>JAQOTM010000528.1:0-103608 GCA_029168755.2 Tillandsia fasciculata | reverse complement strand
CGAGAAAAACAAGATCGGATCTTTTATTCGATAAATTTAAGGTGAGCTATCATCGTTCGTTTGATAAAAAATCGTGGGTTTTTCCGTGTTCTTGCTAGATATTGTAATTTAATCTAACATCGTTCACGGTTTTCGTCGGTTTTGATCCATATTTTATCCTCGGTTCTTGATCGGGGTGATCGAGTTTTTATTCGGATTATAGTTGATGGTTTTAACGGGTTTCTCGTTATCGAACTTCCGATCGACGTTTTGGGCGTTCGTCGATCGTCGGTTTAGCCGTTAGAATTTTCGGGAATTTTTCGGGCGACTCCGGCGGGACATAGTGGTTAACGGGAGGCCGCCGCCGCCGTTGTTAGACGGGAGGCCGCCGCCGTCGTTACATGTTCACGGGTCGTCGCCGGGATCGCACGGAGAAAGACGGAGAAGAAATCGCGAAACGGGAGCAAAAACGGCGCGAAAACGGCGAAATTAGGGTTACTGTAGCACACCCTACGGCCGCGGTCCACAGACCCCGGGCGTGCACCAGCCGGGTGCACGCCCGCTGTCCAAAACCGCGGACCCGGCGCACGAAACCGTGCGCCGTGCGCACAGTGTGCGCGGGAGAATGCACCGCCCAGGCGTGCACCCGGCGTACCTCTGGCGGCCGAAGGATGTGAACCCGGTGCACGCTTTGAGCGTGCACGGCCCGGCCCAACCCCTCGGTGCACGCTTATGCGTGCACCGGCGCATGCCGCGCGGTCGCCGACGCCGTGAGCCTGGTCCATGGTAGCTCCTGTGCACCACCCGACAGCCTAAACTTCGGTGGCTCCGTTTGGGTCCGTTTTTTCCACCGTTTTGAGCGCGGTTTTCACCGTCGGGATCGTTATTTCAGTGGCTTTTATTCATGGCCACTTGGGACTACTTGGTCATTATTTATTATGTTGGTGCCGCGTGGGGTTCCGGTTTTCGGCAAACTGGACCGTGTTGGACCTTTCCGTCAAAAGGGGGTAATTGGGTCTTTTGTTTTGGGTGTTAGTACACGTTTGTGACTATTAGTTATCCGTGCGGACTTTTCTTAGGTCCGGGAGCACAGCGGGAGAGCGCGAAGGATATTGGTGTTCCGATTTCTCTCCAACAAGGTGGGTACGGTTGCGATGAGTGCAACCGGTGCTGTAAGTGCATCTATCATCATTAAAAGTACTCTTTAATTTACCTAACAAAGTAGATGGATAGTTTAACCTTTCGATTAATGTTATTATCTAATAATTGTGCGGCTGCGGTCGCGGTGCCGTTACACGCCAATCTTGGCAATCCGGTTTCGGATGCTGCACGTACACAGGCGGATTGGCCTCCGCATGGGTGTACTTTTCCGGAAAAGTGGTCCTTTATGACCCGTGTGCCCCGCAAAGGTAATGGTGCAAGCGGGGACCTCTTCGCGCCAGCTGAGGTGTCACACCAGCACCGCGAGTGAGAGGTAAAAGCATCAAGTAGGTGTTTGTGCACGAGGGGAGACTTTCGTCTCCCCGACAGTCGAACTGGGATTGGTGCCCAGGTTAAATTAATGTGCAGGTGTCTAACGAAAGGTTATGGTGTATTCGGTGTGTTCGTATGTATTCCCTTCTTGATATGTTACACATCTACTTTGTTTGTCACTGACTTTACCCACTCCGTGACAGGTATTTCTAGGTGCGTTAGCCGGGATGGCGGTGGGACTGCGTCGTGAGGATCGTAGTCGGACTCTTGGTTATCGTATTTATGACTCATTTCCTCTTTATGCTATTTTTAGTTGCTTGTGGATTACTCTATTTATTGTTTAGTAGCTGTGGATGAGATGTAGTTTCTTATGTTTCATTCGCGGCATGATTTCAAGATAAATAAAGGATTGCGAAAATGTTTTCTCAACAAGGTGCCGTGTGGGCACGGGTTTTACAACTCTGGGTTTTATCCTTTCCAAACCGGATGCCGCTTAAAGCTGCTTGAATTAATGGTGAATGTCTACGTATGGTTGTTGGTTGCATGGTTGTTGGTTGGTACTGATGTATGATATTCGTGATGAATTATATGATGTAAATGAGACGCCGTGCATATACAAAGGAGACTCTGTCCGTGGACAGAGTGAATTTGTGTATGTGGCGGTCTGGCACGCACCGGGGTGAAGTTTGTTTACCTTATTAAAAAAAAAAAAAATAGACACGTCTTTCCGCTTCAAATGACTCAAAAACCCCCGGGGGCGTGACAGGATACTGACCAGCCAGTTTACTATGTACCATGATCAAGTCCCGCAGCTGAGTCATGACCATCTGGTCTACTGGCATAATCCAGGACTCATCTGCACCAGTCAGGACCAACGACACACCTCCATGTGCTAAAAGATCGGGAATACGTATCTCCCGTGCATAAGGTGACCGTCCTACCCCTAACCCATACAATGAAGTAAATATACTCCTAACGCATATCCAGCATGCTCAAGTGCAATACAATGCAAAATCTAATGCCAAAAAAGTAAAATAAATAATACCTAGTCCCACACATGGTCGGCTGCTGCAAAGTCCTCCACCTGAGCGGCATAAACCCGACCGCTCTGAGCTGGTGGCGGTGATCAGCAGGTAAAAAGATGGGGATCCGCTCACTGGAGCGTAAGGCCGTGGACTGACGACCGTTGCTGAGATACGAAGGAGCCGAAACTGAAGAAGATGCTGCTGGGGTCGAAAAGGGGCATGAAGCTCGAACATGGCCTGACTGTCCACATTTAAACAACGACCCCACCTCTGATCACAGTGTGTGCAAATGAGGTCTCCACAGAATATACATCTGTCTCTATCGCGAAGTCGTGGCTGTCCTGACTGCTGCTGCTGCTGATGTTGCGGGGGGTCTCTGGGATCCACCAGGCCCTCGCTGCTCCGAACGTCCATGGCCCGTGAACTGAGGCGGTGTGGCGGTCGGGGCGGCCTCCAAGAACTGGCCTGTCCCTCGTCGTGCTGTGCTGGACGCTTTTTGTCAGAACTCTGAGCGACCAAGCCCCACGTCTGGCAATGACGTGGTCTCCCCTTTCAACCCACTGTGCATGCTCTGCTGCCTCCTCCAAGGTCTGCAGTCGCTGAGCGTGTACCAAGTATAGGTTTCTGGGCGCAGACCCGACTCAAAGAGCTCCACCTGGTGCGGTCCGTCCCTGGCGACATAGGGTACGCAGTTGAGCTACCGCCTGAACTCCTGAAAGTAGTCCAATGCTGTCCGGTCGCCTTGCTGAAGATTCTTCAAATCATCTTCTAGCTTTTTCTTCACACTTGTGGAAAAGTACGTATCCAGAATCATCTTCTTAAACTCTGCCCAGGGTAGCTGTCGAGTGATCCGAAACTCCAGGGGCTCCACCCGACGCCACCATGCATCAGCATCCCCGTCTAAACAGTGTACAGCCATATGTACCCTGTACTTCTGGTCTATGAAGAAGTCCCGGAATAACTTCTCCATTGACGAAAGCCAAGTCCCAATCTCCCAAGGCTCAGTATTCCGCCCTGAAAACCTGGGCGGTCCCCGCTTACAAAACTGAGTAAGTTTGTCAGCAAACTCTGCTCCTCTGCAGGAGTCAATGGCCGAATTGCTCCCTGAGCAATAGGGGATGCCGTGGTCACCGTCCAACTGGGGGAGCCACAGCAGGGGAGGAAGGTACGGGAGAACTCTCTGGGGGTGCAACAACAGGCTGCGCCTCTTCTCTAACATCTGCGTCAGCCGACCTATGGCCTCCTCCTGACGCCGCACGGCCTCTGACATCTGGGCCATCAGAGCCTGAAGCTCCTGCACCTCACTCTGCTGGCCCTGCTCGGACTCCTCCGGCTCGGGCTCAGAGGAAGAAGGCTGCGAACGCGTCAACATTCTACGTTGCGGAGGCATCCTACCACAAGAAACCACACTCAGTATCATCACCCCACACGACCCAATCCAGCGAAAGTTAAAAGACATTCTCCTATTTCTGTGACTTTATGTTGTCTGCAGCCAACATAACTGTACACCAGAAATTTGAGTATGTCGGTCCCTCTTCTCTCACTGGAAGAGTCAAACCAAATAAATCAGCGACTTTCGCGAAATGTCACGTCTCTCATGCCCTATTATCCTAGGGTCTGCTCAAAAGCCTAGGGTTTCCTAAGTCCCAACTGACCTATTCCTAAGCTCTGATACCAACTTAATCTGTCACGCCCCGGAACCGGGCTCGTCTACAGATCCGCCGTGCACACGGAATTTTCCGCGTACACGAAGCGCTGGTAACCTGCTCAGATATAATCTAACAATAAAAGAGCATAATACAGAGCTGAAATAGGAGAACCACATAGTATCTCAGACTGGGACTACAAATAACACTGTAATAAGTACAATAATCTCCCAGCTCACCAAAATAGTACAACCAGCTGGCTAACGCCAGACCCAAAATAAAAGGGGAATACCACAGTCTGAGTGAAGGGTACAGCCTCTATCTACAGCTCTCAGTCTCCCAGGAGATCTATCTATTCGGCGATCCCCTTACCTCGATCCGCTGCCGATGGCCTAGCAGCTCCCGCAGATGACTCTGCAAAATAAGGGAGAAGGAAGAAACAGAAAATAACAATGGGGGTGAGAACTATCAGATAAACCAATAGCCTCCCCTAGTGGGTAAAAACCTCAACTCTGACGCACCCACTAGGACTACTAGAGGCAAAAAGGGAAAAGGTGAAGTGGTAGGATAAGTAAGGTACTGAAACAGTAAAACTACCACTACTATGCCTCTACTGCGGTACTGGCTATCAAAACTGTATGCATGCATCAGTAAACAAAAGCTGTCCAAAATAACCCAATCCGTCATCTGATCCACGATCGGTACTGCCTGCTCCGCTCTCATCATCGGGCAAAAATCCGCGCCGACGTGATAGCAAAACTGTCAACAACTGTCTGGCCCCAGCCTCTAGAGTGGAACTCGAGGGGAGCGACCCACACGAGTAAAGCATCACCGGGCAACAACCGCGCCGGTATGATAAGTCTCAAAAGCAGGACTGGATCATGACTATGATCAAAGTGGGAAAGACCATCCACTAAAGAAGCCTGATACCCAATCAGATGCAATAGTACTCAATAAGTGGGAAACATCATCCACTAGAGGAAACCCAACCTCCAGCTAATGCAAAATAAACCAGGCTCAACCCCTATCTGATGCAAGGACAACATCTGGTCGACCGCCTACCGTCCGCGGTCACCGCAATACCCTCAATCGCAATCCCCAGCAATCTCACAAGACAAACCCGGGCTATACTCCGCCCAAACCCAGCTCTCACTTGAGCAACCTTGTATGAAACAGCAAACACTGACAACAATCAACAAAAACATGTTCAAATCCCAATATGATAGTGTAGCGATAAATAGTGGCCTTACCTGATGTCCGGGCATGCATGCAACTGTCTTTATTTAAAAGTTGTAAAATAGTGTCAAAGGTTTAAAACAATTGATTTACTGAATAAAAGTCATTTGCATGCGAGATCATAGCCTTTGTCTCAATCACAGTGTCCCAATATAAGTCATCATATCATTTGTGGGGTTATATTAAATTTTAGGGGAGTTTGTCCCAGTAGTCCTGTCATTAGTCATATTAATAGTCCCAATGGTTCTCATTAATTGTCATGTTACTTGTCCCAATTGTTCTCATCAATTAAATTTTTAGTAGTTCGTCCCAACGGTCCTTGTCATTTGTCATATTAATTTGTCCCAATGGTTCTCATTAATTGTCATATTTTAGGGGATTTCTAGTAATCCCAGTGAGCTTGTCAAAAATGAGGTAAGCAACAACCGCCCACCTCGAGCAGCTCAAACAACACCCCAGGTAGTCTCCTGGTTGTCCACAGTCCTCAAATCCTGCAAATCAACGCTCCCGGTATAAATACAAATCCCAAAAAGTACAATATTTGCTGTTTTTCAGACAGCACGGAAAAAGAGGAATTTTTCACCTCTAAAATAAGCTCCTAAAATCCCAGAAAAATCACGGTTGCGTTCCTCGCGAAAAGTTGATCAAAATCGACTCTTAAAACGTCTCGATCTGATGCTCCTACGTCAAGATAAAAATCGGAGAAGTCGGTGCTGTCCAAAAAAATTACCACAGTAAAAAGGGGGGTCAAAGAGGGCTTGGGAAACGTGCCAAAAGTATGAAACAGAGCAAAATGATCAACACAGAAATCGAAGCCCTACCTCTTACGGTCGCGCTGTCGCAAAAATCGTCCAAAAATTCCACCCGGTTAGCCCGCAGTGAATTTTCGACGGAACTGCGACGGGAAATGGGCCTAAAAGAAAAATCGTCGCAGTGCGCCGCGTCGCAGATAACTCACAATCTGTAACTCCAGAAATTCTGAGATTCTAGAGAGAGAAAGAAGAGAGAGAGAGGAAAAACTTTCGTATTGGGAGTTTTCTCTGATTCTCACTCTAAGGCACGCAACCCGAGGTGCAAAGAGAGGGGGGTGGGGGACTTCTTATATAGTGGGCCAAAAAGGGAATATTCCCACACAGGATCGGATCCGAACAGGAAACACCGAAACGGGCCAACCGAAACGTGCCACGTGTCCACAAAACAGGAAACAGCCTGTGCAGGCCCAATGGGATTTCGCCACGTGGCCACGTGGTGCGTGTGTTTGGCCCCGTGCTCCGGGTCTTCCGGAAGGTTGTCGGCCAACGGGGTGCTGCCACGTGTCACAGTCCCCACAGCTTCTAGAAGCCGGCCAGCCAATGAGGAAGCGCCACGTGGCGCGGGGAGTCTTCGGTGCACCCGGTGCACGCCAGGCCCATGGACCGCGCACCAGGATCCCTGCCCGCGCCTGCCCGCGCTGCCTGCGCTGCCCGCGCCTGCCCCGCGCCGCGCGCCTCCGCATTCCGCCGCTGCCCGCCGCTGCGCCGCTGCCCGCCGCTGCGCCGCGCGCCCGCCGCGGCGCCGCCGCTGCCGGAACAGTAATTCCGGCCGGCCGGTTACTGTTCCGGTGAACAGTGCCGATGTGCCGAAAAAATAAATAAATATACCGTTTCGATCGTTTTCGCGCGCTGAGTCCAAATACGACGTCCGTTTCGCCAAATTCTCATCCGAAATTTTGCAAAAAGCTCCCGGAAAATCCCATTTGCTCCGATTTTCGCGCAGAGTCAATTAAAAATCCAATTTCGTTTCTACAAGCTCCGTTGCACAGTACAAGCCTTCTACAGTCACTATTAATGTTGCGGAGGTTCTGCGGGGGTCCGGATCATTACATTCTCCCCCACTAAAAGAGTTTCGTCCTCGAAACGAGACTAAACAATAATACTCAGTCCGACGTCTCGAATAAGTAGGGGTGAGCATCCCTCATCTCCGACTCGAGCTCCCAAGTAGTCTTGCGCTCGTCATGATTGCCCCGTTGGATTTTCACCTAAGGAACGGCCCGATACGCTCCAATACCTCAATGGGTCCAATATATCGGGGGCTAAGTTTCCCACGAATGCCGAATCTCCTGATTCCTTTGGACGGCGAGGCTTTCAGGAATACATGATCTCCAACCTGAAATTCCAAGTCTCGTCGCCGGACATCGGCATAGTTCCTCTGCCGGCTTTGGGCGGTCTGGAGATACTTCCGACTCGCTCGGATATTCTCCTCTGCCTCTAACAATACGTCTGGTCCCAAGGTCCGCCTCTCGCCCCCGTCACTCCAATAAAAGGGGTGACCGACACTTGCGTCCATACAACGCTTCAAACGAAGTCATCTGAATGCTCGCTTGAGAACTGTTGTTGTACGCGAGCTCAGCCGAGGGTAAGTGTCGAATCCACCCTCCGCCGAAATCCAAGATGTATGCTCTTAGCATACCCTCCAGGATCTGCATAATCCGCTCTGACTGCCCATCAGTCTGCGGAGGAAAAACCGTACTAAACCTGAGTTTAGTCCCCAAGGCTCAAATCTCGGGTCTCTAACGGATACAAAATAGAGGCGGGCACTTAGATAACCGCACCACCTCAATAAGTACAGCAGGACTAACCGCTCAAGTGACTAAGTAGTCTACACCAGCAAATGCATCCGCTCCTCCCAGGGTACCTGGTAATCCAATCCTCATGTCCACGGGCACAGATACTCGATCCGAGTACCTCTGTACTCCTGAGGTTCCTAATAAAATCCCCCAAATGATCATTTTATCTAATTCCCGGTAATCCCTTACAATGCCGAAGTGAACCTACTTCCTACATCTCAAAAGCACCGGCGCCCCGTAGGCCCCAAACTATGCTAGCCAAAAACAATTCCGCACCCAAAGCGAAACATCCGCCTCGCTAGCGAAGTCAAAACTTCAGAGGCAAAGAGAGCCATGCGGCAACCCACACAGACTTCTCCTGGCCTGGCTCCCAAAAGATCGTCCTCGCAGCACAATCAACCGCCGCGAAAAGGGATACTGAGCCAGCCAGTTTATCTATGTACCATGATCAAGTCCCGCAGCTGAGTCATGACCATCTGGTCTACTGGCATAATCCAGGACTCATCTGCACCAGTCAGGACCAACGACACACCTCCATGTGCTAAAAGATCGGGAATACGTACCTCCCGTGCATAAGGTGACCGTCCTACCCCTAACCCATACAATGAAGTAAATGTACTCCTAACGCATATCTAGCATGCTCAAGTGCAATACAATGCAAAATCTAATGCCAAAAAGCAAAATAATTAATAATACCTGCCACCACATGGTCGGCTGCTGCAAAGTCCTCCACCTGAGCGGCATAAACCCGACCGCTCTGAGCTGGTGGCGGGTGATCAGCAGGGTAAAAAGATGGGGATCCGCTCACTGGAGCATAAGGCCGTTGAGCTGACGACCGTTGCTGCTGAGATACGAAGGGAGCCGAAACTGAAGAAGATGCTGCTGGGGTCGAAAAGGGGCATGAAGCTCGAACATGGCCTGACTGTCCACATTTATAACAACGACCCCACCTCTGATCACAGGTGTGTGACAAATGAGGTCCTCCACAGAATATACATCTGTCTCTATCGCGAAGCCGTGGCTGTCCTGACTGCTGCTGCTGCTGATGTTGCGGGGGTCTCTGGGATCCACCAGGCCCTCGCTGCTCCGAACGTCCACGGCCCGTGAACTGAGGCGGTGGCGGTCGGGGCGGCCTCCAGGAACTGGCCTGTCCCTCGTCGTGCTGTGCTGGACGCTTTTTGTCAGAACTCTGAGCGACCAAGCCCCCACGTCTGGCAATGACGTGGTCTCCCCTTTCAACCCACTGTGCATGCTCTGCTGCCTCCTCCAAGGTCTGCAGCCGCTGAGCGTGCACCAAAGTATAGGTTTCTGGGCGCAGACCCGACTCAAAGAGCTCCACCTGGTGCGGTCCGTCCCTGGCGACATAGGGTACGCAGTTGAGCAACCGCCTGAACTCCTGAAAGTAGTCCAATGCTGTCCGGTCGCCTTGCTGAAGATTCTTCAAATCATCTTCTAGCTTTTTCTTCACACTTGTGGAAAAGTACGTATCCAGAATCATCTTCTTAAACTCTGCCCAGGGTAGCTGTCGAGTGATCCGAAACTCCAGGGGCTCCACCCGACGCCACCATGCATCAGCATCCCCGTCTAAACAGTGTACAGCCATATGTACCCTGTACTTCTGGTCTATGAAGAAGTCCCGGAATAACTTCTCCATTGACGAAAGCCAAGTCCCAATCTCCCAAGGCTTAGTATTCCGCCCTGAAAACCTGGGCGGTCCCCGCTTACAGAACTGAGTAAGTTTGTCAGCAAACTCCTGCTCCTCTGCAGGAGTCAATGGCCGAATTGCTCCCTGAGCAACAGGGGATGCCGTGGTCACCGGTCCAACTGGGGGAGCCACAGCAGGGGAGGAAGGTACGGGAGAACTCTCTGGGGGTGCAACAACAGGCTGCGCCCTCTGCTCTAACATCTGCGTCAGCCGACCTATGGCCTCCTCCTGACGCCGCACGGCCTCTGACATCTGGGCCATCAGAGCCTGAAGCTCCTGCACCTCACTCTGCTGGCCCTGCTCGGACTCCTCCGGCTCGGGCTCAGAGGAAGAAGGCTGCGAACGCGTCAACATTCTACGTTGCGGAGGCATCCTACCACAAGAAACCACACTCAGTATCATCACCCCACACGACCCAATCCAGCGAAAGTTAAAGACATTCTCCTATTTCTGTGACTTTATGTTGTCTGCAGCCAACATAACTGTACACCAGAAATTTGAGTATGTCGGTCCCTCTTCTCTCACTGGAAGAGTCAAACCAAATAAATCAGCGACTTTCGCGAAATGTCACGTCTCTCATGCCCTATTATCCTAGGGTCTGCCAAAAGCCTAGGGTTTCCTAAGTCCCAACTGACCTATCCCTAAGCTCTGATACCAACTTAATCTGTCACGCCCCGGAACCCGGGCTCGTCTACAGATCCGCCGTGCACACGGAATTTTCCGCGTACACGAAGCGCTGGTAACCTGCTCAGATATAATCTAACAATAAAAGAGCATAATACAGAGCTGAAATAGAAGAACCACATAGTATCTCAGACTGGGACTACAAATACACTGTAATAAGTACAATAATCTCCCAGCTCACCAAAATAGTACAACCAGCTGGCTAACGCCAGACCCAAAATAAAAGGGGAATACCACAGTCTGAGTGAAGGGTACAGCCTCTATCTACAGCTCTCAGTCTCCCAGGAGATCTATCTATTCGGCGATCCCCTTACCTCGATCCGCTGCCGATGGCCTAGCAGCTCCCGCAGATGACTCTGCAAAATAAGGGAGAAGGAAGAAACAGAAAATAACAATGGGGGTGAGAACTATCAGATAAACCAATAGCCTCCCCTAGTGGGTAAAAACCTCAACTCTGACGCACCCACTAGGACTACTAGAGGCAAAAAGGGAAAAGGTGAAGTGGTAGATAAGTAAGGTACTGAAACAGTAAAACTACCACTACTATGCCTCTACTGCGGTACTGGCTATCAAAACTGTATGCATGCATCAGTAAACAAAAGCTGTCCAAATAACCCAATCCGTCATCTGATCCACGATCGGTACTGCCTGCTCCGCTCTCATCATCGGGCAAAAATCCGCGCCGACGTGATAGCAAAACTGTCACAACTGTCTGGCCCCAGCCTCTAGAGTGGAACTCGAGGGGAGCGACCCACACGAGTAAAGCATCACCGGGCAACAACCGCGCCGGTATGATAAGTCTCAAAAGCAGGACTGGATCATGACTATGATCAAAGTGGGAAAAACCATCCACTAAAGAAGCCTGATACCCAATCAGATGCAATAGTACTCAATAAGTGGGAAACATCATCCACTAGAGGAAACCCAACCCCAGCTAATGCAAATAAACCAGGCTCAACCCCTATCTGATGCAAGGACAACATCTGGTCGACCGCCTACTGTCCGCGGTCACCGCAATACCCCACAAATCCACAATCTAATGCAACCTTGGCTACACTATCCCAAACCCCTGCTCACACTTGAGCAACAACATATGAATGCAAAGGACAACAATGAAACATGTTCAAATCCCAATATGATAGTGTAGCAATAAATAGTGGCCTTACCTGATGTCCGGGCATGCATGCAACTGTCTTTATTTAAAAGTTGTAAAATAGTGTCAAAGGTTTAAAACAATTGATTTACTGAATAAAAGTCATTTGCATGCGAGATCATAGCCTTTGTCTCAATCACAGTGTCCCAATATAAGTCATCATATCATTTGTGGGGTTATATTAAATTTTAGGGGAGTTTAGTCCCTGTTCGGTCCTGTTATTAGTCATGTAATTTGTCCCAATGGTTCTCATTAATTGTCATGTTAGTTGTCCAATTGTCTCATCAATTAAGTTTTAGGGTAGTTAGTCCCAATGGTCCTTGTCATTTGTCATGTTAGTTTGTCCCAATGGTTCTCATTAATTGTCATATTTTAGGGGATTTCTAGTAATCCCAGTGAGCTTGTCAAAAATGAGGTAAGCAACAACCGCCCACCTCGAGCAGCTCAAACAACACCCCAGGTAGTCTCCTGGTTGTCCACAGTCCTCAAATCCTGCAAATCAACGCTCCCGGTATAAATACAAATCCCAAAAAGTACAATATTTGCTGTTTTTCAGACAGCACGGAAAAAGAGGAATTTTTCACCTCTAAAATGAGCTCCTAAAATCCCAGAAAAATCACGGTTGCGTTCCTCGCGAAGAGTAGATCAAAATCGACTCTTAAACGCCTCGATCTGATGCTCCTACGTCAAGATAAAAATCGGAGAAGTCGGTGCTGTCCAAAAATTACCACAGTAAAAAGGGGGGTCAAAGAGGACTTGGGAAACGTGCCAAAAGTACGAAACGGAGCAAAATGATCAACACGGAAATCGAAGCCCTACCTCTTACGGTCGCGCTGTCGCAAAAATCGTCCAAAAATTCCACCCGGTTAGCCCGCAGTGAATTTTCGACGGAACTGCGACGGGAAATGGGCCTAAAAGAAAATCGTCGCAGTGCGCCGCGTCGCAGATAACTCACTATCTGTAACTCCAGAAATTCTGAGATTCTAGAGAGAGAAAGAAGAGAGAGAGAGGAAAAACTTTCGTATTGGGAGTTTTCTCTGATTCTCTCTCTAAGGCACGCAACCCGAGGTGCAAAGAGAGGGGGGTGGGGGACTTCTTATATAGTGGGCCAAAAGGGAATATTCCCACACAGGATCGGATCCAAACAGGAAACACCGAAACGGGCCAACCGAAACGCGCCACGTGTCCACAAAACAGGAAACAGCCTGTGCAGGCCCATGGGATTTCGCCACGTGGCCACGTGGTGCGTGTGTTTGCCCCGTGCTCCGGGTCTTCCGGAAGGTTGTCGGCCAACGGGGTGCTGCCACGTGTCACAGTCCCCACAGCCTTCTAGAAGCCGGCCAGCCACTGAGGAAGCGCCACGTGGCGCGGGGAGTCTTCGGTGCACCCGGTGCACGCCAGGCCTGTGGACCGCGCACCAGGATCCCTGCCCGCGCCTGCCCGGGCCTGCCCGCGCTGCCCGCGCCTGCCCGCGCCGCGCGCCTCCGCATTCCGCCGCTGCCCCGCCGCTGCGCCGCTGCCCGCCGCCGTGCGCCGCCGCCTGCCGGAACAGTAATTCCGGCCGGCCGGGTTACTGTTCCGGTGAACAGTGCCGATGTGCCGAAAAAAATAAGATAAATATACCGTTTCGACCGTTTTCGCGCGCTGAGTCCAAATACGACGTCCGTTTCGCCAAATTCTCATCCGAAATTTTGCAAAAAGCTCCCGGAAAATCCCATTTGCTCCGATTTTCACGCAGAGTCAATTAAAAATATCCAATTTCGTTTCTACAAGCTCCGTTGCACAGTACAAGCCTTCTACAGTCACTATTAATGTTGCGGAGGTTCTGCGGGTGTCCGGATCATTACATATACCCTAACATGATCACAATCATAAATAGCTAATCATTTTCATGCATTCAATTATTTTTATCTCATTCATAAAATAGTAGTTACTTCTACGCATGCATATTCATCATATATCTTTGGCAACCAACAGTTGCACTTTTTCCTCTGTATCCATCTGCACATGCACATTTATTCCTCTATCTCTGGCAACCAACAGTTGCACTTTTTCATCTGTATCCATCTACACAGGCAATCCTAATCATGATTACCTAACGCCTCTAACAGGCTACTATCATGCTTCGAATTGAAAAGCAAAGGAGCAAGGGGAGAGATCACCCAATTTCGGCAGAATTCCCCACCTTGATCACTATTCTTCCAATTGCTTGTAGACACTTGCAATTGGCTTCCACGCGGCTCCACTTGGTACCTCGAGCTTGCACGCAAAACGGAGCATGCTTCTCTAGCCCTGCACACAAAACGGTGCACACTATTAGTGACGGCACGCTAAACGGTGCGCGACAACACGAACTGCACGCGAAACGGTGCACGTACCTCGAAACTGCACGCAAAACGGTGCACATCTGACTATAAGGTTGCACGCAAAACGGTGCATATTTTTCCTAGCCTTGCACGAAAAATGATGCAACCATTAGAATCTACACGCAAAACGATGCGTATTGGTCCAACCCGCACGCAAAACGGAGCACGTACCCCGTATTGGCACGCAAAACGGTGCACGCTCCACTGTGGGGTTGCACGCGAAATGGTACACCTTCATCCAGTCCTGTACGTAAAACGAGATGCATTGTTAGAATCTGCACGCAAAACGGTGCGCGATAACGCGAACTGCACGCGAAACGGTGCACGTACCTCGAAACTGCACGCAAAACGGTGCACATCTGACTGTAGGGTTGCACGCAAAATGGTGCACATTTTTCCGACCCTGCACGTAAAACGGTGCGCACCTTTCGAGTTTGCACCCAAAAAAGTGCGCGTTTGTCAAGCCCGCACGCAAAACGGCACATATCTCCCACGAGCGGCACGCAAGACAACGAGGCGCGCCCAAAACGCCCGCAAAACTCGAGCAGTAAAACGGCACAGTAAAACTTGTTCCCTAACACGCATGTAGGCATGGGAGTCAAATCCAAAATCCAAAAGGAAACCTTAAAACTGTGCCAAAAATACCGCAAAACGACACACGAGGCCTACCTCGACAATGCCGTGTCGTCCATCGCGTCTTTTAGTCTCTTTGGAGTATTTTGCACGCTCCACGGGGTCCACGGCGCGCTCGTGCGCCCTCGAAACCCCGACGAAAATCGCCCTCCTCCCCTCCCCGCGCGCTCGGGTGAAGCCAAAAAGGGAAAAAGGAGGAAAAAGGAGCCGTTTCGGGCCTTTATAGGCTGTTTCCGGACTTTCGGGCGCACCCTTTCGGGCGCCCGAAAACTTTCGGGCGGCTACAGTAACCGGCCCGCCAAGGTCCACGGGTCCACGCCATGCCAGCTAGGCGCCACGTCAGCACCGCTCGGCCAACGATGAGGCGACACGTGTCCCTGGACCCGTGCACCGCGACCAACGAACAGCGGCGGCCAATGGGAGGCCGCCACGTGGACCGCACTGCCTCCCCGCGCTGACACCGGTCGCAGCGTCGCGTCGCGTCAGCGCGTCGCGTCGCGCTGACCCACCAATGGGAGGCCGACACGTGGCCTGTCCCCGCTGACACGCTACAGTGCCGCCGCGCCTTCCCCGCGCATGCCTGCAGCCCTCGGTCAGAGCGACCAATGGCGGAGCGACACGTGGCGCTCCCCACCTACCACGCGCGCCTCGGGCCGCGCGCCACAGCGCTTCCCGCGCGCTGCCATTCCTCGGGATTCGCGCCCGTGCCTCGGGATTTGCGCCAGCTGCCTCGGGATCCGTGCCAACTGCCTCGGGATCCGTGCCACTGCCTCGGGATCCGTGCCCGATGCCTCGGGATTCGCGCCGCTACAGTAAACTTTCGGGCGCGCACAGTAACTTCCGGGCGCATCCATTCTGGACCGGGCTGCTACAGTAACCGGTTCGCTACAGTGCCCGAACCCGGTTCACTGCAGCCCGAAAAGCCCACTTGCTACAGTACTTTCCGGGCGCCCGGTTCCCACTTTCGGGCGCCCGAAACTTGGGCCCAAGCCCAGTTTCGCCCGTTTTCGTCCGTTCTTGCCCGTTTCTCGCCCGTTTTCGCTCAAATTTGACGGGCAGCCACAGTTTAACTTAATTTACCTCATGGTACTTTAACTTTTCAGTTTGGACCACTTCTGGGTCACCCAAAGTCCCACTGTATTCGAATTCGCTGGAGGAGCCCGTTCTCACTACCCGGGTGTCTGATCAACGCGAAACTTTTACTGTGGCTTTATAACATATTTACGGAGCTCCCGTAATTTTCTCAGAATTTTCTGAGACTGTAAATTTTCCACTTACGATCTGGGCCCACTTTCTCACATAAGATTCTAGATATCTTATTTTAACTCCGATTTGGGCCCAATTCACTTCCGAGTAACCCTTAACTTTTCTAGGTCGTTCTTCACCTCAATAAACAATAGTATTTCATACTATTTTTATTTCCATTTATTTATATTTCAAATTCCGGTTCACTACATTCTACCCCCTTAAAATAAGTTTCGTCCTCGAAACTTGAATCACATCTCGACCTATATTTAATCGAGAGGGAGGAATCTTGCCCTCACTACTGGGCTCACTATACATCGTGACCGGCATCACATTGCCTGCTCGCCCACAATTACACGAGCAGTTTATTCACGAATCCCTATCACAATCCAGGGACAAACTCAGACCTGGTGTCTGGCCACTTTCACCAAGTAGGCAAGAGACACGCTTGAGCACTTGCTCTCTCAATTGCCACAAATGGCGAAGTCTTATCTTGCGAAAGTCCCACTTTAATTCCGCCATCATTTTTCCACAATGAGGTTGCACCTGCAACCAATTACAGTTACCGCAATTTCCGGTCACTCCGCTGCCTAATGTGGAGTGCAAAGGCCAATCCTCAAGTCCTCAACTATCTGACACGCTACTAGCGCTCTAAGTCCACGGGTTATCAGCTGACCCGATATCTCGGACTACTAATAGGTCCACAGACCACGGTCCAATAGGGTCTATAGCCCAAAACTAATCCAACACTGTGCAATGGCTCTCACTAGCACACAGACCCAATCGTCATACGGGTAGATCCTCACTTAGGATTACTACACCAATACTCCCACTAGGAGCTACAGTACCTCCATCACCACTAGCTCTACGGCCTGGTCATATCACACTCTCAGTGTACTAATAGCCTCAATGCTCACACGTGGCATTCCACGTTCCCGGGTCATCGCTCGGACTACCGCCCTGACCAAATCTCTATCATGCCCCGCCATCAGGTCCCGGGCCGCTGTCTCTCACAGCTGACTGCGCCTGCCCACTGGGCTACAGGCCCACAGTCCACAAACATGGTCCAGGCACGGATCGTCCCCAAGCGAACCCGCTAATCGTCGCCACGCGACCACTATGCTCACTGAGCAAAACCAACTAACCAGTCGTCAATTCACGACCCAAACTCTCCATATCAACTCTGGCCACACTGGGCAAAGGCTAATGTGCCACCTAATCAGCTCTCTCTGGCTAAACGATACTTGTGCTCCATGAGCACCCAAACAGTTGGGCGTCCTATGCCCCCACGCTAACTTGCGTAATCCAAAGTGCTAAGCGATTGCTTAACTCACCCACGGCTCTTATACACCCCTCCCAACTGGGTTGAGGCACCACAACAACTGTTCACCAACTCTGGTGACTAACACGTGAATCCTACGGTGGCAATCCTTGCCGTAACACCGATCCATCAAATCGGCGCCACAAAACTCCCGCTCACTTGCGAGGTTTTCGAATCTCGAAACCTGTCCCGGGTCTTACCAACCCCACAATGCGGCAATTTAGCCACAATGATAGGCCACACGGTCACTACCGTTATCAGGGCGAACTTTCGCCACAAGGCCCACAAGTCTTTTTGCCCTAGCCTTTAGGACACAGCAACTTGGCTCTCACAACAAAGCGATCACCAGAGTTTCATGAGTCGGTCTCTCACTGGACCTCATCAACTATACTTTGCCGGCAAACCAGCTGACACAAGCTTACGGCATCTTTCACAGAGGGTGCAGGGTGCGCCGACAAAGGCTCGGCGGCCACCTGCCACACTCTCTACTGTTGCCTCTTAGCTTGATCTATTTCCCATTTTTCTTGAGATAATGTCACTCGCCCATCTAGGCGTCGTAATCCGCTTCCCTGCCGGCGGGAAACCTCCGCTTATCGGCAAGAAGCATCGGTCTGCTGCTGGACCGCATCAACAAGAGCGGTCACCTGACATCGCAGCTCGTGTACCTTGTTTGACCCCGAGCCCTCTCGTGACTCGAGTCGAAACAGGTGCGCTTCCTTATGTGGTGTCATCGTCAATATGCACACCACAACGAAACATCTAGCCCAACTCAGCCATTTGAGCATCACGCAGTCTATATACCAACAAAAGGCTCGTCGACTCAATCATGCGAAAGTATAAGAGGGTACTCCTTTTCATCTCCAACATTACGTCGTCGGCCGCCAACGTAATATCTGAAGAATGAAAGCTCGTCGCCCTCGATCAGTCCCAACATCCTTTTTGGGAACAGCAATAACCAATCAAATACTTTCGCCCAACAATCCACACGCTCTCTCGTGCTAATCCCTAGGGTCTCCCTAAGGTTGCTAACCACCTAGGACTATTCCTAGGCTCTGATACCACTCTTATCTGTCACGCCCCGAGCCCGCCAATTGGGTTGGTTCGGGCACGCCAACAGACCCGCCAATCGGGCGCGACCTCACGCTACCCGAAAGGAACGGTCACAACCATCTCGAATCAAAACAATGCTTATGATGAGATATAATATCAGAGTAAGATCTCTACTAATTTAAAACTTTCATTCAATAAACAAATAGTTTAAGCCGATATGAAAGCATGATAAGAATGAACCATAATAAACTTTGTTACATTTTACAACTCTCAACTTGCAATTAAAATAATATTACAATCTTTTCCTCACAATACATGGTTCACTCGAAATATAAAAGAAAGGTACCTCTGCTAGACCCTCTAGGTCTCTATGCTGCTGGGCTCTTGCCCCTGACGTATGCCTCGCCGTCTGCATCTGAACCGTCTCGACCGCTACAACCCAAGCTGAACCTGTGGGGGGGGGTCACCCAAGCGGTGTGAGAACTTACGAGCGAGTTCCCAGTGGGTTCAACCACCGAGAAAAAGTGTCCTACACCACTTGGTCCAATGGAAGCAATAATAATAGTGCTAGGAAACTAAAATCCTCAATATCAAAATGCAGCTATGCAATATAACATATCACTACACTATCTGTGTAAAACCATCTACCCAGCACTAATCTGTCTAGCCACACTAGGCTGCTAAGCACCAACTCGGCCACTATGCCGCTGTATACAGGGTCAAACTAACCCGGCCACCTTGGCCACTCTAATTCTCTTTATTCTTTAGATTCTGGTGCTTTAGTTCAAGTAAACCCTCAGAAATTCTTATCCAACGGGCCCGAGCCCGGTAGTCCTGCTACCATAAGATAAGGTTTCTAAGGTTGCCGATAACACCCGCAAGTGTTACCCCGTCCTACGAAGTAAATGTGTTCTTCGGACCACCTGCTATCGGAGAGGGGGCTGCCCTTTACGTCCGATCCTGGTGCGCCCGGGGAGAGGGCAAGCCCTTTACGTCCCGCAGAACCACATTTCAACCTTCGAAGGCACGCCCGTTTTATTATCTTTATATTTTCTTTCGGCCCCGTCCTACGGAAGAAACGTCCCGAATGGGTCACTGCCCGGGAGAGGGATTACTGCCCGTACCTCCAACCTGGGCTGGTTTCCCCGTAGGTCGGCCCGTTTTATTTTTATATTTTCTTTCCTCTGGGCACTCAGCCCCTTTTCTGCACTTTATGCATTTGTCTTTTCTTTTCTTTCTTACTCGAGCCTCCAGCTCACATTGCCACTGGCAATTACTATCACTCTTTCCTTTGAGCATTTAGCTATTTGCTTTCACTTTAAGCCTTCCGAAAGTACCTCATCCGACGGGTCACTGCCCAGGGAGTCCTGCTCCACATGACGAGTCTCAAATTCGAAGGCGTCATTCATATCCTCTTTTCATTCTCTTTATCTTAAGCAATTTGCTTGTCTTGCTTATTAACCAAATTTTAGCTCTATCTTGAGCAATTTGCTTGTCTTGCTTATTAACCACTTTTTCATCCCTTACCCTAGGTCTTGCCACACGGGTAAACAGAGAGTCTCCTGGACTCTTACACATTTCACTTCTTTGTTTAACTCAGATTGAAGTTAAAGTTATTGTCCATTTGCCCAGACACCCTATGACTCTTTAGGGTTATATTTGTTTCATTCTTTAACCTTGGGATCTTATCCCACTTTCCTGATTCCTCACTGAATCCTAGAGTTAACTTAACTCTACTTTTCTGTTCCACTTTAACTTAGAGTTGCACTGACTCTAATTTCTTGTCTGTGAGTTTAAACTCTTATAATTCACCTTAGGTTTCCTTTACCTAAGTTCCATGTCATACTCATTCTAGAGTTCCTTGACTTTATCTTGTTCACTAATTCACCTTAGGTTATCTTTACCTAAGTTCCATGTCGTACTCATCCTAGAGTTCCTTGACTCTATATTGATCACTCTATCCAGTGTCCTTAGGTTATCACCTAAGACAATGCCACTCGTCCAATCCTAGGATAACTCCTAAGTTTTGATGTCACTCAGTGAACCCTGAAACTAGGTTTTCTCCTAGTCTTACTACCAACATGTTCCCTTTCCTTATGTCACATGATTCCTAGGGTTATACCCTAACATGATCACAATCATAAATAGCTAATCATTTTCATGCATGCAATTATTTTTATCTCATTCATAAAATAGTAGTTACTTCTACGCATGCATATTCATCATATATCTTTGGTAACCAACAGTTGCACTTTTTCCTCTGTGTCCATCTGCATATGCACATTTATTCCTCTATCTCTGGCAACCAACAGTTGCACCTTTTCATCTGTATCCATCTACACAGGCAATCCTAATCATGATTACCTAACGCCACTAACAGGCTACTATCATGCTTCGAATTGAAAAGCAAAGGAGCAAGGGGAGAGATCACCCAATTTCGGCAGAATTCCCCACCTTGTAGTGTCCCCTATTTCCTTTCATGTCTCCACACTTGATCACTATTCTTCCAATTGCTTGTAGACACTTGCAATTGGCTTCCACGCGGCTCCACTTGGTACCTCGAGCTTGCACGCAAAACGGAGCATGCTTCTCTAGCCCTGCACATAAAACGGTGCACACTATTAGTGACGGCACGCTAAACGGTGCGCGACAACACGAACTGCACGCGAAACGGTGCACGTACCTCGAAACTGCACGCAAAACGGTGCACATCTGACTGTAGGGTTGCACGCAAAATGGTGCATATTTTTCCTAGCCCTGCACGAAAAACGATGCGACCATTAGAATCTACACGCAAAACGATGCGTATTGGTCCAACCCGCACACAAAACGGAGCACGTACCCCGTATTGGCACGCAAAACGGTGCAAGCTCCACTGTGAGGTTGCACGCAAAATGGTACACCTTCATCCAGTCCTGTACGCAAAACGAGATGCATTGTTAGAACCTGCACGCAAAACGGTGCGCGATAACGCGAACTGCACGCGAAACGGTGCACGTACCTCGAAACTGCACGCAAAACGGTGCACATCTGACTGTAGGGTTGCACGCAAAACAGTGCACATTTTTCTGACCCTGCACGTAAAACGGTGCGCGCCTTTCGAGTTTGCACCCAAAACAGTGCGCGTTTGTTGAGCCCGCACGCAAAACGGCACATATCTCCCACGAGCGGCACGCAAAACGAGGCGCGCCCAAAACGCCCGCAAAACTCGAGCAGTAAAACGGCACAATAAAACTTGGTCACTAACACGCATGTAGGCATGGGAGTCAAATCCAAAATCCAAAAGGAAACCTTAAAACTGTGCCAAAAATACCGCAAAACGACACACAGGGCCAACCTCGACAATGCCGTGTCGTCCATCGCGTCTTTTAGTCTCTTTGGAGTATTTTGCACGCTCCACGGGGTCCACGGCGCGCTCGTGCGCCCTCGAAACCCCGGCGAAAATCGCCCTCCTCCCCTCCCCGCGCGCTCGGGTGAAGCCAAAAAGGGAAAAAGGAGGAAAAAGGAGCCGTTTCGGGCCTTTATAGGCCGTTTCCGGACTTTCGGGCGCACCCTTTCGGGCGCCCGAAAACTTTCGGGCGGCTACTGTAACCGGCCCGCCAAGGTCCACGGGTCCACGCCATGCCAGCTAGGCGCCACGTCAGCACCGCTCGGCCAACGATGAGGCGACACGTGTCCCTGGACCCGTGTACCGCGACCAACGAACAGCGGCGGCCAATGGGAGGCCGCCACGTGGACCGCACTGCCTCCCCGCGCTGACACCGGCCGCAGTGTCGCGTCGCGTCAGCGCGTCGCGTCGCGCTGACCCACCAATGGGAGGCCGACACGTGGCCTGTCCCCGCTGACACGCTACAGTGCTGCCGCGCCTTCCCCGCGCACGCCTGCAGCCCTCGGTCAGAGCGACCAATGGAGGAGCGACACGTGGCGCTCCCCCACCTACCACGTGCGCCTCGGGCTGCACGCCACAGCGCTTCCCGCGCGCTGCCATGCCTCGAGATTCGCGCCCGTGCCTCGGGATTTGCGCCGGCTGCCTCGGGATCCATGCCAACTGCCTCGGGATCCGTGCCACTGCCTCGTGATCCGTGCCCGATGCCTCGGGATTCGCGCCGCTACAGTAAACTTTCGGGCGCGCACAGTAACTTCCGGGCGCATCTATTCTGGACCGGGCTGCTACAGTAACCGGTTCGCTACAGTGCCCGAACCCGGTTCACTGCAGCCCGAAAAGCCCACTTGCTACAGTACTTTCCGGGCGCCCGGTTCCCACTTTCGGGCGCCCGAAACTTGGGCCCAAGCCCAGTTTCGCCCGTTTTCGTCCGTTCTTGCCAGTTTCTCGCCCGTTTTCACTCAAATTTGACGGGCAGCCACAGTTTAACTTAATTTACCTCATGGTACTTTAACTTTTCAGTTTGGACCACTTCTGGGTCACCCAAAGTCCCACTGTATTTGAATTCGCTGGAGGAGCCCGTTCTCACTACCCGGGTGTCCGATCAACGCGAAACTTTTACTGTGGCTTTAAAACATATTTACGGAGCTCCCGTAATTTTCTCGAAATTTTCTGAGACTGTGAATTTTCCACTTACGATCTGGGCCCACTTTCTCACATAAGATTCTAGATATCTTATTTTAACTCCGATTTGGGCCCAATTCACTTCCGAGTAACCCTTTACTTTTCTAGGTCGTTCTTCACCTCAATAAACAATAGTATTTCATACTATTTTTATTTCCATTTATTTATATTCCAAATTCCGGTTCACGACACGGGCGTTCCCCTCCAGAAAGTGGACAGCCAGGGGAACCAGCTCGTGGTCTTCCATCAGTAGGTCCTCAAACAGCTTCTCCATTGTGTCCACCCACCTCTCCACGACCCAGGGATCCGTCGTCTCCCCCTCAAACACTGGCGGGTCGTATTTCTTGAAGTCTGCAAGGTTGGCGCGCACGCGGTCCCGCTCGGTCGGCAGAGCTGCCCCATCCCCCGTGGCATTAGCGGGCGCGACGGGAGTGGGCAACACCACGGTCTCTCCTGCTGTACCTCTGGCTGTAGCTACCGGCGTCGGTCCCACTGCTGCCGCCGAAGGGGCGACCTCTGGCACCGTCTGTTGGGTTAACGGCACCTCGGGCACCACAGCCCGGGTAGGGGCAGCCCCCGCCTCGGCCTCCATCGCCGGCGGTCCCGTCGCCGGTGCAGTTGACCCCGGAGGAGGGCCCTGGGCGACCACCACCGTCGCAGCGGCCCGCTGTTGCTGTGTCAGTTGGCGCACATGATCCGTAAGGGTCGCCAACTGTCCCGCCATTTCCCGTAACTGCTGTCTCAGGAGTTGGTTCTCCGCGGTCGCCGACGCCGCTGCGTCCGCCCCTGCATCCTCGGTGGTAGATCTAGTTCTGGCCATGATCTGAACACAAGCACAAACCAGTTACTTCTAGTTTGAACCAAAGTAATACCGCAAACGCTAGTACTAAAAGGGATTACACTATTCCCCCCCCCACGAGCACTCGCGTTCTACTTGTCTAATCCGTGTTTTCTTTATTATTCATTAACTAGAGTATTGCGCCCCGTGGATGTTGGGCCCCGACTATTGTGGTTAAAGTTCACGCTCTAATACCATCTTAATCTGTCACGCCCCGGGTAGTTCAAACGCGTGGAAGGCGAGCCACCGATGCTCCCAGATTAGCGTAATATATATTTTTTTTTGAAAACGGATCTACCCCGGTGCGTACACAGACTCGCCGCATATACAAATTCACTCTGCAAACGGGCAGAGTCTCCTTTGTATATGCACGGCGTCCTCACTACATAATACATCACAAACGACCTTTAACCACATTAGAGCGGGTCTCAAACACAAACAACCATTCACTTCACATAAACCACTACTTTCAACATCTAACATAGAGGCCGTAGATTTGAAAGGATAAAACCACAGAGTTTAAAGACGGTGTCCACAAGATACCCAGGTTTTATAAAACCGTTTTCACAATCACATAAATCCACAGGGTTTTCAAACACGGCACCTACCCGATGCCAGGTTTTGTAAAGCCATTTTTGAAATCGCATAAACCCACAGAATTTGAAAACGGTGACCATACGACACCCATGTTTTAAAAACGGTTTTCGCAATAGTTTCGTGTCTCCCTTCTTTTTTCTTTTATAGTTTGAAAACTGCCAATTGGAAGATTCATAATCACATTAGTTCAAAAGTCATAATGAGAGTCCAACATCCACATCGACCCCACGAGGGTATCGCGATCCACATCTAGCAAACATGAATAATAAAGTAACCAGGGGAAGAGTCAACTGTGACTGCAATCACTCAGAGTCAGCAGAACATCGCTCAAGCGGCCTCACCAGCGCTCTAGCACTCGCCCCTGGACGAACCTGTCACGGAGTGGGAAGTCAGTGACTAGAAATAACATAAGATGCAAAAAGGGCTAGAAATAACTCAAACCACGATACCGGAGCAACCGCCCCCCCCTCAAAATACAATCAACAGTATCCAAACCGTGTACCAAGCAAAACCGGGCACCTTTCCCGACCACCACACCGAGCACCTGCTGTAATGTACCGAATTTTCGGCACATAAATAAATGTAAATAAAGGTGGTATGAAATACTAGTGTTATGAAAGTTGGGGAAGTAAGGAACATTTGGACGCGAGTTGGGCCCAATTCGGGTTAAAATGGAGAGATCTAAAAATTTATTGGAGAAAGGGGGCCCAGATTTTTAGTAAAAAATTCACAGTGTTAGAAAATTCCGAGAAAATTACGGGAGCCCCGTAAATATGTTTTAAGACCACAGAAAAAGTTTCGCGTTGATCGGATGCCTGATAGTGAGAACGGGCTCTGCCAACAGTGTCGAAAAATTCTGAGAAAATTATGGGAGCTTCGTAATTATGTTTTAAGGCGACAGTAAAAATTTCGCGTGGATCGGATACCCGGTTTGCGAGAACGGGGTCCGCCAATGATTTTGGATACAGCGAGGCTTTTGGTGGCCCAAAAATGGCCCAAAGTGAAAATTTAAATTTTTCTGTGATAAATTTAGCTGAAACGAACCCGCCTGTCAAATTTGGACGGAAACGGACGAAAAATGGACAGAAAACGGACCAAAAACGAATCTCGAGGCGGCGTTGGCGCACGGCTCGAGGCGCGCTTGCGTGCTGCACAAGCTGCGCGCTTCTGCGCGGGTCAGGCCGCACAGGCGCGGGACGAGCGCCACGTGGCGCTGGGGCGCGCGCTGGACCTGGTGCGCGCGCCCCTTTGTGGTGGACCGCCACCTAGCGATTCCCTATTGGGTGCCCCGTGCACCCGGTCCAATAGACCATTCATCCTTTTTTTTTCCTTCTCTTTCCTCTCTTCTTCTTCTTCCTTTCTCCCCCCGCAGCATTTCACTTCTCCTGTTTCTTCTTCTTCTCCAACAGAGCGCAAGGGAGAGAGGGAGAGGAAATTTTTGTGGAAATTTTTGGCGCGTCGACGACCTCGTAGAGCGCGCAAAGTGCTCCAAAAAAAGTCAGATGGACTACGCGATGCTGTCGAGGTAGGCCGTTCGTCATTTTTTGTGGTATTTTTGGCACAATTTTTGAGCCTCCTTTTGGACATTAGATTTGATCCCCCGTACCGTTTTACGTGTTAGGGACCGACTTCAACTGTGCCGTTGCTGCCCGGACTGTCGCAGATATTTTTGGCGCGTCTCGTTTTGCGTGCAAGTTGTAAAAAAAAATGCACCGTTTTGCGTGCGGATTCGGCAAAAATGCACAGTTTTGGGCGCAAACTCGGAAAACATGCACCGTTTTGCGTGCAACGTTGAAAAAGAAAAGTGCACCGTTTTGCGTGCCAAATCGAGGTATGTGCTCCGTTTCGCGTGCAACTTATATTATCGCGCACAGTTTTGCGTGTAGTTTATAATATTATACATCGTTTTTCGTACAGGGATAGAAAAATATGCACCGTTTTGCGTGCAATCTTACAGTTAAGCATGCACCGTTTTACGTGCAGATCGTTTTGTCGCGCACCGTTTTGCGTGCAGTTTCTAATATTATATATCGTTTTTCCTGCAGGGATAGAAAAATGTGCACCGTTTTGCGTGCAGATTGTTTTATCGCGCACCGTTTTGTGTGCAGTCTCTAATATTATACATCATTTTTCGTGCAGGGCTAGAAAAATGTGCACCGTTTTGCGTGCGACCCTACAGTAAAGCATGCACCGTTTTGCGTGCAGATTTGAGGTAAGTGCACCATTTTGCGTGCAGATTGAGTTCACGCGCACCGTGTTGCGTGCAGGCTGAAATGACGTGCACCGTTTTGCGTGCGAGTTTTATTAACGTGCACCGTTTTGCGTGCAAGTTTGGAGGACGTGCACCGTTTTGCGTGCGGACTCGAGGAATGCGCACCGTTATGCGTGCAAGCTCGAGGAAACAAGAAGAATCGCACGGAGACCAATTGCAAGTGTCTATAAGCAATTCGGTACACTACAAGGTGGGGGATTCTGCCGAAATTGGGTGACCTCTCCCCTTGCTCCTTTGCTTTTTGATCTAGAAGCATGATAGTAGTCTGTTAGAGGCGTTAGGTAATTATGATTAAGATTGCATGTTTAGAGGATTACAGATGAAAAGTGCAACTGTTGGTTGCCAAAGACAGATGATAATTGTGCATGTGCAGAGATATTTAGAGGAAAAGTGACATTTATGATTTATCCAAATAGGGGATAAACTGGTATGTGTAGATGGACACAGATGAAAAATGCAACTGTTGGTTGCCAAAAATAGAGATAATTAATTTGCATGTGTAAAAAGAATTAGGGGAAAAATGCGATTCTTGATTTATCTAAATTGATGATAATTGCATGCATAGATAATAAATATATATTTTTATGATGGATATGAAAATAATTGCATGCGTAGAAATGAGTAATTACCTGATGACTGTGATCATGTTAGGGTACAACCCTAGGAATCATGTGATATAAGGGAACAGAACTTGTTGGTAGTAAGACTAGGAGAAAACCTAGTTTAGGGGTTTGACGAGTGACATTGAACTAGGAGTTATCCTAGGATTGGACGAGTGGCATGGTCTTAGGTGACAACCTAAGGACACTGGATAGAGTGATCAACATAGAGTCAGAGAACTCTAGGATGTATATGACATGGAACTTAGGTGAAGGAAACCTAAGGAGAACTAGTGTTCAACATAGAGTCAGGGAACTCTAGGACAGGTAGGACATGAAACTTAGGTAAAGGGAACCTAAGTTGAGCTAGAAGAGTTTAAACTCACAGACAGAAAGATAGAGTCAAGTTGACTCTAGGATTCAGTAAGGAATCAAGAGAACGGAAAGTAGATCAAGTGTGGTGACATGAAAGGAAAAATGAGAAATAGATCAAGTGTGGAGATATGGAAGGGGAACAGGAAATTAGAGTCCGTGTAACTCTAAGTTAAAAGTGGAACAGGAAAGTAGAGTTAAGTTAACTCTAAGATTCAGTGAGGAATCAGGAAAGTGGGATGAAATCCCAAGGTTAAAGAATTAAACAAATATAACCCTAGAAAGTTATAGGGTGTCTGGGCAAATAGACAATAACTTTAACTTCAATTTGAGTTAAATAAGTGAAAGTGAAATGTAAAAGAGTCCAGGGGACTCTCTAGTTTTCCTTATGGCAAGACCTAGGATAAGAGGTAATAAATGCAAAAGGTAAAGTGCAATAGCAAGCTAAAAGCGGCTAAAAGAGCATAAAGAGAATGTAAATGGCGCCTTCGAATTTGAGACTCGTCAAGTGGAGCAGGACTCCCTGGGCAGTGACCCGTCGGACGAGGTACTTTCGAAAGGCTAAAAGTGAAAGTAAAGAGCTAAATGCTTAAAGAAAAGAGAAAGAGATCGCCAGTGGCAAGAAGAGAGCTACAAGCTCGAATAAGACAGAAAGGCAAGTGCTAAGAGCAAAGAGGCCAAGTGCTAAAGTGAAAGAAAAAGAGAAAAGAGAAAGAAAAGAAAAGAAAGAAAATATAAAGATAAAACGGGCGGACCTACGGGGGCGAACGTACAACTGTCGGAGTTGGGCAAGGGTTCCTCTCCCGAGCAGCGACCCGTATGACAGGTTATTGAGTACTCTTGTCAGTGAGTTGGGCAGTGACCCTATCGGGCAGTGTCCCGTATGACAAGTCCCCCCGCAGGACGGGGTAACACTTGCGAGTGTTATCGGCAACCTTAGAAATCTTATCTTATGGTAGCAGGACTACCGGGCTGGGGCCCGTTGGATAAGAATTTCTGAGGGTTAACTTGAACTAAAGCACCAGAATCTAAAGAATAAAAAGTACATAGAGTGGCCAAGGTGGCCGGGTTAGCGTAACCCTGTATACAGCGGCATAGTGGCCGAGTTGGTGCTTAGCAGCCTAGTGTGGCTAGACAGAGTAGTGATGGTTGATGATTAGACACAGATAGTGTAGTGCAGTGATATATTATATTGCATAGCTGCATTGATATCGAGGATTTTAGTTTCCTAGCACTATTATTATTGCTTCCATTGGACCAAGTGGTGTAGGACACTTTCTCTCGGTGGTTGAACCCACTGGGAACTCGGTCGTAGTTCTCACACCCCTTGGGTGACTCCCCCACAGGTTCGGGTATGGATGCAGCGATCGTGACGGTTCAGATGCAGACGGCGAGGCATACGTCAGGGGCAAGGGCCCAGCAGCATAGTGACCTAGAGGGTCTAGCAGAGGTATTCGTTTTTATATATTTCTTGAGTGAACCTTGTATGGTGAGGAATTATGTAAAAAAATTGTAATAATTTTATTTGCAAGTTCAGAAATGTAAAGTGTAATAAGTTTAATTTATGGTTCACTCTTGTATGCTTTCATTTCCGCATTAACTGTTGGTTTATTAAATGAAAGTTTTAATTTATAGTGATTTTTAGTACTCTGATATTGAGCTTCCGCATACACTTGTGGTGTTATTATGGATGTTACCGTTCCTTTCGGGTAGAAAAAGGTCTTACCCGATTGGCGGGTCTGTTGGCGTGCCCGAACCGTACAAATTGGCGGACTCGGGGCGTGACACCTGCCCCGGTGTCCCCTGCCGAGCACCTGCCTCGGCCGCCGAGCACCCGCTTCGGCATCACCGCTCACAACCCCCACCCACGGGGGCCCCCTTTCTACGTCACCGTCACGCGGGGTACACGGGTCAACGTACCACTTTTTCGAAAAAGCACACCCTTGCGGTGGCCAAACCGCCGGTGTGCGTGTAGCAAAACAAGAGCCTCATAATCAACAGTAAACAAAACAGTGCAGCAGGGTTAGTTAAACAATTATAGGATCCACATACTATACACCTTTGCCCAATATGTTATTTCTATCGATATATGCCTATCCCCGAAATCACCGGAGGGGTACCCACCTCGTGCGTGACGTCCCGCGCTCGACCCGTCCGTGATCGTGCGCCTGTCGAGCCTACAACGTCCTGCGCTCCTGAAGGGTAAGGGAAAGTTCAGACTAAGCGACAAAAATCCATGACGACTCGAACGCCGCAAAACGGAATACCCGATGCGGTCCCCGGACTTCGCGCGGCGACGTTCCCCGCACGGCACCGACCCGTGCGGCGCGCGCTCAGCCTACGGACAGCCCCGCATGGCCCCAACCCGTCGTGGTGCCCCGACGGCGCGCTTGCTGCGCGGCGTGCAGCCTGCAGGCGGCCCGCTCGGCACCAGCCCGCGCGGCACCCTCCTGCGGCCAGCGCGCCTGCTGCGCGGCGCCCCGCCTGCAGGCGGCCAGTGCGGCACCTGCCCGCGCAGCGCCCGCCTGCGGGCGGTGCCCGCGCAGCGCGCTTGCCGCGCGGCGCCCCGCCTGCAGGAGGCCCGCGCTGCACCTGCCCGCGCGGCGCCCGCCTGCGGGCGGTGCCAGCGCAGCGCGCCTGTCGCCCGGCGCGGCGCCTGCAGGCGTCCCGCGCGGCACCTGGCCGCGCGGCGCCCCACCTTCAGGCGGCCCGCGCGGCACCTGCCCGCGCGGCGCCCGCCTGCGGGCGGTGCCCGCGCAGCGCGCCTGCCGCGCGGCGCCCCGCCTGCAGGCGGCCCGCGCGGCACTTGCCTGCGCGGCGCCCGCCTGCGGGCGGTGCCCGCGCGATGCGCCTGCCGCACGGCGCGCCACCTGCAGGTGGCCCGCACGGCACTTGCCCGCGCGGCGCCTACCTGCGGGCAGCGCCCGTGCGGCGCGCTTGCCGCGCGGCGCCCCGCCTGCTGGCGGCCCGCGCGGCGCGTGGCGGCGGCGGCGGCGGCCTCCCACCTTCTTGATTCTGACGAAACCCCAAAAACCGAAAAGGAAAGACTCACCATTGGTCCGCCGAGGGAGAAGAAGCAGAAGGGGATCGTCCTATCGTCGGTTCCGCGAGTAAGAAGGTCACCGTCCCTTCCTTGCCTCAACCACCCAAATCACCGTCGCCCCTTTGAACCGAAAAGGAAGAGTAAAGGGGATTTCGTTCCCCCTCTTCTCACGCTCGATCGCCTCCGATTGCCCTACTGCTACGAGAGGAAGGAGCGAAAAGAAACTAAGTCCAACATGCCCTAGCTCACCAGATAAAGGTTAGGGTTTCAGATTACCTCGATAATCGCACAGATCGCCAGCACGGATCCCGGAGCGCCTACGAGGGGGTCCAAACTTCAAAAATTAATTTTGGGAGAACCGGGAGGCGGAATCCGAATCCGATCGCGTCCCGTTCTCCGTTTCGCGAGCTCTACCGCCTAAAAATACCCGTGAGCTCCGACGGACTGTCCGGAAAAACACAAAAATTAAGCCCCTCTGTCGTACCGCCACAAGTGAAAAAAAAGGGAAAGCCAAAATAAAGGTCAGGTCTTACCGTACCGGTACCAAATGTTGGGTATCGTTACCCCATGCAAAACAGAAAATTTCAGCTCTTGGGTTGGAGGTTTCGTGGGATGTGTACGGGAACTGAACGCCCGGTACCGAAACTAAATGCTGTGTACCAGTACCCAGAACCCATGTACCGGTACCCAGTGCCGAGAATGCTGGGACAAGGAGATGAATTCTTTTCTAAGTGGGGGTAGTTTAGTAAATTCACCCCACCAGCTACCCAGTGTATAAAACCCCTTCTCTCCCTCTCTCTCCTCATTCCCTCTCACTCACCAACTCTCACTCTCTCTCTCTGTGTGGGGTGAACCAGAGAAGAAGAAAAGAAGAGGAAAAGAAGAAGAAGCTAGGCGAGGTGGCTGTGGAGGCTTGGAGTTTGGGATTTGATCTTCCAAAAAGCTTGGCGATTTCGTGGAAGGCCTCAAAGGAGCTTTCCAAGTGAGCTCCAACCCTTTTCCCTTCTCTCTTTTGGTCAAGAACCCATAAGAAGAGGTAAGTATAAAATCTAGGGTTTTCTCTTTTGGAGATTTTTATGAGTTTTAGGATATAGGATTGATCCTTTATGGTTCTAATTCCCTTTTAGGGATTTTCTTGGAGAAGAAAGAGATCAAACTCATCTCCTCTTGCAAGAACACAAAGAGGTGGGGAATTTTTTTCAAAAATGGGTGATCTCTTCCCTTTTCCTTTGCTTTTTGATTTAGAAGTATGTTAGTATGCATGTTAGAGTAGTGAGTTATGAAATGTAGGTTAATTAGGGTTTAGCCCTAAAAGAGGATCATGTTAAACCTGACATAGATTATGCTGGCATGTGTAAATAGTAAAGGATTTATGTGTTAATCATGTTAGGGTACAACTCTAGAAATTATGTAAATGAACCAAGAGGAAAATGCACAATGGATTCATGACCTAGGAGAAAACTTGGTCAAATATGTATGGATGTAAAATTAGGAGAAAACCTAGATTAAAGGTGTAAACGAGTGGCATGAAACCTAGGAGTTAACACTAAGCAAACGAGTGGCATTGTCTTAGGGAAGAACCTAAGATTGTTTGATAGAGTATTTAACATAGAGTCAAAGGAACTCTAGGTTATGTGGAATGTGGAAAACATAGAGTTAATAAACTCTAGGTTAATGTGAAAAGCGAAACTTAAGAGTCAAGGAACTCTAGAGCGAAAATGAGATGGAATGTAAATAGAGTTGATGAATTCTAGGATAATGATGGAATACAAATGGAGTTAATGAACTCTAGGTAAATGATGGAATGCAACTAGACTAATGAACTCTAGGATAAATGTTAAGTATGAAATAGAGTAAATGAACTATAAGCAAAAGGGAAAATGCCAAATAGAGTTAATGTAATCTAGGAATATGTTGGAATGCACATAGAGTTAATAAACTCCAAGCCAAATATAAAGTGAATGTAGAGTTGATAAACTCTAGGCCAAATGTAAAGCGAATGTAGAGTTAATAAACTCTAGGCCAATGGTAATTGAAATGATTAATATCCTCGTGACATAGTGAAACCCTAAGGTTAAGAACATAGGGTTGTGAAATGAGAATAAGTAAAGAAAGTTTAAAAGGGCTAAAGAATTAAAGAAATGACCAAGTGGCAAGGTTAAGTGAAAATGTGAATGAACAATATGTTCAAATCTAAAATGGTGATAGAGACATCCAAGCTATCCTAGAGTAAATAACCTAGGATAAAAGAGAAAAGTAAAAGAGCAAGTATTGAGGCATGAGTACTAATGGGAGGTCGAGCATATTTCACTCCCGGGTGGATGAGTGCCAAGGTGCTTTAAACTCATCTGAATGAAAAGTGAAAAGAAAATTCTTAAAAAGTAAAAGAAGCTAAAGGCTTAAAATGAATAAAAGAAAGAATGGCTAAAAGTAAAAGATTATGTATTTGGGCCGAGAACTAAGGGAGGCGGTGCTTGCAACCTGTTCTTGTGTGATTGGGGTTGTAGGCATCCGTCTTTTGGAACTACTGGACCCGGCAATTGATAATTTTAAAAAGTGAAGCCTAAGTGGCTAAAGAGATTAAGAAAAGGCAAGTTGCCAATGGGAGGTTGAGCAGATATCACTCTCAAGTGAATGATTGCCAAGGTGCTTTAAACTCATTCGAAACGGGAGGTTTGAGCATATTTCACTCCCGAGGGAAATGAGTGCCAAGGTGCCTTAAACTCATTTGAGGCAATGTGAAAAGAAAGAGGCAAGACAACTTGAATTGAAGCACAAGAATGTGAACAAGAAAATAAATGAAATTATAGAGTATTCGAGGTGGCCGAGTTAGCATAACCCTTTTGTAGCGGCCTAGTGGCTGAGCCTATAGATAGTAGCCTATTAAGGCATAATATGATAGCAATGAGATTTTGAGCATACACAGTTAGTGTAGAGATATTCATACATGCCTATGATCATGTTAGTTAACATTTGCAGTTATTTAGCATGTGTTATCTTGCTATCTTGCTTCCATTGGACCAAGCGGTGTAGAACATTCTTTCTCGGTGGTTGAACTCACTGGGAACTTTAAGTAGTTCTCACACCCTTGGGTGACCATTTTTCCAGATTCAAGAGCAGCCGTTGAGACATGTGATAGGGGCAAGGGCCCAACAGCATAGAGACCTAGAGGGTCTAGCAGATGTACCCCTTTCATATTTTGAGTGAACTATGTATTGTGAGGAAAAAAATATAAAATGTAATAATGTTTAAGTTTCAAGTTGAGAGATAGAAATGTAATAAATTTATATATTGGTTCACTCATGTATGTTTTCATTTACTGTTTAAACTTGTTGTTTAATGAATGAAAGTTTTTAGTTGATAGTGGTTTTTACTCTGATATTGTATCTCATCATACACTTGTTTTGATTGGAGATGATAGTGACCGTTCCTTTCGGGTATAGAGAGGTCAGGCCCAATTGGCGGGTCTGTTGGCGTGCCCGCATTGTCCAAATTGGCGGTCTTAGTGCGTGACACGCTAAATCCAAATCCGACGTTCGTTTTGCGTGAAACCACTTCTATCCCTTGACGAAGGCATCCGAATTGGTAATCTTGATCCATTTTTCGCACTGGGTCCATTTCTCATGTCCGATTTGCGCGCAACCAACTCCATCAAACAAAAATAGGCCTCCACAAGTTGTTGATCATGCTGTAGTCATCCTCAGGGATTCGGGTCTTCACATCCTTCCCCACTAAAAGAAAGTTTCACCCTCGAAACTAACATAATCCAACATCACCGCCACCAACTCTCAAATCGCCACTCGCTCTCCGTGATTACTCCTCAACAGCCACAAGTACGGCATGGCCTGGTTGCGCAATCCTCTCATCTCACGAGCCAGAATTCGCAACGAACATCCCTCGTACTCAAGACACACACAGATCTCAAGTGGAACGAGCCAATCACGGGCGAGGGATCCAAGACATAACTCCTTTGAGCTGAGACGTGAAAAAACCTGAGGGACTCAAACAAAACGCTGGTGGAAAAAGAGCAACCAGTGCAACACGCACCAGAACCACACCCTGGTACCAACTCAACCGGACGACCCGGAATACACCCACACGACCATCCAAGAAGGGAAGGAGCCCAACATCAGGAACATCATCCACCCTAACTCTCAGTTTAGAAAACCACCGAAGATAGTGAAAAGTTCGAGAATCCCGAAAGGCCGGTGCCTTCGCCCAAATCAAATAAGAACTAGCCCTAGCATAGCCTCCATTTCTGGAGCAGCCTTTCAAGGTTTTCGGCCCCTTCGCACCACCTCAGCGTAGAGAAGTGAAAAAAAAGAAGAAGAGAGGTGATGAAGTTGTTCCTACTGTGTGACTTTCACTCTGCTCTTGCTCCTCATCAAGCTGGGGTCCTCACTCTGTCACTCTCGGATCCTGACCATCAAAGTAGGCTGCTTAACTGCAGACTACAAACAAAAAGGGACCCCGAGGTACACAGCCTCTAGCCCTGATCGCCTCATCAGCTCCACACGTGGCACCAACTATGTAATCATCAAACCCAACTCTGGACTGCTCTCCCGCTCAAAGCATCCGCCACTACATTGGCTTTGCCGGGATGATACTGGATGCTCAACCATAATCCATCAGTAACTCCAACCACCGGCATCGTCTCAGGTCCAACTCCTCCTGGGTGAACAAATACTTTAAGCTCTTGAGGTCGGTGAAGATCTAGCAATGCACACCACAGCTTCAGAGCAGAAACTACAGCTGCCAACTCAAGATCAAGTGTAGGGTAATTTTTCTCATAGTCCTTCAATTGCCGCGAAGCATCGGCAATTACCCTACCATGATGCAACAGCACAAATCCACGGCCGCTGTGGGAGGCGTCATCAATCTCTGCATCAACTCCTCGAAGCTGCTTAGATGGGCCTCACTCTGAAAGAACTTAATCCCCTTTTTAGTCAACGAGTGAAGGAGGTGGAAAGCTTCGCAAAGCCTTCCACGAACCGACGGTAGTAACAAGCTAAGCCACAGAAACTCTGCATCTCAGAGAAAGTCGTCGGTCTCAACCAATCTCGAATAACATCCACTTTGGTCGGGTCTACTGCCACTTCTGCGGCTAGGACAATGTGGCCCAAGAATGCAACCTACCAAACCAAAAACTCGCATTTCTACAACTTGGCACCCAAATTCTTCTCTCGCAGAAGCTGTAGCACTATCCTCAAGTGCTCCTCAAGCTCCAAGTCAATCCGGGAGTAAGCTAAAATACCAACGAAGAAGACTGCTACCAATCTGCCCAAGTATGGCTAGAGTACACGGTTCATCAATTCCATAAATGCAGGAGGACATTAGTCAATCCAATTGGCCTCACTGTGAATTCATAATGCCCGTATCGTGTCCTGAATGTCGTCGTGGTAATGTCCTCGGCCCTCACCCTCAGCTGGTGGTAACCGGACTGCACATCCACAAAAAGTTTCAGTTGTCACGCCCCTGACTCGAAACTGCGACCCGGGCCCGCCAACAGATCCGCCGCCCATACGGAAAACCCTGTATAGACGAAGCGTCTAACCTGCAAAAAGAAGGATACTATAACTATACAGATATCAGAGCTGAAAAGTAAACTACTGACTAAATATATACAACTCCTCAAATAGTACATGCCAGGTCCTCACAAATACATAAGTCATTCCAAAACTAAAACTCTCAAAAGTAAAAAATACATGATATATCCCAAAATCACTGACAGTTTTAGTACATCACCCAAAGGGTACATCTACTCTCAATGGAAGAAGAGAGGTAGGGATCTAGCTCGCGACTCCCTTACCTCGATCAGCAGGATCAGCAACTGGAGCAGTAGAGACTGGAGTAGAGGTCCCTAGGGAAAGGTCACCACGGCGGGTGTGAGAACTACATCCCATAGTAGTTCTTAGTGGGTACCGCCAAGAAGCCCGACGGTCTGCCCACTAAGTCTACTAGAGGCATAAAGTAACAAATTCAATACTGAATGGAAAAGAGCTGGAAAATAACTCTATAACTACTATGCCTCTATCTAAATGCTCAAGGAGTGATACAGATGGAAACGTGATGCATCTACTATCTCTCAAATACAATCACCCAATCTACACTGACTGGCACATAGGGTCTAGTCAAACCTGCACCCACCTACCGCCGTTACATCCAAGGAGGACCGGACTTACGTAGGGCGTCCGTGACTGCCAAAACTGGCCCAGCCAAAGGGACTGCGTCGACAAGTCGCGATAGCAAAGTAACAGGCCCAACTCCGGAGTGGCACTCGAGGGGCGCGACCCCACCGAGGAAAGTATCTGCGCATCTCTGTCGAGCTCAATGTGGCTCATGCAGGCTATAGTCCAAATCCACGATCAACAAGATCAACAGTACCCAAATCACCTCTCCAACTCACTAACCGGAAAATACTCGAACAATCAGGACCGTTGTCAGCCCAACGGCTCCCTAAAAAGGACATCAACTCAACATGCAAACTCACTAACAGGGTATACTCCACAGCTCACAATAATAAAGGGTCCGAAAACCCCGAAAGATTAGAACCTACAACCCAAATCAAACAAGAACAGGCTCTAGGCATAGCCTCTCGTTGTTCTCGACCCAAAGGAAAAGACAGCCTTAGAATCCCGATCACTCGAGCTCTCTCTCGAGTGAAGAAGTTTACAGAAAAGGTGACATTTATTACTGAAAACCATTTTTCACTCGGACCCACGCGGGGTGAGGACTAAAAGTAGTTCCTTTTTGTAAAACCATCTTGAATTAAGGAAACCCATTTTTATGAATTTTAGCTATTTTGGAAAATCAGTTAGAAAACAAGTTTTATTCCCAAACCTCGAAGCGCTAATGCCTTCGCCCAATCAGACAAGAACAGACTCTGGCGACCCATCGACATTTGGAAGAAAAATATTGGTTTACTGAAATCATGTGTGTCCAAAAAGATTCTGGATTCAATGTCTTACTAATACTGGTACACCACTGCCACGAACACAGTGGCGACAAATAAATCGAAGAACTCGACAACCCGGGACCACCGTTTACCCAAACGGCTCCCGCCACAGATACAAGACTAGCTACATCTACCAGACTCCACTCGGCCCCCAAGCACGAGTGTAACATGCATCCTACACTAAGAGAAATTCCGACCACTCGGCCCACTACCCGGGCAAGGAAAACACTATGTCCAGGGATAGAATGTAAAGTGTGGATGTCTAAAGTATAAATAAACATAGCCCAAGTGAGAGTTTTCTACTAGTCTGGTTGAACATACATCATATGACAGGGTGCTAGGTCAAGTTTCAATAATAACAATAATTTAACATATCTAGGGAGCAATAAATCAACACTGATCAACATAGCAACACAAGGAGTATCAATTTTCTCTTTCTAGCATGCTTCCAATACATCTCAAAATCATGTATGTTCCCTACTCAATAGAGTTAATGAACTGTCCATCGGTTTTGAAGACGAAGCAACCCACCTGAAGCACGCATCAATCCAAGATCCAAAAAGGTTGAAACTGAACGGGAACAAATCTTCGGATTCCCACGATTCCAACGGGTCCAAAATCACCCAAAAAAACCTCCTGGGTACAAAGATATGGTCCAAACATTGCAATCAACAAAAAATTTCCAAGTATACAAACTGCTGAAAATCAGTCCTGAAGATGTGCAAATACCACCAATGAGATAAACTCCAAAAATTCCAGTAAAAATATGACGGCGATCCTCGCGAAGCGTAGATGTCAATCGAGTCCTCACACATTGAAATCCGATACTCGAGTGCAGAGATAAAAATCCAACAATGCACTGCTGTCCAGGAAAACTACTAGCAAAATAGGGGCTTAAAGATGTACCAGAAACCCCAATAAAAACCCAAAACTGAGAAGAGCAGAAAACATAAAAAACGAAGATCTACCTCTCATGGAACCAACGCCGCAAAAATTGTCCAAAAAATTCTTCGGAGTAGCTCTGTGGACCTCGTGGACCGAAACGCGACGGAAATGGGCCACCGAAGAAGAAACATCGCACTGCGCCGAATCGCCGAAGCCGTCGATGCCGCGCCCTCCAAAAGTTTCGAAACTCCCTGAAGAGATGCAGCACAAGATGATCAACAAGGTTGCTTGAGGGCTCTATCGCTGCTGGGCTCGGGAAAAGGGTCCAAAGGCTCAAGAAAGGGGGCTATTTATAGCCCAAGCCCACCAATGGGAGGCCTCGGATTCAGGCGAAAGAATCGGGCGCCCGAATTCGGCCCGACCCAACATTGTGGGCGCCCCAAACGCCCACAGCGCGCTACGTGGCCTACTCCGCGCCCCGCGCGCCCGCCAATCGCGGCGCGCCGCGTGACAGCGCGGTCCACGGCGGGAACCGTGGTCCGCGGTTCACGGTGGGGCAGACGGGTCGCTGCCCCCACCAATGGGCGAGCGACACGTGGCCTGGCGGAGTCCACGGTGCGCCATGCCCGGCGCGCTGTCGCGCGTGCATTGACCACCCAATCAGCGTGCGACACGTGGCATGCCCTTCGTTGGCTAGTCCCGGTGCACGCTGGACCGGCCTGCCCGCTGCCATGCACGTGCCTGCCCGCGCCCGCGCCGCCGCACTCCGCCGCTGCCCGTCGCCGCCGGCGCTGCCCTAGCCTACCGGAACAATAACAAATGCCTCGAAATCCGTGTTTTGGCATCCGGGCTTCAAAAAATATAAGTAAATAGTCCATTTTCATCGTTTTCGCACGCTGAATCCAAATCCGATGTCCGATTTGCCAAATTCCACTTCTAAAATTTGTCGAAGGCATCCGGACAGGTATTCTTAATCCAAATTTTTGCGCTGGGTCCAATTCTGAGGTCCGATTTGCGCGCAACTATCACCAACACACATCATTGGCCTCCAAAAGCCACAATTCACTCCGTAAGACCTTCGCAGAAATCCGGGCCATCACATCCTCCCCCATTAAAAGAAAGTTTCGTCCTCGAAACTAACAAACCTCAAAGAGAGTCTCAAATAGTAGGGTGGGTATCCATCAACACCGTCTCTAGCTCCCTAATCACCACTTGCTCCCCGTGATTGCTCCTCAATAACAACAAGTACGACATGGCCCTGTTGCGCAATCCTCTCATCTCACGAGCCAGAATTCGCAACAGGCGTTCCTCGTACTCCAAACACTCGCGAATCTAAAGTGGAGTGAGTCAATCATGGGCGAGGGATCCAAAACATAATAACACTGAGCTGGGATGTGGAAACACGAGGACTTCCAACAAATTGCGGGGCAAAACAATAAGCTCAGAAAAACAAATCCACGGTGCTAACTCGTCCAAATCTACTCGAGTACGCCATCACAACCAAACAAGAAAGGTAAAGGCCCCACCATCAGGAACGTCATCAACTCCAACTCTCAATTTGGAAAGCAGCCGAAAATAACGAAAAGTCCAAAAATTCTGAAAGGCCGGTGCCCTCGCCCCAATCAAACAAGAACAGGTTCGGCCACTGTCTCCATTTCTCGAGTAGCCTTTCGAAGTTTTCGTCTCGTTCGTAAGTTTCAGCATAAAGGCGATAAAAAGGGAGAGAAGTGTTGAAGCTACGATCTAACCGTGACCCCTAGGGACACAACCTCTAGTCCTAATCATCACATACGCTGTAGTGGTGGCGTCTGTCCACTGCCGCTGAAACCATCGCTGTAGGAAGGGTACTTCGGCAACATATGAAAATGAACTCCTCCTGTCCAACTCGCGGAAGGGTCACTGTTCTCATTCCACAATCAGTCATCGCATGATAACGCGCCAACCAGTCCATCCCGTGTGCTCGATCAGAGTCTTGGAGCTGCCACCAAACCGTCACACCTGCCGGTATAACCTGCGGTCTCACTGCACTGGACATGATCCACAAGCCTCCTCCAAGTGCACAACACCAACAGGAACCTGTACCTCTAGTGCACGTGGTAACAACTCTACCTCTAGTCCATGCAGGAAAGCAAAATACTCTAACTCAGATTGCTGTGATGAAATCATGCCTGCGACAACCCGGTCCACTGCCATGGCACCCTCCAACCGGGCGGTACAGACTCATCCGCTCGATGCAGGTGGTCGTCGCTTAGTCTGCCTCGACGTCAAAGTCCAGTCTGTCAGGAAATATCTAGATTATCCACATAGGGAGCACGACCTCTACGTCTGCTCACACTGGGGCGACGAATGGGGCCCTCCGCAGATAACACATCCATGCTACCGCCGCTGCTAATACTGATACTGTGGCTGCTGCTGGGGTCCACCAGATCTCTAGCGTCTCTGAAACCCACGATCCTGAGGATGGAATCGTGGAGGTCTCGGAGGCTCCTACCTACTCGTCTGTCCTCCGTCATCAGGCGCTGGGCGCTTCACACCCAAACTCCCACCGGGGGCTGTGTTCCACTCAGTCAAAATCACATACCCTCGTTCCACATAAAGGGCCTGCTCCATCGAGGCGTCCAAAGTCTGCAGTCTACGTGACCGAACAAACTGATAGATATCTCGGCGCAATCCCCTCTCGAACAAGTAAATCCAATGCACCTCGTCCCTAGCAGCGTGTAATACACTGTCCAATAGTCGGTTGAAATCCACGATGTACTCCTGTACACAACGGTCTCCCTGTTGGAGGTTCCTCAGATCCCCTTCCAGCTTCTATCTGACACTCTCGGGGAAGAAAGCTCCAAGAAGAAGGCTGCAGAACTCCGCCCAAGTAAGCAGCTAGGTCCCAGGCGGACCGACAAGTCGCACTCGGTGCCACCAAGCCTCGGCAATGAGCTCCAACAAGTTTGTCGCCAGAAAAACCTGAAACCTCTCCTTGATAAAAAGCGTCTCAAAGAGTCGCTCCATCGCTGTGATCCATGACTCTGCCTCCCACGGCTCCAAACTCAATCCTGCAAATCGGGGTGGATCAGACTGTCGAAAATGGCTCCATCAATCGATGATGTCCCAAAGCTCATCTACTATCCGCCATCCACCCTTCCTCGGTGCCTCGCCACTGCTCGTCGGCACGGAGGGGGCTGCTCGCTCAATCGGTGCTACTGGTACAGCTGGAGATGCCACTGCATGAGAAGAAAGTGCTGGAGGACGCTCAGGCTGCCACTGGCTGTGCTCTCTGCTCCGACAGGCGCATCCAACGTTCCATGGCCTCCTCCTGGCGTCGGACAGCCTCCGACATCTGTGCCATCTAGGCCCATAACTCCTCGGTCTCGCTCTGCTTTGATAGCTCTGCCTCCCGCTGCTCGGGCTACTCATTTGATGCGGGATGTGCCCTCCTCACTACACGACGTCTCAGGGGCATCGTAGTCCACTGCACAATAACAAACATCAGTACACAACAACCATTCGACCCAATCCAGCGAAAGTCTAAGACATGTCATCCATTCCATAACATTATGTTGTCTGCAGCCAACATAATCGCTTAGGAGAATAAACATGTCAATCACTCATCTCGTCTCTTGGGAGAGGTATAAAACTCAATCAGAACTCTCGCTATAAGTCACGACTCTCACGTAGTCATACTAAGATCCATCCACATGCCTAGGGTTTCTAAGTCCATAATGACCTACAACCTAGGCTCCGATACCACTCTAATCTGTCACCCCTCGGGGTCGAAACTGCGACCCGGGCCCGCCAACAGATTCGTCGCCCATACGGAAAACCCCATATAGACGAAGCGTCTAACCTGCAAAAAGAAGGATACTATAGCTATACAGATATCAGAGTTGAAAAGTAAACTACTAAATAAATATATACAACTCCTCAAATAGTGCATGCCAGGTCCTCACAAATACATAAGTCACTCCAAAACGAAAACTCTCAAAAGTAAAAAATACATGGTACATCCCAAAATCACTGACAGTACTAGTACATCACCCAAAGGGTACATCTACTCTCGCTAAAAGAAGACTGGTAGGGATCTAGTTCGCGACTCCCTTACCTCGATCAGTAGGATCAGCAACTGGAGCAGCAGGGACTGGAGTAGAGGTCCTTGGGGAAAGGTCACCACGGCGGGTGTGAGAACTACATCCCATAGTAGTTCTCAGTGGGTACCGCCAACAAGCCCGACGGTTTGCCCACTAAGTCTACTAGAGGCATAAAGTAAGAAATGCAATACTGAATGGAAAAGAGCTGAAAAATAACTCTACAGCTACTATGCCTCTATCTAAATGCTCAAGGAGTGATACAGATGGAAACATGATGCATCTACTATCTCTCAAATACAATCACCCAATCTACACTGACTGGCGCATAGGGTCCAGTCAAACCTGCGCCCAGCTTACGGCCGTTACATCCAAGGAGGACCGGACTTACGTAGGGCGTCCATGACTGCCAAAACTGGCCCAGCCAGAGGGACTACGTCGACAAGTCGCGATAGCAAAGTAACAGACCCAACTCCGGAGTGGCACTCGAGAGGCGCGACCCCACCGAGGAAAGTATCTGCGCATCTCTGTCGAGCTCAATGCGGCTCATGCATGCTATAGTCCAAATCCACGATCAACAAGATCAACAGTACCCAAATCACCTCTCCAACTCACTAACAGGAAAATACTCGAACAGTCAGGACCGCAGTCAACCCAACGGCTCCCTAAAAAGGACATCAACTCAACATGCAAACTCACTAATAGGGTATACTCCACAGCTGACAACAATGAAGGGTCCGAAAATCCTGAAAGACTAAAACCTACAACGCAAATCAAACAAGAACAGGCTCTAGGCATAGCCTCTCGTTGTTCTCGACCCAAAGGAAAAGACAGCCCTTAGAATCCAGATCACTCGAGCTCTCTCTCGGGTGAAGAAGTTTACAGAAAAGGTGAAATTTATTACTGAAAACCAATTTTCACTCGGACTCACGCGGGGTGAGGACTAAAAGTAGTTTCTTTTTGTAAAACCATCTTGAATTAAGGAAACCCATTTTTATGAATTTTAGCTATTTTGGAAAATCAGTTAGAAAAAAGTTTTATTCCCAAACCCCGAAGGGCTAATGCCTTCGTCCAATCAGACAAGAACAGACTCCGGCGACCCTTCGACATTTGGAAGAAAAATATTGGTTTACTGAAATCATGTATGTCCAAAAAGATTATGGATTCAAGGTCCTGCTAACACTGGTACACCACTGCCACGGACACAATGGCGACAAATAAATCGAAAAACTCGACAACCCGGGACCACCGTTTACCCAAACGGCTCCCGCCACAGATACAAGACTAGCTATATCTACCAGACTCCACTCGGCCCCCAAGCACGAGTGTAACATGCATCCTACACTAAGAGAAATCCCGACCACTCAGCCCACTACCCAGGCGAGGAAAACACTATGTCCAGGGATAGAATGTAAAGTGTGGATGTCTAAAGCATAAATAAACCTAGCCCAAGTGAGAGTTTTCTACTAGTCTGGTTGAACATACATCATATGAGAGGGTGCTAGGTCAAGTTTCAATAATAACACTAATTTAACATATTTAGGGAGCAATAAACCAACACTGATCAACATAGCAACACAAGGAGTATCAATTTTCTCTTTCTAGCATGCTTCCTAATACATCTCAAAATCATGCATGTTCCCTACTCAATAGAGTTAATAAACTGTCCATCGGTTTTGAAGACGAAGCAACCCACCTGAAGCGCGCGTCAATCCAAGATCCAAAACGGTTGAAACTGAACGGGGACAAATCCTCGGATTCCCACGATTCCAACGGGTCTAAAATCACCTAAAAACACCTCATGGGTACAAAGATATGGTCCAAACATTGCAATCAACACAAAATTTCCAAGTTTATACTCTGCTGAAAAATTAGTCCTGAAGATGCGCAAATACCACATGTGAGATAAACTCCAAATATTCAAATAAAAATATGACGGCGATCATCGCGAAGCGTAGATGTCAATCGAGTCCTCACATGTTGTATTACGATACTCGAGTGCAGAGATAAAAATCCAACAATGCCCTGCTGTCCAGGAAAACTACCAACAAAATAGGGGCTTAAAGATGTACCAGAAACCCCAATAAAAACCCAAAACTGAGAAGAGCGAAAAAACACAAAAAAATGAAGATCTACCTCTCATGGAACCGACGCCGCAAAAATCGTCAAAAAATTCCTTCGGAATAGCTCTGTGGACTTCGTGGACCGAAACGCGACGGAAATGGGCCACCGAAGAAGAAACATCGCACGGCGCCGAATCGCCGAAGCCGTCAATGCCGCGCCCTCCAAAAATTCCGAAACTCCCTCGAGAGATGCAGCACAAGATGATCAAGAAGGTTGCTTGAGGGCTCTGTCGCAGCTGGTGTCACGCCCCGGCGTCGAAACTGCGACCCGGGCTCGCCAACAGATCCACCGCCCATACTGGAAGCCCCGTATAGACGAAGCGACTAACCTGCAAAAGAAAGATACTATACTACACAGATATCAGAGCTGAAAAATATACTGCTAGAAATAAATAAAATACAACTCAAGTCCTCACATAAATACAAGTCTCTCAGCAATAAAAGTAAAGTACAACTCTATACCTCACTACAAGGGTCACTCAACAGTAACTCTCTCATAATACAAAAAGTGGGTACGTCTACTCTCTGAACGACGACTGGTAGGGATCTATCTCGCGACTCCCTTACCTCGATCAGCCGGATCAACAACTGGAGCAGCAGGAACAGGAGCAGAAGTCCCTGGGGAAAAAGACACCACGACGGGTGTGAGAACTACATCCCACAGTAGTCCTCAGTGGGTGCCGCCAACAAGCCCAACGGTCTGCCCACTAAGTCTACTAGAGGCATAAAGTAACAATATAATACTGAAAGAAAGAGCTGGAAAAGAATAACTCTACAGCTAATATGCCCCTATCTAGATGCTCAAAAAGTGGAACAGATGATAACATGGTGCATCTACTAATCCCTCAACTCAGATCACCCAATCTACCAGACTGCCTCCTCGGGTCCAGTCAAACCTGCGCCTACCTACTACCGTTACATCCCGGAGGACCGGACTTACGTAGGGCGTCCGTAGCTGCCAAAACTGGCCCAGCCAGAGGGACTGCGTCCGTAACTGCCAAAACTGGCCCAGTCAGAGGGACGGCGTCCAAAACTGGCCCAGTCAGAGGGACGGCGTCGACAAGTCGCGATACCAAAGTGCAGACCCACCCCGGACGTGGCACTCGAGGGGAGCGACCCCAACGAGGACAGGGGTATCCGCGCACTCTGTCGAGCTCAGGTGGCACTGCAGGCTATAGTCCAAAATCCACGCTCACGCTCTGAACGGAAGGACTCAATCCTCAAACATCTCACACAACAGTCGGAGCACTCTCGACGACTCAGCTGATCAGCTCACACGAAACACGAGACACTAGCCTCACCAACAGCTCACAGCCTAAAACACACTGGCTGGAGATACTCCACAGCCAGGATCGACCCACAATTCAGGGCTAACAAAACTGGTCGGACAACACTCGACGACCCGGGACCACCGTGAACCCAACGGTTCCCAACAACAGAACATCAACCCAACCTGCAGACTCACTGACAGGATAAGCTCCACAACAGACAACAATAAAGTGTCCCGAAATCCCGAAAGACTAGAACTTACAACCCAATCAACAAGAACAGGCTCTAGGCAAAGCCTCTCGTTGTTCTCGTCCCAAGAAAAAGGCAGACCTTAGGACCCAGACCACTCGAATCATCTCGGGTGGTTAATTTATAGGAAAAAGGTGACATTTCTTACTGAAAGCCATTCGATCTGGAAGAAATTCATATTTAATGATTTTTAATTCTTTTTAGGGATAACAATTGAAAACAAGTTTTATATCCAAACCTCGAAAAGTTAATGCATTCGTCCAATCAAACAAGAACAGACTCAGGCGACACTACGATGCTTGGAAGAAAACATTGGTTAACTAAAATCATATGTATGTCGGAAAAGGGTTCTGGGTTCTAGGTCCTGCCGTCACTAGTACACTACTGCCACTACCACTGTAGTGACAACCAACTCGAAGAACACAACATCTCGGGACCACCGTCTACCCAAACGGCTCCCGCCAGAACTGAACAACTAGCTCTATCTACCAGACTCCACTCGGCCTCCCCAAGCACGAGTGTAACATGCATCCCACACTAAGAGAACCCGACCACTCAGCCCACCAACCGGGTGAGGAAGATACTATGTCCAGGAATAGAAGAACAGTGTGGATGTCTAAAGCATAAGTAAACCTAGCTCAGATGAGGGTTTTCTACTGGTCTGGTTACACATGCAACATATGACGGGGGTTGCTAGGTCAAGTTCCAAATAACTATAATTAAACAGGTGGTAAGAAGCAAAAGAGATCATAAGATCATCAGATAAAAACAAGGAATAACAATTCCTACAATCTAGCATGCTACACAAGAACCCACTATCATGCATGATCCTACTATAGCAGATTTAATGTTCAGTCCATCCAACTTGGAGACAAGGCCACCCACCTGAAAGCGCTAACTGTCTAAAGTCCCACAGCTGAAAATACCCCAAAATCAATAACTCCAGATCCAACGGGCCCAGCAATACCTGCAAATCCTCCTGGGTACAACACAAGGCTTACAATTACACTTTATTCCAAAATTAAACCAAGTAATCACAATCTGTAATTCAGTCCCAAAGATGCCAATTATTTACCTGCAAACAATGCTCCAAAAATTCCGATAAAAATACCACAGCGATCCACGCGTCGAGACCTTCGAAACGGGTACCTGCACGCCCAATTCCGAGCACCGTAGGCCAAGTTACAAATTCCACAACACAGGGTGCGCAAAACCACACAGCAACATAACTGTAATTCCATGCACAGATAAGGGGGAAAACATATACCTTCGGGAAAACCTCAGAAAAATCCAAGAAAAATATGGTGATAATCCTTGCGTCGAGTAGATGGAAAAATTGCAAGGGCTCGTCTCAATCCGATGCCCGGTTGCGGAGATATCCTCGAAACAACCCGCTGTCCTCAAGAATCCTCACAGAAAACAAAGGTCCCAGTAAGCATGGAAGAACTCCTCGAAAAGCGCAAAACAAGGGAAAGCTGAAAATACCTAGATCGTAGCTCTGTCCGTCGCGGATCCAGCGGCGAAGAAATCGCTCGAAAAGGTGGTCGGAGTAGGCCGGGGAAGCTCGCGCATCGAAACGCGACGGGAGAAACACCGGCGAAGGAACGTCGCGACGCGCCAAGAAAATGGAAACCTCGATAAGCGTGCCACATAAAATGCCCGAAATCCACAGGTGGATGCAGAACACGAAGGGGAGCAACTTTGCTTAAGGGCTCGGGGTGAGGAAAAGCTCGAAAATGGCGGAAAAGGGGAGGAAGAAGCAGCTCGGGTCGCTTAAATAGGCCCAGAAAATAAATTGAGAAATGACGGTTGTGTCCCTCAAATCGGGCGCCCGAATGTTTCCGGGCGCCAACAGTGGCGCGGTCTGGTGACTCACGGAGCGCCCGGAATTACCCGGTTCCGCCACGTCACCCGCTAAACAGGCGACAGCAACACTGGCCACTAACCGCTTGACACGTGGCCCAACCCGGAAGGCGACGCGTGGCGCGGCAGCCAGTCAACGCGCGCTTGGCGCGCGCATGTGCGCGCGCCAGCGCCGCCTGCACACCCTGCCAGGCACGCGCCCCGAGGCGCCCCGGGCCTGCTTCGTGGTCCCGGTCGACTGCACCGGGCCACTCCAAACCCGCCACGTGTCCTGCCCGCGGTGCACGTCGGCCCCATGGACCGTGCTCCTGCCCGGGCGCCCGCCCGCCTGCCCGCGCCGGCTGCCCGCCGTGCTCCGCCGCTGCCCGCCGCCGGCGGCCGGAACAGTGCCACTTGCCTCGAAAAACATGCGCGTCATCCGGGCTCCGAAAAATACAAGTGAATAGTCAATTTTCATCGTTTTCGCGCGCTGAATCCAAATCCGAAGTCCGTTTTGCCAAATTCCAAACCTCAATTTTCCCAAAGGCATCCGAAAAGGTGATCTTTTGTCCAAACTTCGCCCTGAGTCCAATTTTAATCGCTGTTTCGCGCGAAACCACTTCTAAACACTCGACGGGTCCTCCAATTACCCCGTGATCCCTTTTTAAGCCCGAAGTCCACCACTTGTATCCAAATTGCGCACAAACACCACCGACACGCCCCGCAGGCCACCGAAAGCTGCCAAACGACCAGAAAACTCAACGCGGGGATCCGGGTCCTCACATCCTCCCCCACTAAAAGAAAGTTTCGTCCCCGAAACTAAAACAACCCACAACAACAAGACCAAACCGACAAAACCAACGCAAACAACCAAGGAAGGTAAGGCCCCACCAGCAGGAAAGTCATCAACCCCCAACCCTCAATTTAGAAAATAACTGAAATTAGCGAAATGTTCGAAAATTCCGAAAGGCCAGTGCCTTCGCCCCAATCAAACAAGAACAGGTTCGGGAACTGTCTCCATTTCTGAAGCAGCCTTTCGAAGTTTTCGACCCATTCGTAAATTTCAGCACAATAACGAGAAAAAGGGGAGAGAGAGAAGTGTTGATGTCGTTCCTGCTGTGGCCACAAAAACGAAGCTACAACCTAACCAAGACCTCTAAGGACACAACCTCTAGTCCTAACAAACAAAGCTCCCGAGGTGGCGTCTGTCCAAAGCCGCTGAAGCCAACGCTGCAGGAAGAATACTTCGGCAACCCGTGAAGATGAACTCCTCCTGTCCAACTCGCGGAAGGGTGACTGCTCTCATTCCACAATCAGTTATTGCACGATACCATACCAACCAGTTCAACCCGTGTGTTCCATCAAAGTCTTGGAGCTGTCCCTGAATCGTCACACCTGCCGGTAAAATCCCAAGTCTCCACTGCACCAATCATGCACCGCAATCCTCCTCTACTCGTAGGATACAGGGAAGAATCCAATCGCTAAAACATGTAGCATAAATTCCTAACCCACACCCATGCAAAGATGCTGATGCAGATGCTCTACTAATAATGCAGAAGGATGCAGCGGTAACGAAATGCTCAACTCAGCTAACAGAATAAAATCATACCTGCCGCGACATGATCCGCTGCCGGGGTGTCCTCCACCAGGGCTGCATAAACCCGTCTACTGGGTGCTGCAGATCGTCGTCCCGTCTGTCCCGACGTCGTGGCCCACTCTGTCTGACGGTGGCCGGAGGGGCTTCCTGAATAGGCAAGGGAGGTGCTGTAGCAAGAGGTCGCACTGACAAAAAGGCTTGGGGACACAAGCTGCTCGGAAATGCCCCAACTCTCCACACAGGAAACACCGTCCCTGTCTCTGGTCACACTGCGACGGTGGATGAGGCCCGCCACAGATAACACACTGATCCTATCGCTGTTGCCGATACTGCTGCTGCTGAAACTGCTGGGGTCCACCTGATCTCTGGCACCTCCGATACCCACGATCCTCAGGGTGAGATCGTGGAGGTCTCGGAGGTCCCTGCCGACTCGTCTGTCCCTCGTCATCCTGAGCTGGGCGCTTCGCCCCCGGACTCACCGCGGGAGCTAGAGCCACCTCAACCATCACAGTCTCTCCGCCCTCAACATAGAGTGCCTGCTCCATAGACGCATCCAAAGTTTGCTGTCTGCGCGAACGGACGAACTGATAAATCTCCCGGCGCAAACCTCGCTCGAACATATAAATCTGATGCGCCTCGTCCTGAATCGCGTGTGGTACACAGGCCAACAGCTGGTTGAAATATGCAATATACTCGTGCACGGGCCGATCTCCCTGGCGGAGATTCCTCAACTGCTCCTCCAACCTCTGCCGAACGCTCTCCGGAAAGAAAGCTCCAACAAGTAGACTGCGGAACTCCGCCCAGGTAAGAAGCTGAGCCCTAGGCGGACCAACTGGTCGAACACGCCGCCACCAAGCCTCGGCGTTTTCGCTCCAAGAAGTTTGTCGCCAACAGCACCTGATACCGCTCCTCAATAAACAGGCTCTCAAAGTGTCGCTCCATCGTCGTGATCCATGACTGTGCCTCCCACGGCTCCGAACTCTGCCCCTAAAACCGAGGTGGGCCAAACTGACGAAACCTCAACAATAAATCGACCACCTCACGCTGCTCTGCAGGGGTCAACTGTCCTGCCATCCCGGACGGCTATCCACTGGTAACCGGTGCAATAGGGGGTGCCACGGCTGGCTGAGGAGGTGCGGGGAAACTCTCAGGGGGTGTAACAACAGGCTGCGCTCTCTGCTCCAACATGCGCATCACCCTGTCCATGGTCTCCTCCTGGCGCCGTGAAGTCTCCTCCTGACGTCGAAGAGTCTCTGACAAATGGGTCATCTGAGCCCGAAGCTCCTGTACCTCAAACTGCTGACCCGGTGCTGACTCTTCCAGCTCAGGCTCATCGGAGGAGGAAGGCTGTGAACGCGTCCGCATCCTGCGTCGAGGAGGCATCATGCTCACCTGCAGCAACATTCAAACATCAGGATAGAACCAAAACAACACTCGACCCAATCTAGCGAAAGTCAAAGACATGTCATCCATTCCATAGCATTATGTTGTCTGCAGCCAACATAATCGCTTAGGAGAATAAACATGCCAATCACTCATCCCGTCTCTTGGGAGAGTTATAAAACTCAATCAGGACTCTCGCTAAAAGTCACGACTCTCACGTAGTCATCCTAATGTCCAACCACAAGCCTAGGGTTTCTAAGTCCACAATGACCTACATCCTAGGCTCTGATACCACTCTAATCTGTCACGCCCCGGCGTCGAAACTGCGACCCATACGGGAAGCCCCGTATAGACGAAGCGACTAACCTGCAAAAGAAAGATACTATACTACACAGATATCAGAGCTGAAAAGTATACTGCTAGAAATAAATAAAATACAACTCAAGTCCTCACATAAATACAAAAGTCTCTCAGCAATAAAAGTAAAGTACAACTCTATACCTCACTACAAGGGTCACTCAACAGTAACTCTCTCATAATACAAAAAATGGGTACGTCTACTCTCTGAACGACGACTGGTAGGGATCTATCTCGCGACTCCCTTACCTCGATCAGCCGGATCAACAACTGGAGCAGCAGGAACAGGAGCAGAAGTCCCTGGGAAAAAAGACACCACGACGGGTGTGAGAACTACATCTCACAGTAGTCCTCAGTGGGTGCCACCAACAAGCCCAACGGTCTGCCCACTAAGTCTACTAGAAGCATAAAGTAACAATATAATACTGAAAGAAAGAGCTGGAAAAGAATAACTCTACAGCTACTATCCCCCTATCTAGATGCTCAAAAAGTGGAACAGATGATAACATGGTGCATCTACTAATCCCTCAACTCAGATCACCCAATCTACCTGACTGCCTCCTCGGGTCTAGTCAAACCTGCGCCTACCTACTGCCGTTACATCCCGGAGGATCGGACTTACGTAGGGCGTCCGTAGCTGCCAAAACTGGCCCAGCCAGAGGGACTGCGTCCGTAACTGCCAAAACTGGCCCAGTCAGAGGGACGGCGTCGACAAGTCGCGATACCAAAGTGCAGACCCACCCCGGACGTGGCACTCGAGGGGAGCGACCCCAACGAGGACAAGGGTATCTGCGCACTCTGTCGAGCTCAGGTGGCACTGCAGGCTATAGTCCAAAATCCACGCTCACGCTCTGAACGGAAGGACTCAATCCTCAAACATCTCACACAACAGTCGGAGCACTCTCGACGACTCAGCTGATCAGCTCACACGAAACACGAGACACTAGCCTCACCAACAGCTCACAGCCTAAAACACACTGGCTGGAGATACTCCACAGCCAGGATCGACCCACAACTCAGGGCTAACAAAACTGGTCGGACAACACTCGACGACCCGGGACCACCGTGAACCCAACGGTTCCCAACAACATAACATCAACCCAACCTGCAGACTCACTGACAGGATAAGCTCCACAACAAACAACAATAAAGTGTCCCGAAACCCCGAAAGACTAGAACTTACAACCCAATCAACAAGAACAGGCTCTAGGCATAGCCTCTCGTTGTTCTCGTCCCAAGAAAAAGGCAGACTTTAGGACCCAGACCACTCGAATCATCTCGGGTGGTTAATTTATAGGAAAAAGGTGACATTTCTTACTGAAAGCCACTCGATCGGGAAGAAATCCATATTTAATAATTTTTAATTCTTTTTAGGGAAAACAATTGAAAACAAGTTTTATATCCAAGCCTCGAAAAGTTAATGCCTTCGTCCAATCAAACAAGAACAGACTCAGGCAACCCTACGATGCTTGGAGGAAAACATTGGTTAACTAAAATCATATGTATGTCGGAAAAGGGTTCTGGGTTCTAGGTCCTGCCGTCACTAGTACACTACTGCCACTACCACTATAGTGACAACCAACTCGAAGAACACAACATCTCGGGACCACCGTCTACCCAAACGGCTCCCGCCAGAACTGAACAACTAGCTCTATCTACCAGACTCCACTCGGCCTCCCCAAGCACGAGTGTAACATGCATCCCACACTAAGAGAACCCGACCACTCAGCCCACTAACCGGGTGAGGAAGATACTATGTCCAGGAATAGAAGAACAGTGTGGATGTCTAAAGCATAAGTAAACCTAGCCCAGATGAGGGTTTTCTACTGGTCTGGTTACACATGCAACATATGACGGGGGTGCTAGGTCAAGTTCCAAAAAACTATAATTAAACAGGTGGTAGGAAGCAAAAAAGATCATAAGATCATCAGATAAAAACAAGGAATAACAATTCCTACAATCTAGCATGCTACACAAGAACCCACTATCATGCATTGTCCTACTATAGCAGATTTAATGTTCAGTCCATCCAACTTGGAGACAAGGCCACCCATCTGAAGGCGTTAACTGTCTAAAGTCCCACAGCTGAAAATACTCCAAAATCAATAACTCCAGATCCAACGGGCCCAGCAATACCCGCAAATCCTCCTGGGTACAACACAAGGCTTACAATTACACTTTATTCCAAAATTAAACCAAGTAATCACAATCTGTAATTCAGTCCCAAAGATGCCAATTATTCACCTGCAAACAATGCTCCAAAAATTCCGATAAAAATACCACAGCGATCCACGCGTCGAGACCTTCGAAACGGGTACCTGCACGCCCAATTCCGAGCACCGTAGGCCAAGTTACAAATTCCACAACACAGGGTGCACAAAACCACACAGCAACATAACTGTAATTCCATGCACAGATAAGGGGGAAAACATATACCTTCGGGAAAACCTCAAAAAAATCCAAGAAAAATACGGTGATAATCCTTGCGTCGAGTAGATGGAAAAAGTGCAAAGGCTCGTCTCAATCCGATGCCCTGTTGCGGAGATATCCTCGAAACAACCCGCTGTCCTCAAGAATCCTCACAGAAAACAAGGGTCCCAGTAAGCATGGAAGAACTCCTCGAAAAGCGCAAAACAAGGGAAAGCTAAAAGTACCTAGATCGTAGCTCTGTCCGTCGCGGATCCAGCGGCGAAGAAATCGCTCGAAAAGGTGGTCGGAGTAGGCCGGGGAAGCTTGCGCACCGAAACGCGACGAGAGAAACACCGGCGAAGGAACGTCGCGACGCGCCAAGAAAATGGAAACCTCGATAAGCGTGCCACATAAAATGCCCGAAATCCACAGGTGGATGCAGAACACGAAGGGGAGCAACTTTTCTTAAGGGCTCGGGGTGAGGGGAAGCTCGGAAATGGCGGAAAAGGGGAGGAAGAAGCAACTCGGGTCGCTTAAATAGGCCCAGAAAACAAATTGAGAACTGACGGTTGTGTCCCTCAAATCGGGCGCCCGAATATTTTCGGGCGCCAACAGTGGCGCGGCCTGGTGACTTGCGGAGCGCCCGGAATTACCCGGTTCCGCCACGTCACCCGCCAAACAGGCGACAGCAACACTGGCCACTAACCGCTTGACACGTGGCCCGACCCGGAAGGCGACGCGTGGCGCGGCAGCCAGTCAACGCGCGCCTGGCGCGCGCATGTGCGCGCACCAGCGCCGCCTGCGCACCCTGCCAGGCACGCGCCCCGAGGCGCCCCGGGCCTGCTCCGTGGTCCCGGTCCACTGCACCGAGCCACTCCAAACCCGCCACGTGTCCTGCCCGCGGTGCACGCCGGCCCCGTGGACCGCGCGCCTGCCCGCGTGCCCGCGCGCCTGCCCGCGCCCGCTGCCCGCCGCCGGCGGCCGGAACAGTGCCACTTGCCTCGAAAAACGTGCGCGTCATTCGGGCTCCGAAAAATATAAGTGAATAGTCCATTTTCATCGTTTTCGCGCGCTGAATCCAAATCCGAAGTCCGTTTTGCCAAATTCCAAACCTCAATTTTCCCGAAGGCATCCGGAAAGGTGATCTTTTGTCCAAACTTCGCCCTGAGTCCAATTTTAATCTCTGTTTCGCGCGAAACCACTTCTAAACACTCGACGGGTCCTCCAATTACCCACGTGATCCCGTTTTAAGCCCGAAGTCCACCACTTGTATCCAAATTGCGCACAAACACCATCGACACGCCCCGCAAGCCACCGAAAGCTGCCAAATGACCAGAAAACTCAACGCGGGGATCCGGATCCTCACAGCTGGGCTTGGGAAAAGGGTCCAAAGGCTCAAGAAAGGGGGCTATTTATAGCCCAAGCCCACCAAAGGGAGGCCTCGGATTCGGGCGCAAGAATTCGGGCGCAACACTATGGGCGCCCGAAACGCCCACAGCGTGCTACGTGGCCCTCTCCGCGCCCCGCGCGCCCGCAAATCGCGGCGCGCCGCGTGGCAGCGCGGTCCACGGCGGGAACCTTGGTCCACGGTTCACGGCGAGGCAGCCGGGTCGCTGCGCCCGCCAATGGGCGGGCGACACATGGCCTGGCGGGGTCCACGGTGTGCCGCGCCCGTCGCGCTGTCGCGCGTGCGTTGACCGCCCAATCAGCGCGCGACACGTGGCATGCCTTTCGTTGGCTGGTCCCGGTGCACGCCAAAACCTGTGGACCGGCCTGCCCGCCGCCGCGAACGTGCTTTCCCGCGCCCGCGCCGCTGCGCTCCGCCGCTGCCCGTCGCCGCCGGCGCTGCCCTAGCCTGCCGGAACAGTAACAAATGCCTCGAAATCCGTGTTTTTGGCATCCGGGCTCCGAAAAATACAAGTAAATAGTCCATTTTCTTCGTTTTCATGCGCTGAATCCAAATCCGATGTCCGATTTGCCAAATTCCACTTTTAAAATTTGTAGAAAGCATCCGGACAGATATTTTTAATCCAAATTTTCACGCTGGGTCCAATTCTGAGGTCCGATTTGCGCGCAACTATCACCAACACACATCATAGGCCTTCAGAGGCCACAATTCATTCCGTAAGACCTTTGCAGAAATCCGGGTCATCACATCAGTGATCCATCCTTTTTTCCACAGTAATGATGGCGCTCCTATAGGCGAGGCACTAGGTCTAACAAACCACTTGATCCATCAGATCCTACAACTATGGCAATAACTCTCTCAACTTTACTAGTGCCATCCAATAAGGTGCCTTCAAGATCGGCGCGGTTACCAGTACCACGTCAATCACAACTCAATCTTCTTGCCCGACGGCATCATAGTCGGCTCAGGTGGAACCACATCCGGGAACTCGTGGACAATAGAGGCATCCTCGAGTCCCGGTGCCGCCGTAGGCACCTCTGCCACTGTAGTGTCCATGGTTTTTCCCCTTGGTATCACTTTCGGTGTATGGCATTTTTCTCGATTCTATTAGTATGTCTATTTTCTTGTTTTTGGCTTTCATGTTGTATGGCTCGTTAAACGAAGAACGGCGGTGCGATCGGCTCGGAAATTCTATAAACGTAGCTTCTGGTGCGATTTTTCTAAGTTAATGGATGTAAAAGGGCTTTTAAATATCCATTAATGGCTTTTGGTGCTTTAAGATCCGTGTCGATGTGTGATGGGATATTTGGTAGATTTAGCACGCAAATCAAGAAAGAAATGGTTAAATTAAATGATAAAGTTTGTTACAAAAGATAAAGGCGGTTATTATTGTTACAAATTCTCTTATAAAAAGGAAAATTCGGAGGTCAGTTTTATTTTACACAATTGGAAACAAGAACGCCCATGTTTTTTCATTTTTAGCAAGAGAGAGACAGAGAACTTCGTCTTCTTCCTTGAGGTGCGCGCCGGAGACCGGAATTGGAACAATCATCATCATCGGAGATCGGAGGTGGGAGCGCCTACACTGTTGGAGATCGAAGATCGGAAAGTGGGACCGGGCATCGCATCGTCTTCTTCGTCGGAAAAAAATGTAGGTTCTTGGCTTTTCGTTATTATCTTTGTTATTTTCATGTGGTATCCGTACTTTCATTTGGGTTTCTTGGGGATTTCCTTTGGAGCGTGGAATTTTAGCGGAGCCACCGCCGTCACCGTTGGTTTAGACGGGAGGCCGCCGCCGCCGTCGAATTTTACGTGAGGCCGCCGCCGTCGGTTGAAATAGGAGACCACCGCCGCCGTGGGGTTAAACGGGAGGTCACCTCCACCGTTACCATGTTCGCGAGGCCGCCGCCGTCATTGCCATTGTCGCGGGGTCACCACCGGAGTCGAGGAAGGCAAGGAAAAAAAAAAAAAAGAAGAAAAAGAGCTTGGTTGCCTCGTTACTATGTGGCCCAGCCCGGCCCGGCCGCGCGATCCACGCGCCCGGTGTGCGCCCGGTCCACGTGGCCGGCGCCTCTCGGGTAAACCCGGTCCACGCCCATACTTCCTGCACGGCCCGACCCAGCGGAGCACGGTCCACGCGTAGGCATGCGCCTTGTCCACGGTCCTGCCACCTCAGTCGTGAACCCGGCTCGCGCCAGCCCCAGCTGCACCCGGCCTGGCTCACACACGCCCGCGCGGCCCTTCTCTTCTGCGCGGCCCAACTCGGCCCAATCGCGCGGTTCACGCGCGGGGCGTGCCCTTGGTCCATACTGCCGCCGCTTCTTGGCGTGAACCCAGTCCGCGCACCGGCCGATGCACCAGCGCGCAGCCCAGCCCAGCCCGAGGCCCAACAGCCTGTGTGGGCTTCTCCAATTTTTGGTTGAATACCTTATATATTAAATAATTGATAGCCAATTGAGGGGGAGTCAAAGAAAAGTAAAATGCTCAAAAGATGTGGAAAGAGTTACATCCCAATGAGGAGTGTGAAAACTACCACCACATGGAGAAAAAGAAGAAAGAAAAAGAAACCCCATGTATGCAAAGCAAATTTTTGTGTTTAAAAATGTTGATGAAATGCATAATGAAATACTTGACTCAGTCATATTTCATGGTTGGTATAAGGTGAGATTTTTGATAAAAGATGCTCGAAGAGCCACTCCTTCAACAGATTATCTAGATATATTATCTAACTTATCGGGGATTTCAAACATCTATTGATCTTTGTATTTCATTTTCTTTACCAAAATTGATGATTTGATAAAGGCATACTCATAAGATCAGGTTAGATGTAATTGAAAGTGGTCAACTTTAAGAGTTTTAATTTTCATAAATTTTCGTTTCATTTTTGAGTATTTTTGATAGATTTGGTATAATCTATTTCTTGTTGCATGAAACGATGACTTTTGTTTAAAGTTGATACGCTAAAGTGCTTACATACTCTTTCTGGTTTTTATTTTTCTATATTTCTAATGAAAGAAATTTGGATTGAATGGCATCTATGTGAATTCATTGTTCTTCAAAGCACTTAAATGGATTTCTTGATGGAATACAAATCGGTATTTGAAAAGTTTCCAAAATCTGGATTTGTTTCAAGAAATTATTTGATTTTTGCTTTCTGGTACCGGTACGCAATCTGCATTTTTGGTATATACCGGAACTGAGCTTTTATCTCTCTTTCTCTATGAACTAATTTTCTTTTGTCTAGTATGTTCACTGTTTGACAATTTGTGACAAAAAGGAGGAGAAGAGAAATGATGGAGACGAGATCATCAAGAGAGGACAAACGAAAATGGAAAATGGGGGAGAACCGAAAATGATGATCGTATCACAAAGGGGGAGAACATAGATGCTCAAGAACATGGAGAACATGGAGAACATGTTAGAGATGCTCAAGATAGGGGGAGACAAAGAAAAAATTGAAAGAGCCGAAAAACAAAAGAACCAAAAGGAAGACGGATCAAATGTAGGATTTTAATTTCTAACGACTAACATTTGATTTTGTGTGGAGTTTTGTTTTGCAGGAATTACATCACTTTAAGACTCCAAGTCCTAAGTCATAGAGTATGTTCTAGGACTGTTTGGTTCAAATGTAATTTTGTATTTATTGGATCTTTCACGCAAAGAAAATCAATGTTTTGGTGATGACATTGAATTTCGATTTTTTGGTTTAAGATGAGTGACTTGAGCGTTTTTATGTATTTTTGGGTTTTGTCACGAATTGCCAAAGGGGGAGATTGTTACGGCTTTTTGGTGTTGGCATATTTCGTGAGTCAAGTCAGTGAGTTGAGTCGGAGTCTTAAGGGATCAAATTGTCAATCAGCAATCGAAGACTTAGAGAAGACTCATCAAGAGCTCAAGTTGACACTCAGTGTCTTGAGTCTTGAAGATTGAAGATGAAGAATTGTGGATCAGTTACATCAATCTCAAGAAGAAAGTATTCAAAAGGATCAGGTATGTTTAACTAAATAATTTTGGTGATCCGAATACTTTCTTATAGTGTAGAAACACTTGGATGAATTTTTAATTGCATAAAAATCAAAAACTGGACATGGGACATGTTCAGGATCCGGATCAGATGATCCAATCCGGATCCCGAAGGGTATTAGTTCATGTGCAAATCCAATCCGGATCCAAGCCTATTCTGATCCGGATCCCGAACATTGGATGTTGCTGAAATTCATGAACGATCCGGATCGGGCCTTGCGATCCGGATCCCGAACCCTTGGATTTCTGGAATCGTCAATCTCGTTACGACGATCCGGATCGCAGTAATCCCGATCCGGATCGCCGTCCTGAAAATTTCCAGATAAGGTAGGTTTTTGATTCTTATCTCTTTCCAAAGGTTTCTAAACTATAAATAGGCATTTAGGGTTTCTCAAAAACGTGGGAGCTATACCGTTTATTTTATAAAACACTTGAGAGCAACCCTAGAGGCTAGGTTTTTACCGTTCTTCTTTATAGCCTCTTTTAGGTCAATTCGATGGTTCTTTCAAGAACATATCTTTTGTCGAATTGATCTAATCTTTGCTTAGAGATTTCTCCCATGGATCTTCATTGATAATCTAAGCAAAGGATCACCATCGAAGCCAATATTATTACCGGCTGAGTTTGCGTCGTGGATTCGACGTGGCACCGTGGATTCGGTGTGTTGAAGGCGTTTCGTGGATTCGAAACGTGTGCTCGTGGATTCGAGTGGCGTTCGTGGATTCGAACGTGTGCAGTGGACGTGCAAACGTTGGAGCGCAAGGTCCGAAGAAATTGAAGGAGGGGTTAAATCCGTGGAGACGGTAATCACCTTGTTATTCTTCTTTTCTTAGTGGATTGTTATTGCGTGGATATCCAACCGGTCAGCGCAAGGTCCGAAGAAGCTGAAGGAGGGGTTGAGTCCGTGGAGTCGGTAATCACCTTGTTATTCTTCTATTCTTAGTGGATTGTTATTGCGTGTTGGTCCCGTGGTTTTTCTCCTGGATTGGAGTTTCCACGTAAATCTCGGTGTGTTGATTTTTATTTTCCGCATTGTTTTTATTTTTGCACTGAGATTGGTTTTTATAATATTACACCTATTCACCCCCCTCTAGGTGTTTGATAGTACCTATTTAGATCCTTGTGGATCCTAAATAACTCTACAATTGGTATCAGAGCGGGTTTTAGGTTTATCTATCATGATGGGTGAAAGTGGTAATATTTTTAGACCTCCTCTTTTTGATGGGACCAATTATGCATATTGGAAAATGCGGATGAGAGCTTTTCTCATCTCTATTGATGAGCGGGTATGGCAAACCGTGGAATACGGTTGGGTGCATCCGGTTGAGGAAGTAGGAAATTCTACTACCCCAAAACCTCGCTCTAGATGGTCTAAAGAGGAAATCGAAAGATCTTCTTACAATGGGAAAGGTATGAACGCTTTATATAATTCTCTTTCCTCGACTGAGTTTACAAGAATTTCCGCGTGTGAAACCGCGAAGGAAATTTGGGATATTCTCAAAATTACACATGAGGGTACTAATCTTGTAAAAATTCAAAAGCTCCAGATGCTTACAAGTCAATTTGACTCTATTCATATGGAAGAGCATGAATTGTTTACAGATTATTACACTAGACTTCAAGATGTAATTAATACATGTGCTAATTTAGGAGAAAAGATCCCGGAGTCGAAAATTGTAAGAAAGATACTTCGGACTCTTCCGGAACGGTTTAGGGCAAAGGTTACCGCCATTGAAACCGTTAGTCATCCGGATGAGATGAGTGTAGAGGAATTAGTAGGTGCTTTGCAAACTTATGAGATGACTTTTCCTACTAATCAAAATTCTTCCAAGTCTTCTTCTAAGCTTACAGGTATTGCATTCAAATCAACAAAGGAAGAAGATGACGAATCGAGTTCCGACGATGAAATCTCTCTTGCCGATTTTGAAGAACAATTGGCGCGGATCACAAAGAAATTTCGTCGGAAATTTTGGAAGAATCGAACCGATGGATCTTCATCCACGAAATCATCTAAAGGATCATCGGGTTCTAAATCCTCTAAACTCAAAGGCGTTGCAAAACCTTCTAAAGAAAAAGAAAAAGATGATTTCGAAGGGGAAATCCGATGTTATAGATGCAAAGGCTACGGCCATATTTCAACGGATTGTCCTTCTCCGAAATTATATAAAAAGAAGGCTTTGCAAGCGAAAACTTGGGACGATTCTAGTTTCGATGAATCGACCTCAAGTGAAGAGGAAAAAGAAAAATTTGTTGCTTTTCATGCCTCTCAAACTCCCTCTTCTAATTTGTGTTTATCATCTTTAGTCACTGACTCTATTCCTTTAATTTTGCATGAAACATCAACATCCGGAGGAGAGTCATCAAGTGAGGGGGAGTCGGACGAAGAAGAACTCGTTGAGGCATACCAACAACTTCTTGCGGAATCAAAGAAGATGGCCAAACTTAACAAGAAGTTGAGGAAGCAACGACATGAAGTTCAAGACGAGAATCAAGCTTTAAAGTTCAAACTTCATGATCTCGAGGAGGAACATGGACGAGTATTAGACAACAATAGAATCCTCCAAGAAAAGCTAAACCAATCGGAGACAAACGCTAAATCATATATGGACAAGATTGGTTTTCTTGAAAAGCAGTTTGAAGAGATTCATGTCACCAACCAAGCTTTGACCAAGCAAGTTCATCAACTCAAATCCGACATACAAAGGCTTTCAACCGGTTCCAAGAAACTAGATTGTATGTCCGGATTAGGTCAAACAAGCAAGGTTGGTTTGGGATTTAAAAAGGACCAAACTGTGCATGCTTCAAGTTCCACAATGAAATTGAAAGGAAGAAATTGTCATCTATGTGGACTTGAAGGACATTTGGTGAAGTATTGCCCGAAAAAGAAAAAGAAAAATACTTCGGCAACTTCATCTACGGAGCGGACTCAACGGAATCAAAAGACACATCAAGTCAAAGGAGTTCACTCAACCCACCAAAGGTCCGAGCCACAACATCAATCATTCAAGTGGATCATTGCAAGGCAAAGACCTAAGGTGGACCAACAGTCAAAGCTACCAACCCCCGGGCACAATGAATCAAGACAACCCAAGATCCGACGATTTTGGATTCGGAAAGGTGATATCTTTCCTTGTCTTAAGTTCTAAATAGCTTATGACTGTGTGTAATGCTTTGATTGGTTTTCCCTTCATATTTTTCTTAATCTCTGCATTACATGTTTTTCAATGCTCTTTGTTTTTATACTTTGTTTTTGAACAAAAGGGTTTTTAACGAACAAGTGCATTGAATAAAAAGGGCTTCACGTTCATTCACTCCAAATTAATTTTCTTGGATTATCAACTTGACTCCATATTCATAATCTTGAAGACACTTCATTTAGAGGAGTTGTTTAATTGAGCATTGGTTAAATTGACTTTAATTGCATCCTTTCACGCATTTAGAAATTTATTATGCTTTTGATATCATAATATTTCAATGTTGCAATGATCATTTATGTTAATTAATTCATCTTTTAAGTGATCAAAGTCAATTTCTCTCTCAGTGATCTCTTGGTATAGTCATTATCATATTTGATTGCTTAGTCGAGTATGAATGCGAGATCAATTTTTGGTTGAATACCTTATATATTAAATAATTGATAGCCAATTGAGGGGGAGTCAAAGAAAAGTAAAATGCTCAAAAGATGTGGAAAGAGTTACATCCCAATGAGGAGTGTGAAAACTACCACCACATGGAGAAAAAGAAAAAAGAAAAAGAAACCCCATGTATGCAAAGCAAATTTTTGTGTTTAAAAATGTTGATGAAATGCATAATGAAATACTTGACTCAGTCATATTTCATGGTTGGTATAAGGTGGGATTTTTGATAAAAGATGCTCGAAGAGCCACTCCTTCAACAGATTGTCTAGATATATTATCTAACTTATCGGGGATTTCAAACATCTATTGATCTTTGTATTTCATTTTCTTTACCAAAATTGATGATTTGATAAAGGCATTACTCATAAGATCAGGTTAGATGTAATTGAAAGTGGTCAACTTTAAGAGTTTTAATTTTCATAAATTTTCGTTTCATTTTTGAGTATTTTTGATAGATTTGGTATAATCTATTTCTTGTTGCATGAAACGATGACTTTTGTTTAAAGTTGATACGCTAAAGTGCTTACATACTCTTTCTGGTTTTTATTTTTCTAAATTATTCTAATGAAAGAAATTTGGATTGAATGGCATCTATGTGAATTCATTGTTCTTCAAAGCACTTAAATGGATTTCTTGATGGAATACAAATCGGTATTTGAAAAGTTTCCAAAATCTGGATTTGTTTCAAGAAATTATTTGATTTTTGCTTTCTGGTACCGGTACGCAATCTGCATTTTTGGTATATACCGGAACTGAGCTTTTATCTCTCTTTCTCTATGAACTAATTTTCTTTTGTCTAGTATGTTCACTGTTTGACAATTTGTGACAAAAAGGGGGAGAAGAGAAATGATGGAGATGAGATCATCAAGAGAGGACAAACGAAAATGGAAAAATGGGGGAGAACCGAAAATGATGATCGTATCACAAAGGGGGAGAACATAGATGCTCAAGAACATGGAGAACATGGAGAACATGTTAGAGATGCTCAAGATAGGGGGAGACAAAGAAAAAATTGAAAGAGCCGAAAAACAAAAGAACCAAAGGAAGACGGATCAAATGTAGGATTTTAATTTCTAACGACTAACGTTTGATTTTGTTTGGAGTTTTGTTTTGCAGGAATTACATCACTTTAAGACTCCAAGTCCTAAGTCATAGAGTATGTTCTAGGACTGTTTGGTTCAAATGTAATTTTGTATTTATTGGATCTTTCACGCAAAGAAAATCAATGTTTTGGTGATGACATTGAATTTCGATTTTTTGGTTTAAGATGAGTGACTTGAGCGTTTTTATGTATTTTTGGGTTTTGTCACGAAATTGCCAAAGGGGGAGATTGTTACGGCTTTTTGGTGTTGGCATATTTCGTGAGTCAAGTCAGTGAGTTGAGTCGGAGTCTTAAGGGATCAAATTGTCAATCAGCAATCGAAGACTTAGAGAAGACTCATCAAGAGCTCAAGTTGACACTCAGTGTCTTGAGTCTTGAAGATTGAAGATGAAGAATTGTGGATCAGTTACATCAATCTCAAGAAGAAAGTATTCAAAAGGATCAGGTATGTTTAACTAAATAATTTTGGTGATCCGAATACTTTCTTATAGTGTAGAAACACTTGGATGAATTTTTAATTGCATAAAAATCAAAAACTGGACATGGGACATGTTCAGGATCCGGATCAGATGATCCAATCCGGATCCCGAAGGGTATTAGTTCATGTGCAAATCCAATCCGGATCCAAGCCTATTCTGATCCGGATCCCGAACATTGGATGTTGCTGAAATTCATGAACGATCCGGATCGGGCCTTGCGATCCGGATCCCGAACCCTTGGATTTCTGGAATCGTCAATCTCGTTACGACGATCCGGATCGCAGTAATCCCGATCCGGATCGCCGTCCTGAAAATTTCCAGATAAGGTAGGTTTTTGATTCTTATCTCTTTCCAAAGGTTTCTAAACTATAAATAGACATTTAGGGTTTCTCAAAAACGTGGGAGCTATACCGATTATTTTATAAAACACTTGAGAGCAACCCTAGAGGCTAGGTTTTTACCGTTCTTCTTTATAGCCTCTTTTAGGTCAATTCGATGGTTCTTTCAAGAACATATCTTTTGTCGAATTGATCTAATCTTTGCTTAGAGATTTCTCCCATGGATCTTCATTGATAATCTAAGCAAAGGATCACCATCGAAGCCAATATTCTTACCGGCTGAGTTTGCGTCGTGGATTCGACGTGGCACCGTGGATTCGGTGTGTTGAAGGCGTTTCGTGGATTCGAAACGTGTGCTCGTGGATTCGAGTGGCGTTCGTGGATTCGAACGTGTGCAGTGGACGTGCAAACGGTGGAGCGCAAGGTCCGAAGAAATTGAAGGAGGGGTTAAATCCGTGGAGACGGTAATCACCTTGTTATTCTTCTTTTCTTAGTGGATTGTTATTGCGTGGATATCCAACCGGTCAGCGCAAGGTCCGAAGAAGCTGAAGGAGGGGTTGAGTCCGTGGAGTCGGTAATCACCTTGTTATTCTTCTATTCTTAGTGGATTGTTATTGCGTGTTGGTCCCGTGGTTTTTCTCCTGGATTGGAGTTTCCACGTAAATCTCGGTGTGTTGATTTTTATTTTCCGCATTGTTTTCTATTTTTGCACTGAGATTGGTTTTTATAATATTACACCTATTCACCCCCCTCTAGGTGTTTGATAGTACCTATTTAGATCCTTGTGGATCCTAAATAACTCTACAAACCCCATGCACAAGCTCCAATCCGAGCTTTCCTCAACCGGACAAGCTCTCCCCCAAGCTCACAATCAAAAGCTTCGCGCCGAAGAAAATCCTCCAATCGCATAGTGGAAAAGCTACTGTGAAGCTCCCATGTGCAACAATGGTGGCTACTACTGCTGCTGAGGGAGGAAGAAGAAGACGGAGATGGAGAAGGAGTAGATGGTGATGAGATATATGTAGACCACTCTCTCCTATCCCTCTAGCATCACACGTGCGCCTGCAAGTACTATGTCACGTCAGATGGTGAAATATCACGCGGAACAACCAGAGTTGCTAACCTGTCAGGGCGAGAAAATTCACGTTTCGGGCGCCCTAGAACTAGGACCGGGCGCGCTAAACCACGGCACAGTAACTCTCGGGCACTCCCTCGGCCGCCCGCTCCGCTACAGTAGACAGCCCGAATCCTCGTCAGAGTGTCGAATCCTCTCCTCAGTCCTGCGGGCGCCCTAATCAAGGGTTCGGTGCTACAGTGAATCACTACAGATCTCACCATCAGCCAAAAATCTAAAGAAATCACAGCCATCCGATCCTCGGCATGCTACTGTAACTTTTGGGCGTCCAAACCTGAGCTCTGCAAGTTTTGATTGTCCAGAATATCTCCTAGGGCGCCCGAAAACTCTAAAACATACATTTTCAGCTATTTTGCGGTCCCGAGTTCATTTTTCGTGCCATTTGCGCATCCAATGGCACTCACACTATCCTAGCATCTCTAGATGCTCACATGGGCACACCCGAATAGTTACTTAGCCCCGGTACTTTACATCCTCCCCTCCTTCAAAAAGTTTCATCCTCGAAACAAAAAATTCATACCTCAGGAGAGTATCTCGAACAAATGGGGATAGGAAATCCTCAACTCATCCTCAGGCTCCCAAGTGGCCTCTCGCTCATCATGATGGCTCCACTGGACCTTCACAAAAGGTATGACCCGATTGCGCAATTCCTTAGTCTCCCGGGCAAGAATTCGTACCGGTCGCTCCTGATAACTCAAATCCTCGTCCAACTCTAAGGAAGCGAAGTCTATAACATGCGAGGGATCAAAAACATACTTACTCAGGACGGATACATGAAAGACATTATGGGTGCCTGCCAATCGTGGCGGTAGCGCAACTTGATAAGCAACTGGTCCAATGCGCTCCAATACCTCAAATGGGCCAATGAACCGTGGACTAAGCTTTTCGCGTACTCCAAATCAGCATATCCCTCGGGATGTCAAGACTTTCAGGAAAACATGATCACTAGTCTGAAACTCTAAGTCTCGCCGCCTCCTATCGGCATAACTCCTCTGCCGACTCTGGGCGATCACCAAATGTCGCCGAATAACATTGACCTTTTCTTCAGCTTCCAATAGCAAGTCGGGTCCCAAGGTCTTCTTTTCACCCACGTCACTCGAAAATAATGGCGATCGACATTTGCGTCCATACAATGCTTCAAATGGTGCCATCTGAATGCTCGTCTGGAAGCTATTGTTGTACGCAAACTCAACCAATCTCAAATGTCGATCCCAATTGCCACTAAAGCTCAAGACACATGCTCTCAACATATCCTCAAGAGTCTGAATGGTCCGCTCAGACTGTCCATCAGTCTGTGGGTGAAAGGCGGTGCTAAAGCGAAGCTGGGTCCCCAAGGCTGTCTGCAGGCTCCTCAAGAAATGCGATGTGAACCTCGGGTCCCTGTCAGATACAATCGAGGCTGGTACACCATGCAGCCTAACAATCTCATCCAAGTATAGCTGTGTTAACCTCTCCAGAGTCCAACTCGACTTTATAGGCAGAAAATAGGTTGATTTGGTCAATCGATCCACAATCACCCAAATAGCATCAGCTCCACTCCGTGACCTCGGTAATCCAACAATAAAGTCCATGGTCACATGGTCCCATTTCCATTCAGAAATTGGAAGGCTCTGTAACTTGCCAGCTGGAACCTGGTGCTCAGCTTTAACTTGCTGACAAGTTAGACAATGAGCTACAAACCTTCAAATATCTCTCTTCATGCCACTCCACCAAAACTGTACCCTCAGGTCTCTATACATCTTAGTTCCTCCAGGATGAAGGGTATAAGGTGTATAGTGAGCCTCTCTCAAAATCAGCTCTCGAATTTCGAAATCCACGGGCACACAAGCGCGGTCCCTGTACCTCAGTACTCCCGCTGCATCCACAAAAAAGTCCCCACTCTGACCATGCTGAACCTAGTCTCTAATCCTCTCAAGATAGGGATCCACACTCTGTTTCTCTCTAATCCTGTCCAACAGAGTGGGTTGTAAGACCAAAGACATAAGTCTTGCAGAATCCCCGGAGGACACAACCTCAATCTCAAATCGCCTCAATTGCTTTCTCAGTGGCATCTGTTGAGTGATCAATATGCTCAATGACTGCACTGCTCGCCTACTCAAGGCGTCCGCGACCACATTGGCCTTATCGAGATGATACTGTATGCTCAGGTCATAATCTTTCAACAGCTCTAACCACCGGCGTTGCCTCAAATTAAGCTCCTTTTGAGTAAACAAGTACTTCAGACTTTTGTGGTCGGTAAATATCTCACAGTACTCACCATAAAGGTAATGTCGCCGCAGTTTCAATGCAAATACAACAGCGGCTAGCTCCAAATCATGCGTAGGGCAATTCTTCTCATAATCCTTTAATTAGCGTGAAGCATAAGCAATTACCCTACCATGCTGCATCAACACACAGCCTAGACCGCTGTGGGAGGCATCACTGTAGATCACAAATCCCTTTCCCATCACTAGCAATGCAAGAATTGGCGCTGATATCAATCTCAACTTCAGCTCATCCAAGCTCTGCTGGCACTGCTCAGTCCAAACAAATCTGGTCCCCTTCTTAGTCAATCGGGTGAGGGGAGTAGAAAGCTTCGCAAAGCCTTCCATGAATCGACGGTAATATACTACTAAGCCCAAAAAGCTCCGAACCTCAGTAACCGTCGTAGGTCTAGGCCAATCCCGAACGGCATCAATCTTCATCGGGTCCACTGCCACTCCTGCGGCTGAAACCACATGGCCCAAAAATTAAACCTCCCGAAGCCAAAATGCGCACTTTTTTAACTTTGCATACAACTTCTTTCCTCTCAGAAGCTGTAGCACTATCCTTAAGTACTCCTCGTGCTCCATGTCACTTCGGGAGTAAACTAGAATATCATCGATAAACACCACTACGAACTGGTCCAAGTACGGCTGAAATACTCGGTTCATCAGATCCATAAAGGCGGCAAGGGCATTAGTCAATCCAAATGACATCACCGTGAACTCATAATGCCCGTACCGTGTCCTGAATGCCGTCTTGGATATGTCCTCGGCCTTCACCCTCAGCTGGTTATTTTACCGGCCAACTGCATGAAATATTGTATACCGTGGATGTTGGACATATGTTTACATTTCAACAGAAAAACACCGTGGTTGATGCCGTTTTCTCTGATACCATCTTAATCTGTTACGCCCTGGGAGCGGTTTAAAAGTTGAAAACAACCCTTTTTTTTTTTTTTTTTGAAATCTCTAGATCTGGCGCATGCACAGATCCGCCACATATACAGAATCTCTCTGAACAAACGGACAGAGCCTCCCCTATATATGTACGGCATCGCATTCATACATACATCAACCACCCATAATTTTCATACACAGAGTACAGTTTAAAGAAATATGTTAGTCTTGGATTCATACAAAAGAACATCGCCCACACAGCGTACCCCAAGTTGAAAGGAAAAAATAATAAGATTTAAAAACAGTGCCCACACGGCACTTAGTTTTCAAAAGCCAATTTTGCAAACTTTTTATCACTTTGAAAAAGCCCGCATCCCGAATGCATCCACAAACCATAAACCAAATCCAAAGGATAACTAGCTATCAAAACATCTATCTGTCCCAACATGCACATCATCACAATGTCCACTCCTCATGCAAGTAATATCAACCAAAACGTAATAACCAAAAGAAAAGAGTAAAAGTGTCACTAGAATGACGAAGATAATGTCACTCCCTAGTCGTAGCCTCACCCCCGTCAAGCTCCCCGCCCCCGACAGAACCTGTCACACTGTGGGAGTCAGTGACATGAACCATAGTAAGAAAAATAAAGTAGAACTATAAACAACTGCAAAAGATAAGTACAGTAAATAAACAGGACATTAAACCGTTAATCAGAACACCCGAAACATCCATACCGCTATCCCGGTTCCCTCAAAAGGAATCCGGATGTACCCGCCATATTGGTCCTCTGACCTCAGGCGCTACAACAAACCTGCTCAACAAACTGGTGCAGAACAAACCCCTATCGCAATGTCCGTGATACCGCAATATCCGCAAGGGTCCCCTCACTCAAATCACCGCATAGAGATCACTGGTCAAACAGACCATCTCTCTGAAAAAGTATACCGATGCGGTGGCCAAACCACTGGTATGCGTGAACAGCGCCAAGAGTCTGACGATCACATATCCGTGTATAAAGTCTCTGCGACAACCAGTTGCTACTATGTAACATATAGCAGTAACTGTAAATAGAAAGGTTAAATGATCTGTCCTTGTCCTATATGAGTGTATCGTTCCGTCACATTACCTGTGACCATGTGCTTTCCTACTATCAAAATAAACATTGTCAAACGATAACAAGAGGGAGAGGAGGGTTGAACAATATCGTTCAACAACATCCCCTACCTCAGATTGGGTACCCACCTCAACCGAAGACGACAACCGAGCACACAATCCTCCTAAGTCCCCGCGACCCTGTCTGGACATGACCGACGGACCCCCCGGTGGCAAAGGAAGAGACCGGGCTCCTACTGTTACGTTGCCGAAGTCCGTGACGAAGGAAAAACCTAGCGGAAAGACATCTGACAAAAAAACAGCACAAAATCCGTCAAACGAAAACCAACCGGAAACCCCGACGGCGGTGGCGGCTGTGTGGTCAGGCCATACGGACGGCGCGCGGCAAGCGGCGCAAAGGTGCGGGCAGCGGAACCTGTGCGTGGCGGCATGGCCAGGCGGCGGTGCGTAGGCGGCCTGGCGGCAGCGCGCGAGCAGCAGCACCTGGCGCATGCGTCATGGCTACGCACCGCCCAGCAGCACGCAGGCAGCGGCGTGGCTATATGGCACCTGGCGGCGCACGGGTAGCGGTGCGGCTGCGTGGCGCTCGGTAGCGCAAAAGCAGCGACACGGCTGCGCGGCGCCTTAGGCTCTAGAGCTCGAGTTCGGTTCCTTGCCACCATCAGCCTCTTGCACTTGACCTAGAGGTATTCAGATCATTTCTCTGGAGCCCAGAAAACTAATGCTTGCCTTGGTTCCCATCTGAACCCAGGTTTTTGCCATGATTGCCCCTAGCTGAGCTCTTGCTCCTTGCATTCATGGCCGTGGTGAGTTGTGCCACGGTTCTAGCTGTAATGCACCGATTTCCGCAAAATTGTAAAACTCGGTAAAAATACTTGTGACACATTTCAAATGTGATTACAAGTGGGTTGGAAGCATTTCGAATCGACGCAAAAGTCGTCGAGTCGAAAAGTGAGTTGTAGTTGAGAGTTTGAAGCTTCAAATTATGAAGCTTAAGTTCTCGTTCGCCGAAATTCGCAAAATGGCGAAATGTGGCGAAAAGACTTGTAACATATTTTAAATATGATTACAGTCGAGTTCGGTGCGTTTCGGACCGACGCGAAGAGCGTCGGATCGAAAAGTGAGTTGAAGCTCAAGGACTTAGCAAAATTCAGGAATCCTGAATTCTGTTATCGGCAAACTTTTTCGGAGCCCTATTTCGAGGGCTTAGAGCAGCCCAAAAATTTAAAAGAAATCGTGGGGTGTCTCAGAAAAATTTGCTGATAAAAAGGGATGAAGTGCCGAGGTAAGGGATTGAAATAAAATAGGAGAACGAAGCGAAGCAAAACGCTTGAAGAATTCTGAAACTGCAGTTTTTGCTGATGCAGTTTGTCGCCAAGCTTTTTCGGAGCCCTCTTTCGAGGGCTTAGATCAGCTCAAAAATTTAAAAGAAATCGTGGAGAGTTTAAGAAAAATTTATAGAATAAAGGAGAGAAGAAAAATTATAATTTATACTTCTCAGTTGGCGGCAAAACTCGGAGGAAAAGGGGTTCCCGAAATCACTCTCTAGAGAACCAAACTTCAGGAAACAGGGACAGTTTGGGAATTTTTTTTATAGGTTGGAGTAGAATGTAATATACCAGATTTTCAATATATATGCAAGTATAAATAAAAATTGTATGATATAGTATTTTTCTGGAAGTTAGAGGAGTAAAGAATAATTCAAAAGTGATTTGTGCTGAAATTAGAATAAAAATAAAATATTTAGAATTTTATGTGAGAAAGAGGGCTCGGATTTTAGCAGAAAATACATAATGTCAGAAAATTCTCAAAAAAATTGGGGTGGTCCGTACTTGTGTTCTAAGACTACAATAAAAGTTTCGTATCAATCGTATACCCGAGCAGTGAGAAAGAGATCTGCCAGCTATTTTGAGTACAGCAGGACTTTTGGTGACCCAGAAATGATCCAAACTGAAAACTTAAGATAACTCATGATAAATTAAGGTAAATTGAGTTTGTCTGTCAAATTTGAGCGCAAACGGACGTTCAGAAGGGTTCCGCAGGCAAGTATCAGATCTGAATAGGACTAAATAGTAACTCTCTATTATTGGAGGGGGGTCCTTATGTACAAAAGAGATTTTTTCTCTTTTTCTCTTCTTGTTCTCCACCCGCACACACACCCAACACTTCTCTCTTTCTCTCACCCTTGCACAAAACAAAAGAAAAGAAGAAAAGGAAAGAAAGAAAGAAAAGAGAGAACATCTAGGGAGGTTCTAAAGTGAAGCTCCAACTTCCATCTTCTTCCATTCTCTTCTCTCTTGAGCTTGGAGCATCAAAGAGGTGAGTAGAAAATTTAGGACTTCATTTTACAAGCTCTTTTTTTTTGCTTAAAAAATGTGGGAAAACACCACAATGCAACTTTTCCACTATTTTTAGAGAGTTTTATAGAAGTACAAGAGATCCATATATTTCTTTGCTAGATCACATTCAAATAGGGTTTTCATTCTCTTTTCTTTCTTTTGGTCCAAGAACCCTCAAAAGAGGTAAGTAAAGAGATTTAAAATTTACCCTTTAGATCGCTTTTGGGTTTAAAGAGAATAAGCAATCATTTGATATGAATGATCTCAACATGTAGGTTTTTTTGTGAACCTAATAGAGGGTATTTTTGAGCATTTTGAAGTGAAACATTAGCTTTCATTGCTTCTCTTTTGATCAAGAGAATATCAATAAGGTAAGATTAAAGTTTTAGGGTTTCTAATTTTGAGCTCTTATGGGATTTAAAATGGCAAGGAGATAATTTCCTTCATGGTTATATCATATTTAGGATTATCTTTTTGAAAATCAAAATATTAATGAGGTCAAAATATCCCTATTACAAGAGTATGTTAAGAATGGACTTTTACAACTCTATTTCTTTATGGTCAAAATGAACCTATAGAAAGAAATAAAGAAGGAACCTAAGGTTCTCTTTTAAAATTTTTATAGAATTAGTAAATCATATAAATAATTCCGTCATGATTTCCCTTTCAGTTTAGGAAAATTTTAGAGACCAAGAGATCAACTTTTGTTCTCTTTTGGAAACAAAGAGAAACACAAAAGGTGGGGGATTCTTCCGAAAATGGGTGACCTCTCTCCTTTGTCCTTTGATTTTCTGACCTAGAAGCATGTTAGTGAGAATGATAAGGTAATAAGATTGTGAATCAATAGAAGATATAAATCCTGAAGTGTGCCGAGCCTCCGTGGAGGCCTCTCAGCCGTTCCGAGCCGACGTGGCGGCGACCCGTGCTTCGTGTGTGTGGTTTGAACTCCGATCCAGACCCCTCTCACCCTTGGTCTCTCTCTTCTATTTTCTCTAGATTTTCCTCTCTCCCTCTTAGTCTCTCTTGCTGCGCGCTTCTCCCGCGCCGGGTTGCCCGCGCTCTTCCACATGGGCTTGTCTGCAGATTTTTTTTCTCCCCCTCTCACTCGCTCTCTCTCTCCTCTCTTCTCCCACGCCGGGTTCCCTGCCTCCTCCACATGCCCTGTACCGCACTCACTCTTCCTCTTCCTCTTTCCTCGTGATTCTTGGATTTGAGGGTGCCTGCGACCTCCGCCGATCCGCACGGCGCCGATGCCCGCCCCCACCACGACGACGACGGGGGTAAGAGCTCGGCCTCGGTAGGGGACTCCAGGCTCTACGGCGTCGCCGAGAACGACCGCTGTTCTTGCCTCCTCACCGACTCCTGCCCCAGCGGCGACCTCCGCCTCCTCTGCCAGCGCCAGCCCAACCGCAGATTCCCTGACTCCGCCGTCAGGTACATCTCATCCTTTTTCTCTCTCTCTCTCTCTCTCTCTCTCTCTCTCTCTACCACGGCAATTTCTCTAATTCCATTCCCAATTCTCGCCTCTCACGACCCCGATCGCCCCAGTTCCGATCGAAACCCTAGCCCCAGCTGCGCTGACCAGGTCGGATCCGATCGTCGCTTCTCTCACCTCCCGCAGCTGACGAGTTCGATGGAGCCCCTGCCTCCTGCCGCCGCCGCCGCCGCCAAGTACGCCCCGCACTTCTCCAAGTGAGGGGTCTTGATGTTGCTTATTTTGGCTCCGTTAATGTCCCGTTGTTTTTAACGATCCCTTTTGCACTCCTTGCTCTCGATTTCTCTGCAGGATTCGGCTTTACCCAGGGAGCTATTCGTTCCAGGATCCGGATATCATGGAGGTATCGCCCACAGCGGGGGTGTCCAATTGGATCCCTCACTTCTTCTTCTTCTTCTTAGACAACAATAGATGGGACCTCCCCTAATTTGTAAGAGGTGCTTCTCATATAATTTTTGTCTGTTAGTTATTCCCCATGTTTATGTTTACCAATGGCAAGGCACCCTTGGAGGGTCTGCTGTCTTCAGTCTGACGCATGTATATCAAGGCTGTGAGGCTCAATGTGGGTGTCCTTAAGGCAACTGGGCTGCTTCTGCTGCTAAAGTGGTAGCCTTGAAGATTGGAAAGTGAAAGATGAAAGGTTCTGCTGAGTCTTCGATTCTTTTAGTCAAGAGTTTAGGATTGCCTCGAGAGATAAGTGGATTCCTTTTATTGCTCTCTTAATCCTTTGTGATTACTGAATTTGGTTGGATCAGATTGCCATCTTCTTGTTCTACTTTATGGTCAACATTTTTTGCTAAAAATGTTAAAAGCTGTAATTCTCCCTTTCTCAGGAAACTGAAGCAAAAAGAAAGAAGTTGTTAGAAAAAAAGCAGAAGAAACTCAAGCTTCTCAATAAAGTTAAGTTACTACCAATTTCATCTCTTGGTCATCATTCGCTAAGCAGAATATGATATTACATGCGAAAAGAAATTAGACAGTTTTTTACTAAGATTGTATGAAAGAAACCTAATATTTTAGCAAAAGAAATATATAATTCTACTATTTCTTGATCATACAAAAAAAGTTTTTATCAGGTGGCAAGTTTAAATGACATCATATCAGAGCGAGGAGCTTGTGGTGTTGGATTCATTGCAAACTTGAAAAATGAACCTTCCTTCAAGATCATTAGGGATGCTGTTACAGCTCTTGGATGCATGGAACATCGTGGAGGTTGTGGGGCAGATAATGACTCTGGCGACGGGGCTGGCTTGATGAGCGCCATACCATGGGATTTATACAATAACTGGGCAAGCAAGCAAGGACTACCTTCCTTGGACAGTTCGAAGACTGGTGTTGGCATGATTTTTCTTCCCAAGAATGAGCAGTTCATGGAAGAAGCAAAATCGGGTAATACATCCATTTATGTCGTCAATCATGATGCGACATTTATTTTAGAGTTGTGTATCTTTACTGCAGCATCAATCTGCATGTTTGTATCCTCAAGCTCGTCTGACTATATACTCATTTTAGGCAAAACTAAGATCTTGTAAAACTCTTATATGAAGGTCAGAAGTAAGCACTTGCCTATTCATTCTTTTCTGCCTTTTCTGACTTGGGTTCTTTATATACTTTTGATTCATATATAGTTGTTCCTTAATTTCAATTTAAGAAGAAACTGCACTATCAATCTTCTCACCTTCTTCCTTAGGTTTGAGATATGGTAGCAGTTCTTGATGTTTGAAAGTGGCAATGTTTCCTTTTGCAGTAATTACAAAGACTTTTTCAGAAGAAGGTTTGGAGGTTCTTGGCTGGAGACCTGTTCCTGTAAATACTGCAGTAGTCGGTTTCTATGCCAAAGAAACCATGCCTAATATACAACAAGTATTTGTCAAAATTTCAAAAGAAGATAACACTGATGACATAGAAAGAGAATTATATATCTGCCGAAAGCTAATTGAGCGAGCAGCAAAATCTGCAGAATGGAAAGATGAGCTTTACTTTTGCTCCTTGTCAAGTCGGACTGTAGTTTATAAGGGCATGCTTCGCTCAGAAGTATTGGGACAGTTTTATTTGGACCTCCAGAATGATCTGTACAAATCTTCATTTGCTATCTATCATCGAAGATACAGTACAAATACGAGCCCTAGGTGGCCTCTAGCACAGCCAATGAGGTTACTTGGACACAATGGGGAGATCAACACAATACAGGTCTCTTTTTTTTTTTTTTCTATAATTATAATTAGTATAACTTGGTTTTTGTTTCTTAAAATTTTGTCATAGAATCTTTTCTTATCCCCTTATCAATAAGCTTAGGCAATTCATATGGGTACTCATAGAAGAAGCTTTCTGTATAGGGAAATTTGAACTGGATGCAGTCGCGAGAAGCTACGCTCCGGTCCTCGGTTTGGCGTGGCCGTGAAAATGAAATACGTCCATTTGGTGACTCGAAGGCATCTGATTCAGCAAATCTTGATAGTGCTGCGGAAGTATGACCTGACTTTTTTTTTTTTGATCTGATTATTGTCAATGTTTTGATTACTGGAATACGAAGGAACTTATTAATGGTTTTATCAGATTATAGCAGATTATTAATGGAGTTAGCAGATTGTCTAAAAGCTTAAATCCACAATGGAAATTTGATGTCACAACTGCTGATTATGTCGAAGGAGCTGCTACATTTGCGAGCTCTATGTATTATCAGGTAATTGGGTTTTTATCTGGTAAATACTATGGGTCGAGTGAAATTTATTTGGTTCCTTTGATAAGTTTATATCTTTTTTATTGTTTGTGTTGTTGTTGATTGCAGGCACTCGGAGTTCCCACTGGGTCACATGGTTCTTTTCGCGACTACCAAATTGATGCAGTTACTCTAGAATTTTCACCGAGATTTTATCTAAGAAATGAGAATGCTCAATCTACATTTCTTTTGAGAAGTGGGAGGTTGGTGATATTAACTCTAAATTCATATGATTTATCTGCAATAAAGCTTTATAGTTGGATTTATGAAATAGAATCATATCCTACCTATCTAACACATTTTAAAGAAATAAGGTATTCAAGTTTCGCTGATAAAGTACTATTTAAAATATTGGATGTCTATCATCACATAGCACTAAAATGTATTTAGCATATTTAGTACTTGATCCTCTTTCTGAATTTACTAGGTCCTTTTCTCATCTTAACTAGGACTCTACTGAAGAAAAAAAAAAAGAAGAAAAAAGCCAATTGATAGATGCCTTCTTTTACCTCTACCTGCGAGTTCGTTTTAAAAGAGGTAGAACTGGACTTTTTTACTGATACGTCTCATACAAATTGACCTGTGCAATATTAGCAAAAAGTAGAAAATACTCTTATAATAGATATTCAAAGGCCAAAGCAAGTTTCAAGATCAAATATATAAGCCATGTTGTGATTTGGTGGATTTGTGCTTTACTTCATGTTGTTGTTAGTTTTTAATCCTCTTGTGATTATAAATTGTTGTTTTCTCTTCTTTGTTGTTCTTTTTTTGTTTTTTTTTTTTTTTGGGTGTGCGTGCGTGCGTGTGTGTGTGTGTGTGTGTGTGTGTGTGTGTGTGTGTGTGTGTGTGTGTGTGTGTGGAGAAGGTGGGCCTACTAAATGTTGATGGGTACTACAACTGCTTGCTTGCTTTGTTTGACAAAGGGGTGGAGGAGGGCTTCATAGAGGACTCAGCAAGGCACATTGTTGTTATAGCAGACAGTGCAGCGGAGCTCATGAGGAAAATGGAGGTAAAATATTGGGGTGCTAGAAAGGAAAAGAAAAGAAAAGAAGCACCTAGAATTCATTTGCCTTTTTCTTTTTTTTCTTTTTCTTTTCTTTGACTTTTCTTTTTTTCTGCAATTTGTTTAATTTTAATCATTTAGTTTAAATTTTGAAGGATCTCAGATTAAACTTTAACATATCAGACAGTCCAATCAGAATGTGGATAAATGCGGATAAGTTCTGCACAATTTCAACCCATTTTTTTTTTTTTTCCTTTTTTTTTTTTTTTTTTTGAGGTCTTTTTCACTGGCAGCTTTTGCACTGTTTGCAATATGGATATTTTACTGAATCATATGTTTTTAACTATTGGGTGTGTGTGGGGGAAGCAATGGTTTGTTTGAAGGGGAAAAGGGAAAGCAAGGAATAAAATGCCTACCATGCTTTTTTTCTTTTTTCTTTTTTTTTTTTTTTTTTTTTTTTCTTTTTTTTGAAGTTAACTGTCACATTTGCAGGGGTATGCGCCAAATCATGACAGGGTTGCATCAAGACAAAGCTGGGAAACAGACCAATTATTATGAGCCTCAGTCTATTATTAATGTGAACCGAAGGGTGTCCAAAACTGTGATCATAGAATTTCGACCGTGATAGTAGGTCAAGAAACAATTGGACGAAATGTGGGGTGGTGACACCCCAATGGTTCAGGTTGGTTTCCTTATACCAACTTATAAGTGCTAAGTGTCTTCTTCTTTCTTTTCTTATTAAATTTCCTGAATCAATAATCAAAATTGATGCTTGGTTTTATGCTGAAACAGATCAGTGCTCTTAAAGGGGAGAATATTGATGAACTGTTGGAAACTGTCATGCTTGTAGCAGAGGTATACGTATGTTGGATTTAATTTCTAGAATTTTTGCTTCATCTGGCTCCGAAAGCTCTCTAACATATAATTATTAAAATTGGTGAAGCTACAAGAATTGAAGGCCAATCCTCATAGAAATGCAAAGGGTACTGTAATTGAGGCTGGTCTTGACAAATCCAAGGGGCCAGTTGCTACTCTTATTGTGCAAAATGGAACCCTAAAAAGGGGAGATGTTGTTGTGTGTGGTGAAGCTTTTGGGGAGGTCAGTTTTTCTATTATGTCTCTGCTTACACATTCGTATACAATATCAATGTTCCGGAGTATGAACTCTAAATTTCCATTTTTGGATCATTTGGTTTCATTTTATGGTTAATCGATTCTTAAGATATTATATTTTCGACAACCAGGTGCGTGCTATGTTTGACGATAGAGGAAGCCGAGTTGATGAAGCTGGACCATCCATGGCTGTGCAGGTTTCTTGGTTTCTTCCTGTTTGCGATACTTCTCTAATAGTCATTTATCATTGCTATTTAAGCGCATTTAAAATCTCAAAATTCTTATCGTTGTTTGGTGTATTGGTATCTTGGAACCGAGTCCCGAACAACTTTAGATGCAAGTCCTAGGTTGTAAATTGTAAGTTCAGAACTAAGCTAATACCTGTATCAATCAATAAAATTGTCGAGTATTATAGAAAGAAGTTTTCTTCTTAGAGTTTGAATTGTAGATCAGATTTAGGTTGTGTACTCTTGGAGCTGAAGTTTCGGGTAAAATCATGAGACTATTGTGATCAGTCTGTTTTGGCCATGGTTAAATAATCACTGAGAATGCTGATTAGCAGTCCTAATTACATAATTGAAAAATTTTAGATGCTAACGCCGTGTTCATTGGACTCATGAATGGCGTCCGATGTCCAAGCTTTGATGTTCATGCATGTGTCTATTTCCATTGTTGAATCACTTATTCTATTATTGCTTTTACAAATTTTGTCCCCAGGTAATTGGCCTGAGTGATGTTCCCATTGCTGGCGATGAATTCGAGGTTGTTAGTTCCCTCGATGTCGCGCGCGAAAGGGCTGAAGCACGTGCAGATTCGTTGCGGATCGAACGAATATCAGCGAAAGCTGGGGAGGGAAAGGTCACTCTTTCTTCCATCGCTGCTGCAGTTTCAGCAGGAAAGCAGTCTGGAATAGATAGACATCAGCTGAATATAATCCTCAAAGTCGACGTCCAGGTATGCCGTATGCAAATGCTTATCCTTATGTTGCCCTAAATAACTCTCTATTTATGTTTTAATTCCAATAATTAGTACCTCAATTGTGATCAAAAGTTATTTTTTAATAACATAATCTCTGAACCTTCCTTTGGTAAAAGAAGGATGCTATGCCAACGAATACGCCCATTTTTGTTTATATATTTAAGCAACTGTAAGTGGATTTACATCAAATTTCATCAAATTGGCACTTCCCTGTGATGCAGAATCGAATGTGGGTGGGATTGAGTTGTTTAGATTTTAATTAATTTTTCTAATCTTCAGAATTATTCGATTTGGTAATTTGTTTTTGTTGTTTTCTTTCTAAGATTTTTAGGATTTGTCCTATGGAATAAATTCTATTGCTCTCAGTACCTATTTACTTCTTAATTACTTATTCTCTCATGCCTACTTTCGCTTACTTTTAACTTAGCTCTCTCTTTTCTTTGTTCACATCTCACTTCTAATTATGCCATTACTTTGAATAGGGATCTCAAACAATTGGTTTCGCTCTTGACCTTCATAATAGACTATTGTTTGCCTTTGCATGAAACTTACAAATTAGAATTTTTAAACTTTATTTCCTATTTTGTATATAAAACTATTAATATTAAATTATTTTATTCGTAGTTTTTAAGATATAGATGAACATTGTGGGGACGTCAAATGGGGAATCATATATAATGTAGTTTTAAAGATATATGCCTTCCAATAACTGGAGATTAATATATGAAGTTTGTATTTCATTTTAAATATTTAGTTCCCTATGTATTTACATTAGGATTGTTTTATGGTTAGAAAGTGCTTTGTAATGTACTTCAACGTACAAATTAGGATTTTCCCATACTTTGCTGTCGCATTTCCCTATATGTATTAGCGTTTAGTTATTTGCCTGCATTTTCAACAGGCATCACTTACCGAGACATTATGCATTGCAACAAGAGGCCATTCTATCTCAAAGGCAAATTAGATAGAACAAGGGAGTACAGGTGCATGTTGATATTAGAACTGCTTCATTAATTCATCACACTTGCTTTGATTTAATGTACATTATTCTTTGTTAGTCATGTTGTTTTATATCATTTTTTGATGCTTTATCCGCACAAGAAAAGTCAATTTCCTGAAAAACAAGCTCAATGAATGCGCGAGTACGCTCTTCTTCCGCTCGGGGTACTTCGTGCAGGTCATGGTAGACGAGGACGAGCCGAAGGAGGTGCTGCTGCGGCGCTTCCGAAAGGAGGTCTCCAAGGCCAGGGTCATCCAGGAGTGCAAGCGCCGTAGGCTTTTTGAGAACAAGCAGGCAAGGCCCGCGAGGCTGGCCGCAGGAACCGCCGCAGGTGAGGCTGTATCTTTCTTCCATTTCTTTCTCTTTCTTTAGAATAATTTAGGGTTACCATTAATTCATGCGCTAATTGTGGTCCTAGAATTGATAAATGATCTTAGTAGCACAATTTGTTAGGAGTTATTGGTGTGTAGACGATAAATTGCCTTCAATTTGCTATAGTTGGACTTAGGTTGCTCGAATTTGTGCTGTAAATCTCCATGTGTGAATGGGATGGAGAACTGTTACGGTTATTATTTTACTCTGTTCTTATATAAGATGATTTTTGTGGATTAATTGGAGAAGTTTGAAAAAATGAGTAAAAGGGGCAAAAATTGCAGAACATTTTTCTTTTTGTGAAATATATTATTGAATAAGTTTGGTAGACAGGTAGTTCTGTTTTTGACGATTGGTAACAGCTGTCACAACAAACAATATTGCACTAACACTATTTGGGGCATGTGACACAATGTGGCTAAGAATTGGTAGTCTGTTGATTTAAAAGAATTAGGACATGACATGGCTGAGCACAACTACATAATATACAGTTCTCTATATTTTATTACTTATAAGAAACATGTTCTCATCTTGGTAGCGCCTTGAGGCGCTCCATAGCTGTGTTTGTACTGGTGGTGGTGGTTAATTGTTAGAGATATACTCAAGTTTAGGCTGATTTTGGCTTTTAATTGCTCTTACAAAAAGAATTTTAAAATCAAAGGTCCGTTGGTTGCCATATGAAGGTAATGTCACTACGAGAAGAGCATCTCATGTGAAAACTAAAGGAAAAAATAATTTAGCATTAAAAACTGGGTGTATTCTGTCAAGTACATCTCAAGTAATATAATATCGGTTTTGATGCTATAATTCGTGTGCAATAGTAGACCTTCACGCGATCTAAATCACTTTCTTCCAGTAAAGCAATGGTCAATTATTTTTCTTATATATACTACTTTTGTTTTGTTCTTAGTTTTTTTGAACGAATGAGTCACTATAATTATATAATTTTATTAATTATTTACATTTGATATTTATAAATAAATAATATGTATGTCTCTAATTTGAATCTGGACGGGCGAACCAATAAAATGCTTATCTTTTCTGTTGGCCCAAATAATTGGACTTCTGCAACCAAAAATAGAGTATTTAAGAATGAAGAATATCAAGTTGGGTTACCATGACACTGTTGATCATATACACAGTTTACATCATTTGCTTATTTGATCTTCGGCATCTTTAACCTTGGGAGCCTATCAGATTAATTGAACTTAGGTGAAAAAATTTCTCTTCTATATGAAAGTTAATGAGTTGAATGCTTTAGTGTTAATTAGAGGACTTCTTTGATTGTGGTTAATCACAGTTTTAAATGGTTATGAAATATATAGTTTTAAGTAAGTTTGGTGTTTCTAATTTGTGACTTTGAATGCCTAAGATATGGTTTTAAGTAAGTTGGATGTTCCTAATTAATGACTTTCAATGCCTTACCTTTTAATGTGTTCTCCTAATTTGTGAGTTCCCAACGAGTCGGTTTTTAAACATAGCTTTCTCTTTGTAAGGAATGGTTGCTTCTTGCCTTTATCTACATTCTCTTTATGAAAAAAGTAGTTTCAAATGATGCAATGCCTTTACCTACATTCTTTATATGAAAACTATAGTTCCAAATAAGTTGATTGTCTCTATATAACACTAGATTGGCTAAACAATAAACTGTTATCTCCAAATATATTGAAGTTTTATCCTTATATTTGCGAAATTAATTTCAATGAAATGACTGAAATCAATTTGAACTTAGTTTGTAGGGTGCTTCTCTACCTGCTACTACTAGCACAATAGAATAACAAAGAGGAGAACAAGAAGATGATGATGGAATTGAAGAATCGATCAAAAAACTACTGAGTAAGATTTACTTACACTGCAACTATTGGTGCTTCCAACTGCTGATACTGCTTCTTCTCCCAACTATTGTTGCTTCTAATGTTCCTATATGTTTCGAAAATTATGAAGTTACTTTCCCTTTGTTTACCATACATGAAGCACTGGTTAGACAGGTACTAACTAACTTAGCTAAATCCCTGATTAAGAAGATAATGATTAACATGTTCACTCTTTCTGTTTTGCAATGTATATATTCAATTAGTAAATGCCCAGTTTCCCACCCATGCTAGCTTACTAATCCATCTCTTGGATTACCTTTGGAATCTGGAAAGTGTGAATCTTGTGGAACAACAGAACATGGAAAATGTGAAGATTCAATATACCATCCACTACTTTATGTGTAATTTGTAGTGTTAGCAAGAGTAAGAGATTTTTTATCAATTTACCATAACATATAATTTTCCCCTTCTATAATTGAGATTACTTAGTCTGCATTAAATTGCCAACACCAATTTATTATCCATCTCATGTAAATGAACTCAAGCAAATCTTCAAGTTGGTTTGTTTGAAGTGCCTCAAAATGAAAGAAAGAAAAATATATACAAAAAACAATGAGAAATCTACCTTGCATATAATAGTTACATTTGTTTGCATTATATGAATAATTTATGCCTATTGTAATAGAATTAATTTGTGGGAAAAACAGAAGTTTGGGTTGGGTTTTCAAATATTGTTCTTTGCTTAATTCTTCCCATGCTCATCAATTTTCAAATGTATGACTTTCATTGACTTGGGTTTTCAAATATTTTCATCAGAAATGATAATTCCTATACTTTTCTACATACCATCTTTGAAATATATGACTTTGATTAAGTTGGGATTTCGAGGTTGTTAGCTTAGTTGTGGCAGCCTCCAAAGGTTGTTATCTTGGGTTTCCTAAGTTGTAACTTGAAATTAACATGAAGTTAACTACAAGTATTAACTTCGAAGTGAGCATATATATTAATGAGCACGAAATATTATATTAAACTTCCAAAAAACCATATTAATGAAAGGACAACTTCGAAACCCCAATTAAGTAAAAGTTAAACTTACGTAAAACGCAGATGTAAAGACAAGTTCCAAAAGGAGCAGTTTCGAAAAATAGGCTTATAAAATTCAAGAGATAATTAGGTTGAATTTCTTAAATTCAAGAGATCGTGGTCAACCCTTTTATACAAGCCGCAACAAGTAAAATTTCATATAGTTAAATACTATTTACCATATTCATAAGTTTATTTACAACTCTCCTTATATATACAGAAGTATAAACTCCAATAAAATGAATGCACTGATCATATTCCTTAACTTCAGGCATGTTGTGACCGAAAAAGAGTTCATAATAAACACGTTTACTCTGTCGCGTCTGCTTCAGCTGCCGCAGCTGCAGCCACTGCTGTGGCTGGTCAAGCTGAACACCAAGTTCCTGCCGGCAATGCTAACAAGGTAGTTTAAGATTTAATCATTTTTTTAATCCTTTCTTTTTTTCCTCTTACTTCTCTTTCAGTGATCTTTTTCTTAAGAACCACCACCATTATATGCAGAAACAAGTAGTTGTTCCCATCGCTGGAGTAGCAGGAAAGGATGCTGCAAAAACACCCAAGAAAGCTGCAGTTAAGTCCGAACACAAGAATGTCATTGAGATCAGTAGCGATTCAGGTGAGAGCACTACACAAGTGTCTGCAAGTAGCAGCAATTTTCGTGGCGGCAGACCATCAAGAAAGGAAGTTCACACTCTTACCTCAGTGCTTACAGCTCGAAGCAGGGTGTTTGATCAATTAGAACTTCACCTATCTTCTATGAATTGTTTATATTTTGTGACTTTTTAATGTGACGCTGTTTACTTTCTTTTTCTTTAGATTGCTTGTGGAGTTATCGAGAGACCAAAAGAACTGGCCCTAAATATTGATGCATCGGATGCCGACGATCAATTGGTCGTTGCCGATTATGTCGAAGATATATACAAATTCTATAAATATACAGAGGTACATTACTAAAATAACTGTCTCATAAACGATATCTGCGAGCTTATCTGTTCCACTCTTCTACGTTCTAAAATGTGCTTCTCCTTTTTACGTTGCAGAGGTCAAACCGACCGCATGACTACATACACTCACAAGCAGAGATCAGCATGAAGATGAGGTCCATCCTCGCTGACTGGATCATCGAAGTACACCACAGATTCGAGCTGATGCCTGGGACCCTCTACTTAACCTTCTGCATCATCAACCACTACCTCTCAATTGAAGCAGTCACCAAGGGAGAGTTGCAACTCGTGCGAGTAATTGCCATGCTCATCGCTTGCAAGTATGACGAAATCTGGTCTCCTGACATAATAATAATTAACGCATTACTTCTTTTTTCTCTCTTTAATTGATATAATATGTTCTACATAATTTGAGCTAATCGAGATGAATTTTTGTGGGTGCAGGTTAATGACTTCATTTGCATTTCAGACAGGGCATACACCAGAGAGAAGATACAAGCAATGGACAAAGGAATTCTGAACAAACTAGAGTGGAATTTAACAGTTCGGACTTACTATGTATTCCTTCTGAGGTTTCTTAAGGCTTCAATGTGCGATAAAAAGGTTAGATACCAATTATCATATTACATTGTAGGTTCTGAGCGTTTAAAGAATTGCCTTTACTTCTTTTTTGTTGATTTAACTCAAATTTTTCTACATAAACTGCAGATGGAGCACATTGTTTTCTTCTTTGCTGAGTTGGGTTTGATGCGGTACTCAATGATCATGTATTGTCCATCTATGGTTGCCACTTCTGCAGTATATGCGGCTCACTGCACTATTGTATGACTAAATTTTGTTGTCAAAAAGACCCTTCTTAAGAACCGAAGTGCGTCTTTTATTATTTCTTGACCATTTAACTAATGTTAGTCAATTTAAAGTAATAAAATATAAAACTTTGGGTGGCAAATATAAAATTTTTAAAGTTTAGGTGGCAATCTTTAAACAGACAAAAGTTCAGATGACTCTGGTGTATCTACTAACCCTTTTTGAATTGGCTTGGCTACTTTTTTGTGATGGGTGGATGCAGCACTATGAATTCATAGCTACTAGAACATCATAGAACTTACCTGAATTGCACGACAGCACCTATCATTGTTGCCATTTTTCATTTTGCCCCTCTAATTACTGAGCATTATATACTAGACCCTAAACCACAAGATCTGATTGCTTTGTCTTCTTTCACAGTTGTCCTGTTAGGTGATATCCAAAACTTTGCTGGTTGCTCAATGGGGGTAAATTGTAGGTTTTCTTATATTTTAACCTTTACATATCCGACAATGCTAATTCTAGAAATTAAATTTAGGTTGCTGGATAAGCTATTCAAAGTGAAATACTCAAAACTTTGTTGTATGTGAAGAAGGACTGGTTGCAAAAACATAAATAATTTGTTTATTCTGTAACTGTAAATGTCTGAACCTCATATTTGACAATCAAAGCAACCTTTAAATGAGGATCAAATTCTTTTGTTGGAATTAACCTTGACTATTAATAACAGCTTAATTATGCCCTTGGACCTCTTTACTATCTATGCAGTCCTTCCTGAAGAAGAGATATTCTGAAACCAGAAGTCATCAGCCTAATCAGTCAATATGCCGCAGTTGAAGTTGTTAATGTGAGCTTCAGCAATCTAGCCAAAGCATTTCTGGACAAGCATGTGAGTGAAGGTAATCGATCTAAAAGAGGGTAAGTGTTGTTTTACCGTGCGTTTCATTCCAATCGATAAAGCCCTTTTCTGCACTTGCTTTTCTGGCTTTCTCTCATCTTTGCTCTGTTGCAGGCGAACTCTGCAATCGATATCTTAAAATGCAAAATTACTCATATGCTAAATACATTGCCGGACAAGGAATTAGCTTCAAGCATAGCAGAAGTTGTAAAATATGGGCTCATCCAACATGCAGCATTCTTTGAGTGGCAAGAAAAGAATATGCAGACTCTATTAGCAAGCTATTGAAATTCATATTATTTTATATTCTCTACATTAGCTAATAAAAAAGTTGCAAATTGCTAACTTAAATATCTGTTGCTCAGTTTCATCTGCCACTGGCATATGGTCAGGGTGGACAAGATATACCTCTCCTATCTCTTTTTACTTATACTTGCAATGAAATGTGGACTTCTTATTATGAGATAAAACTTCTTCCTATGGCATAAATATTCTTTTTCCCTCATTAGTAAAGGTGAATGGTTCTTATCTATTGGATGAGCTGAAAAATGAAAGGTGCTCTCATATAGATTCCAAACTTGAAGGCTCAAGGCATTTAACATTACTGTTCCTCTTTATTGGTATGAATTCATATAAGGTGTAGTGAATCACTACTATGGTTTCGTCAAAATTGTATGCTACTCCATAATCATATTATTTTGAATGTCCTGCAGCTTCCAATAGTAAAATCAGGATGTCACACTCCCTTTTAGCTGATTTTCTTTCTTTCCTTGTCATGGTTGCTGCAACAGCTCTTTTTTTGTACTACTGTTTTACATCCACATATGCTTTATATAATTTCTGCTAGCATACATGCTATTTTTCTGCACGCTGTGGTGATTTCATTTGTCATCTTGCAGTTTGCTTGTCATTTTCTGGTTGATCCTCATAATTTTTTCTTGGTGTCTCTAATAGGTACGGACACTGATGGAAGTATTCGGGTACCTGCTGCATATTGTGGCATTTGTGGGTTTAGGCCTTCACATGGCATTGTTTCTACTATGGATGTCATTCCGATGGCTCAAAGCTTTGATACTGTTGGTAAATTCCTAGCACTGGAAAAATAAAAATATAAGAATCCTTAATTCTTTATTTTCTAGAATCACTACAATCTGTCATGTTGAACTACAAAATTTGCTACTTCAAAATTAGTGGCAACTTAATGCAATAAGTGTTACATTAACCTTTAAGAAAATCAACTTAGAAATTATTTCATATTCTTTAAACTTGCTGCTGCACTAATAAGAATATGCTAAAGAAAAGATCTTATGCATTTTCCACCAGTATAATAAAGCTGGAGGAGGAATTGAAAGTTTCAAATTCTTCATGAAATGACAATCTTCAAAATTGTTCATCTTAAACTGTGTGATAATTTCCAGGTGGATAAAGGAAGAATCGGAAAAATTAGGCACTCTGTGACAGAGTGAAGCTTCATGGATTTTACAAGAAGAGAAGTGCGGGATCTTGGCCTGTTTACTTAACAATTGCTTGAACCACTATGGTAAAACCTTAACTTATGAAACATTTTGGCGTTACAGGAAAATTGTGGCCTGCTAGGAAATGGAATTGTAGGAATACTTTCCGAGTCCATTAACAAATGCGAAAGGCGCGCGCCCTTAACTCCCTCTCAGTGTGCTCGCCTTCTGCTCAAAGGTTACCCCCAAATTAGTTGTTGTGTCTTCTTAAATTCAAATATTTAATGTTTCAGACTTTGTATACAAAATGAATGTCTTGAAATGCATTTGGTTCTGCAGTTGAAGATGATACTTCCGGATAGAGCATATGCCTTCTTTTCCCACACCCACAAGGCCTAGAAAGAAAACATGCCTATGTTACATAAGGTAAAATGCTTGATGATGCACCTTGTTGTCATTCCTATCAATCTGTATAAATATATATTATTAATTGATGGATATTTCAAGTAGATTCTAGCTGAAAGAGTGTCCTTATTTGATTACGAACTGATTGTTAGTGATGATGGGAAGAAATTGCTAGCATTTGGAAAATTTGCGGGGAGAGCAGGCTTAATAGACTTCTTGCATGGTCTGGGATTACGACAAATTTTCTACTACTGGAAACTCCTGCTGATGCTCATGCAAATGCGGTTGCGACAGATATTCTACTACTTCTGGAAGCTCGTGTTGTATTTTCTTATAATTCTGGAAGCTCCTGCTCATGTTTATTTGTAACTGTTAGTGTAGTCTTCAAATGTAAAGCGAATTATAAAGCCAATTTATTTCAATGATCGCTTTGTTATCCTTATCATTCTTATAATTCTGTCTTCCTCTATTATAAAAGCAAATTGTATGCTTCTTGAGTGAATGCTTTTTGATCCTGTAATGCAGAATCAAATGTGGGTTCCAGCGGGTTGGTGGAGACTCGGTGGAGACCAGCATGGTAGACAAGGCGACTTCGGCGACAACGTGAAGGCAACTTCGGCGACGACTCGGTTCCAGCGGCTTGATGGCTTCTCCTAGCATACCTCTAATTAAATATGCCAACAGTCGTTGGTTGCTTAATTAATTAAATATCTATGTCAAGAAATCCCTTTATTATATGTAACTCAGTTTGAACTCTTCAGAGTGAGCAATGTGATTTGAAGTATAAGCATAGTATACAATTCGTACTCAAACGATAGTTGTAAGTTATTCGTTGACTTTAAACAGCTCAGTTTTGTATTCATGTTATTTTAAAATCTGAGATGCATTACATTGAGATTCCTTCCCATTTAATTTCCATTTTTGTGCTGTTTATGTTTTGGATTGTGTTCATTCTTAAGAACTTGATTTCTACCTGGGTGAGACATAACATGCAGTTATATACTTCTGATTAAATTTCATCTCTCTTGCTTTCATGTTGTGGACTCTAATGAATTCAAAATTTGTTTGGATCATGCAATAGATTGGTAGACATAGTGCAAGTAACGGTTTTGTTTATAGTTAAAAAAGGTAGAACTCCTGTATAAAAAAATAAAAGGAAATGTATTTTTCAATCATTCTTGATATTTTTAAATAAAAAAATCTAAATATACGATATGCTTTGGGTTTCATTCAATTTTAATTATTGAAGGTTAATAATTATGTTCCTTCCCGTTTAGTTCCGTATTACGATAGTGCACTGCAAGGTTATGTTGTACATTATGTAATATTTATTAAAAATATGAAATAAAAAAAAAATATTTATTGAAAAAAATATACCCGCGGCGCAGCGCGGGCACTTCACTAGTATGGATAATTAGGGTTTAGCCCTAAAAGAAATTATATTAACCTCTTGTAGGTTAAATGCTTGAAATTGATCATAAATAGCAAAGAATAAATGCTTGAAATTGATCATGTTGGGGTAAACACTAGAAATCATGTAAGAAGCATAAGGAAAATGATGATGGTTGTAAGACCTAGGAGAAAACAAGAAAAGTGAATGGATTCAAAACTTGGAGAAAATCTAGATTGAGGATTTAACGAATAGCATGAAACCTAGGAATCATCTCTAAGAGAATGAGTGGCATTTTTTTTTAGGGAATAACCTAAGGTTGATTATAGAGTGTACAACATAGAGTCAATGTACTCTAGGTTATGTGGAAAAGAGAAAACATAGAGTCAAATGTACTCTAGGTTATGTGAAAAAGAGAAAACATAGAGTCAAGGGTACTCTAAGCTAGAAAAAAAAATGTAATTAGAGTTAATGAACTCTAGGTTAATGTGGAAGATTGAAATAGAGTTAATAAACTCTAGGCAATGTATGGTGTCCTTGTGACATAGTGGAAACCCTAAGGCTAATTAAGACATAGGGTTGTGAAATGAGAACAAGTAGGATAAAGTTTAAAAAGGGTTAAAGAGCTAAGAAAAAAAATTTGCCAAGTGGCAAGATTAAGTGTAAAAATAAATGAACAAGAGGTTCAAATCTAAATTGGTGTTAAAGACACCCAATTTATCCTAGATTAAAGAACTTAGGATAAAAGAGAAAAGTAAAAGAGAAAGCATTGAGGCATAAATGCTATCGGGAGGGTTGAGCATATGTCACTCCATGGTGGATGAGGGCCAAGGTGCTTTAAACTCATATGAAACCAAAATGTAAAGAAAATGTTTAAAGAGCAAAAGAAGCTAAAGGCTAAATTGAATGAAAGAAAATAATGCTTAAAGAAAGGAAAAATGGGGAAATAAAGTACATTGGGCCGAGCACTATAGGAGGCGGTGCTACAACCTGTTCTTGTTTGATTGGGATTGTTGGTATCCGTCTTTTGGAACTCTCGGACCCGGTAAATATAAACTGTAAAAGAAAAGTCTAAATGGCTAATGGGAGGGTTGAGCATATGTCACTCCCAAGTGAATTAAAGAATTAAAGGCAAGTTGTCATCGGGAGGGTTGAGCATATTTCACTCCCAAGGGGAAGTGTGTGAGCAAGACTAAGCTTCCAAAGTGAAAGGTAAGTAAAGAGTTAAAAGCTAAATGAAAAGAAAAGAGAATATATCGTGGCCTATGTGGCCGGGTTAGCAAAACTGTCACGCCCCGGGGTCGAAACTGCGACCCGGGCCCGCCAACAGATCCGCCGCCTATACGGTGAACCCCGTATAGACGAAGCGTCTAACCTGCAAAAAGAAGGATACTATAGCTATACAGATATCAGAGCTGAAAAGTAAACTACTGAAAAACTAAAATCCAATCACTGTACAACTGAAAATAAATATACAATATCCATCTCCCAAATACGATCATATACCAAATCCTCTTAATACAATAACCAAAACTAAACAGGGAGGTAAACCCAATAATACATCAGTGTACAGGCTCTCAGTACAAGTCAGATCCTCACAATACAAATGTCTCTCAAAAGTAAAAACAAATAAACCAACTGCTGACTGTACTAATAGATCTCCAATGAAGGAGTACCGCTACTACTACTCTCCAAAGACAGGTAGGGATCTAGCTCGCGACTCCCTCGCCTCGATCAGCAACAAAAGGATCAGCAACTGGAAAGTAGGTCCCTGGGAAAATACACCACGGCGGGTGTGAGAACTACATCCCACAGTAGTTCTCAGTGGGTGCCGCCACCAAGCCCGACGGTCTACCCACTAAGTCTACTAGAGGCATAAAGTAAAATGCAGTACTGAAAGGAAAGGAGCTGGAAAATAACTCTACAGCTACTATGCCTCTATTTAAATGCTCAAGAAGTGGAACAGATGGAAACATGATGCATCTACTAACTCTCAAGTATAGTCACCCAATCTACACTGACTGCCACATAGAGTCCAGTCAAACCTGCGCCCACCTACTGCCTCACATCCACAAGAGGACGGGTCTACCGTAGGGTGTCCGTGACTGCCAAAACTGGCCCAGCCAGAAGGACTACATCGACAAGTCGCGATACAAAAAGTAACAGGCCCACTCCGGACGGGGCACTCGAGGGGCGCGACCCCACCGAGGAAAAGGTATTCGCACACTCTGTCGAGCTTAAAGTGGCTCTTGCAGGCTATAGTCAAAATCCACGCTCACTCTCAGAACGAAAGGACTCAGAATCCTCAAACATCTCGCACAACGGTCGGAGAACTCTCGACGACTCAGCTGATCAGCTCTCTCGAATCTCGAGACACTAGCAAACTCCACCAACTCGTGGCACAAAACACACTGGCTAGAGATACTCCCCAGCCGGGACCACCGTCAACCCAACGGCTCCCACAACAGAACCCCAAACTCACAGATAACACAGAAAGGACCGACCCATAAGGGTTCGGAAATCCTGATAGGTCGGTGCCTAGAACCCCAATCAAACAAGAACAGAATCCAGGCTCCGCCTATCGAAGTTCCCGACCCCCTTACAGTTCGGGAACATGACAACCTCAGCATGACATGCGGAAGACACCAACCAGGGCCCAAAAGTTCCAAGAGACCCACACCTACAACCCTATCAAACAAGACAGGTTCCATGCACGGTCCCCGTAGCTTTCGTCCCGAAACAGAAACAGAAAAGGCCCTAGAACCCAGATCACTCAAACTCTCTCGGGTGACGAAGTTGTAATAAAAAGATGACAGTTATTACTGAAAGCTATTTTAATCTGAAAACCCCAATTTAATATATTTTAGTTCTTTAATAAAAATCAGTTCAAATAAGTTTTATTTTCCAAACCCCGAAGGGCTATTGCCTGTTACGGCTTTTTGGTGTTGGCATATTTCGTGAGTCAAGTCGGTGAGTTGAGTCAGAGTCTTGAAGTGATCAAATTGTCAATCAGCAATCGAAGACTCAGAAAAGAATCAACAAGAGCTCAAGTTGACACTCTGTGTTTTGAGTCTTGAAGATTGAAGCTGAAGAATTGTGGATCAATTACATCAATCTCAAGAAGAAAGTATTCAAAAGGATCAGGTATGTTTAACTAAATAATTTTGGTGATCCGAATACTTCTTATAGTGTAGAAACACTTGGATGAATTTTTTTATTGCATAAAAATCAAAAACTGGACATGGGACATGTTCAGGATCCGGATCAGACAATCCAATCCGGATCCCGAAGGGTGTTGGTTCATATGCAAATCCAATCCGGATCCAAGCCAATTCTGATCCGGATCCCGAACATTGGTTTTTGCTGAAATTTATGAACGATCCGGATCGGGCATTTCAATCCGGATCCCGAACCCTTGTTTTTCTGGAATTGTCTGTCACGCTACGACAATCCGGATCGTAGTAAATACGATCCGGATCGTCGTCCTGAAAATTTCCAGATAAGGTTAGTTTTTGATTCTTATCTCTTTCTAAAGGTTTCTAACCTATAAATAGACACTTGGGGTTTCTCAAGAACGTGGGATCAATACCGATCAATTCATAAAATACTTGAGAGCAACCCTAGAGGCTAGGTTTTTATCGTTCTTCTTTATAGCCTCTTTTAGGTCAATTCGACGGTTCTTCCAAGATCTATCTTTTGTCGAATTGATCTAGTCTTTGCTTAGAGATTTCTTCTACGGTTCTTCTATGATAATCTAAGCAAAGGATCACCATCGAAGCCAATATTTCTATCGGCCAAGTTTGCGTCGTGGATTCGACGTGGCATCGTGGATTCGGTGTGCTAAAGGCGTTTCGTGGATTCGAAACGTGTGCTCGTGGATTCGAGTGGCGTTCGTGGATTCGAACGTGTGCAGTGGACGTGCAATCGGTGGAGCGCAAGATCCGAAGAAGTTGAAGGAGGGGTTTGAGTCCGTGGAGTCGGTAATCACCTTGTTATTCTTCTTTTCTTAGTGGATTGTTATTGCGTGTTGGTCCCGTGGTTTTTCTCCTGGATTGGAGTTTCCACGTAAATCTCGGTGTGCTTTTTTATTTTCCGCATTGGTTTTTATTTTTGCACTGAGATTTGTTTTTTAAATATTACACCTATTCACCCCCCTCTAGGTGTTTGATAGTACCTATTTAGATCCTTGTGGATCCTTAAAAACCAACAATTGGTATCAGAGAGGGTTTTAGGTTTATCTATCATGTCGGGTGAAAGTGGTAATATTTTTAGACCTCCTCTTTTTGATGGGACCAATTATGCATATTGGAAAGTGCGGATGAGAGCTTTTCTCATCTCAATTGATGAGCGGGTATGGCAAACCGTTGAATACGGTTGGGTGCATCCTGTTGAGGAAGTAGGAAATTCTACTACCCCAAAACCTCGCTCTAGATGGTCTAAAGAGGAAATCGAAAGATCTTCTTACAATGGGAAAGGTATGAACGCTTTATATAATTCTCTTTCCTCGACTGAGTTTACAAGAATTTCCGCGTGTGAAACCGCGAAGGAAATTTGGGATATTCTCAAAATTACACATGAGGTACTAATCTTGTAAAAATTCAAAAGCTCCAGATGCTTACAAGTCAATTTGACTCTATTCATATGGAAGAGCATGAATTGTTTACAGATTATTACACTAGACTTCAAGATGTAATTAATACATGTGCTAATTTAGGAGAAAAGATCCCGGAGTCGAAAATTGTAAGAAAGATACTTCGGACTCTTCCGGAACGGTTTAGGGCAAAGGTTACCGCCATTGAAACCGTTAGTCATCCGGATGAGATGAGTGTAGAGGAATTAGTAGGTGCTTTGCAAACTTATGAGATGACTTTTCCTACTAATCAAGTTTCTTCCAAGTCTTCTTCTAAGCTTACAGGTATTGCATTCAAATCAACAAAGGAAGAAGATGGCGAATCGAGTTCCGACGATGAAATCTCTTTTGCCGAGTTTGAAGAACAATTGGCGCGGATCACAAAGAAATTTCGTCGGAAATTTTGGAAGAATCGAACCGATGGATCTTCATCCACGAAATCATCTAAAGGATCATCGGGTTCTAAATCCTCTAAACTCAAAGGCGTTGCAAAACCTTCTAAAGAAAAAGAAAAAGATGATTTCGAAGGGGAAATCCGATGTTATCGATGCAAAGGCTACGGCCATATTTCAACGGATTGTCCTTCTAAGAAATCATACAAAAAGAAGGCTTTGCAAGCAAAAACTTGGGACGATTCTAGTTTCGATGAATCGACCTCAAGTGAAGAGGAAAAAGAAAAATTTGTTGCTTTTCATGCCTCTCAAATTCCCTCTTCTAATTTGTGCTTATCATCTTTAGTCACTGACTCTATTCCTTTGATTTTGCATGAAACATCAACATCCGAGGAGAGTCATCAAGTGAGGGGGAGTCGGACGAAGAAGAACTCGTTGAGGCATACCAACAACTTCTTGCGGAATCGAAGAAGATGGCCAAGCATATCAAGAAGTTGAGGAAGCAACGACTTGAGGTTCAAGACGAGAACCAAGCTTTAAAGATCAAACTTCATGATCTCGAGGAGGAACAAGGACGGTTATTGGATAACAATAAAATCCTCCAAGAAAAGTTAAACCAATCGGAGACAAACGCAAAATCATATATGGACAAGATTGGTTTTCTTGAAAAGCAGTTTGAAGAAATTCATGTCACCAACCAAGCTTTGACCAAGCAAGTTCATGAACTCAAATCCGACATACAAAGTCTTTCAACCGGTTCCAAGAAACTAGATTGTATGTCCGGATTAGGTCAAACAAGCAAGGTTGGTTTGGGATTTAAAAAGAACCAAACTGTGAAGGCTTCAAGTTCCACAATAAATTGAAAGAAAGAACTTGTCACCTATGTGGACTTGAAGGACATTTGGTGAAGAATTGCCCGAAAAAGAGAAAGAAGAATCCTTCGGCAACTTCATCTACGGAGCGGACTCAACGGAATCAAAAGACACATCAAGTCAAAGGAGTTCACTCAACCCACCAAAGGTCCGAGCCGCAACATCAATCATACAAGTGGATCATTGCGAGGCAAAGACCTAAGGTGGATCAACAGTCAAAGCGGACAACCCCCGGCCACAACGAATCAAGACAACCCAAAATCCAGCGATTTTGGATTCGGAAAGGTGATATCTTTCCTTGTCTTAAGTTCTAAATAGCTTATGACTGTATGTAATGCTTTGATTGGTTTTCCCTTCATATTTTTCTTAATCTTTGCATTACATGTTTTTCAATGCTCTTTGTTTTTATACTTTGTTTTTGAACAAAAGGGTTTTTATTGAACAAGTGCATTGAATAAAAAGGGCTTCACGTTCATTCACTCCAAATTAATTTTATATGAATTATCAACTTTACTCCATAATCATAATCTTGAAGATACTTCATTATAGGAGTTTTTGATAGTTATAAGCATCAAATTTTAGAAATCATGTGTGATCTTTAGATGCTTAATCTATCTCGGTTGTGTGAATTCATTGTGATAAATGTGAGACAACCGATAGACTAAAATTTGGGATTTAATTCTTTCACGTAAGAGATTGCCTTCTTACAAGGGTAAATAAATGAATTGTAAAAGATGTGGAAAGAGTTACATCCGAAAGGAGTGTGAAAACTACCACCACATGTAGGAAAGAGCTGCCACCCCGGTCGTCCGGTTTGTGTGTGAAGCTACCACATGTTATGGATGCTTGGAAAATATTTTATGAAATTTTTAGTTGAAGCATTCGGAGATTTAAATTCAAAGTTCTTATTTTGAACAATCTCCTGGTTGGTATAAGGTGGGATAGTTAAAAAGATGCTCAAAGAGCCACCCTTAGGTATTTTAGTGCTTATCTCAATTTGAAAGGGTAGAATTCAAGATTGATGTCATTTGGAAATCTCCGTAAGTCATCTTTGTAAATCCGTTACATCTTGATAGAGTTTGGATCTCAAGATTATTTTTGATGACTTGTGTTTGATGAATATAACATGAAAAACTGTTTATAATGTTTTATCTTTGTTTTTCATGATTTAGGAGTAAATCCTTTTAATTTTGTGAAATTAATTGGATTGAATGACATCTGTGTGATTCATAATTTTCAAGCACTTAAATTGATTTCTTGATGGAATACAAATCGGTATTTGAAAAGATTTCAAAATCTGGATTTGTTTCAAGAAATTATTTGATTTTTGCTTTCTGGTACCGGTACGCAATCTGCATTTTTGTTATATACCGGAACTGAGCTTTTATCTCTCTTTCTCTATGAACTAATATTGTTAGATTTCCTTTTGTCTTTTATTTCACTGTTTGACAATTTGTGACAAAAAGGGGGAGAAGAGAAATGACGGAGATGAGATCATCGAGATAGACAAACAAAAAAGGGGGAGAACAGAAAATAATGATCGTATCACAAAGGGTGAGAACATAGATGCTCAAGACAGGGGGAGAACATGGAGAACATGGAGAACATGTTAGAGATGCTCAAGATAGGGGGAGATAAAGAAAAGATTGAAAGAGCCGAAAAACAAAAGAACCAAAAGGACGAATCAAATGTAGGATTTTAATTTCTAACGACTAACGTTTGATTTTGTTTGGAGTTTTGTTTTGCAGGAATTACATCACTTTAAGACTCCAAGTCCTAAGTCATAGAGTATGTTCTAGGACTGTGTTGGTTCAAATGTATTTTGTATTTATTGGATCTTTCACGCAAAGAAAATCAATGTTTTGGTGATAACATTGAATTTCGACTTTTTGGTTTAAGATGAGTGACTTGAGCGTTTTTATGTATTTTTGGGTTTTGTCACGAAATTGCCAAAGGGGGAGATTGTTACGGCTTTTTGGTGTTGGCATATTTCGTGAGTCAAGTCGGTGAGTTGAGTCGGAGTCTTGAAGTGATCAAATTGTCAATCAGCAATCGAAGACTTCAGAGAAGATTCAACAAGAGCTCAAGTTGACACTCAGTGTTTTGAGTCTTGAAGATTGAAGCTGAAGAATTGTGGATCAATTACATCAATCTCAAGAAGAAAGTATTCAAAATGATCAGGTATGTTTAACTAAATAATTTTGGTGATCTGAATACTTCTTATAGTGTAGAAACACTTAGATGAATTTTTTTATTGCATAAAAATCAAAAACTGGACATGGGACATGTTCAGGATCCGGATCAGACAATCCAATCCGGATCCCGAAGGGTGTTGGTTCATATGCAAATCCAATCCGGATCCAAGCCAATTCTGATCCGGATCCCGAACATTGGTTTTTGCTGAAATTTATGAACGATCCGGATCGGGCATTTCAATCCGGATCCCGAACCCTTATTTTTCTGGAATTGTCTGTCGCGCTACGACAATCCGGATCGCAGTAAATCCGATCCGGATCGTCGTCCTGAAAATTTCCAGATAAGGTTAGTTTTTTATTCTTATCTCTTTCCAAAGATTTCTAACCTATAAATAGACACTTAGGGTTTCTCAAGAACGTGGGATCAATAGCGATCAATTCATAAAACACTTGAGAGCAACCCTAGAGGCTAGGTTTTTATCGTTCTTCTTTATAGCCTCTTTTAGGTCAATTCGACGGTTCTTCCAAGATCTATCTTTTGTCGAATTGATCTAGTCTTTGCTTAGAGATTTCTTCTACGGTTCCTCTATGATAATCTAAGCAAAGGATCACCATCGAAGCCAATATTTCTATCGGCCAAGTTTGCGTCGTGGATTCGACGTGGCATCGTGGATTCGGTGTGCTAAAGGCGTTTCGTGGATTCGAAACGTGTGCTCGTGGATTCGAGTGGCGTTCGTGGATTCGAACGTGTGCAGTGGACGTGCAATCGGTGGAGCGCAAGATCCGAAGAAGTTGAAGGAGGGGTTTGAGTCCGTGGAGTCGGTAATCACCTTGTTATTCTTCTTTTCTTAGTGGATTGTTATTGCGTGTTGGTCCCGTGGTTTTTCTCCTGGATTGGAGTTTCCACGTATATCTCGATGTGCTATTTTTATTTTCCGCATTGGTTTTTATTTTTGCACTGAGATTTGTTTTTTAAATATTACACCTATTCACCCCCCTCTAGGTGTTTGATAGTACCTATTTAGATCCTTGTGGATCCTTAAAAACCAACATTGCCTTCACCCAAATCAAACAAAAAAAGGCTCCGGCGACCCGCTCGAAGTTTGGAAGGAAAACATTAGTTTACAGAAATTATATGTGTCCAAAAATAGTCTGGGTTCTAGGTCCTGCTAACACTAGTATACAACTGCCACTAACACAGTGGCGACATATAAAACAAGGAAACAAGACATCCCGGCACCACCATTTCACCCAAACGGCTCCCACCACAGATAAAAGACCAACTACATCTACCAGACTCCACTCTGCTCCCAAGCACGAGTGTAACATGCATCCCACACTAAAAGGAAACCCGACCACTCGCCCTATTATCCGGGCGAGGATAACACTATGTCCAGGAATAGAATAAGAAGTGTGGAAGTCTAAAGCATAAATAAACCTAGCCCAAGTGAGGGTTTTCTACTGGTCTGGTTACACATGCAACAAATGACGGGGTGCTAGGTCAAGTTCCAATAACAATAATTAATTTAACTAAAGTAGGATCAGGGAACATGAATCAACAGGATATCTACAATAACATAGGAAAGATGGCATCTCTCTCTCTCTAACATGCAATCTAATCCATCTCATGGCATGTATGTTCCCTATATAATAGAATTAGTAGATAGTCCATTATTTTTGGAGGCGAAGCAACCCACCTGAAAATGCTAATTGATCCAATGTCCAAAAAGTATGAAACTGCACGGAGATAATTCTCGAATTCACCTGATTCCAACGGATCCAAAAACGCCCAAAAACTCCTCCTGGGTACAAAGATAAGCCCCAAACATTACAAACAACACAAAATTCCAAGTGTACAACATGCTGAAATTTCAGTCCCAAAGAAGCGAAATTTCTACCGGTAAGATAAACTCCAAAAATTCTAGTACAAATACCACGGTAATCCTCGCGAAGCGTAGATATCAATCGAGTCCTTAATCGTCGAATTCCGATGCCCGAGTGGTGAGATAAAAATTCGACAAGCCTCCGCTGTCCAGAAAAACCACCAGCAGGAAGGGGTTCAAAGATGCCTCGTAAATCATGCCAAAAACTCAAAACAAAGTAAGGTGATCAGCACAAAATCGAAGGCGTACCTCTTGTGAACACGCTGCCGCAAAAATCGGCTCAAAATACCATCAGAGTAATCCAGGGTGCCTCTCTGACCGAAAAGTGACGGTGGAAGCCAAAATCCAAGAAACGTCGCAGTGCGCCGCGTCGCAGAAAGCGCGGATGTCGAGGCCTCCAAAAAATCTGAAAATCCCTCAGTAGATGGAGCACCATATGAAGAGCAACTTCTCTTCAGGCCTCAGTTGGAGATGGGCTCGGGAAGAGGTCCAAAATCGCGGCCCAAGAAGAACTATATATAGCCCAACCAAACAAATCTGAAAATTCCATCTGTGTCCCCATATTCGGGCGCCCGAAACTTTCGGGCTGCTACAGTACACCGAAAATGTACCCCAATCCATCAGAGCCCGAATCAACCCTTGAGCGCCACGTGTCCCCGAACAGCAAACAGCAAACGCCACCAATCCCTGCGTGCCACGTGGCACACCGCACAGCGCACAGCGGCGCCAGCCGCTGCGGTCACGCCACGTGGCGCCGACCGCGCCTGCCCCGCGCACGACGCGCGCCTGCCCCGCGCGTACGGCCACCTGCCACGCACGTCGCCGGCCGTACGGTCACCTGCCCGCCATCGCTGCGTGGACCGCGCGCACAAGAGCCAGCCAATCCGGAGATGCCACGTGTCCACCCTTCGGTCCACCGTACACCTGCGCTTCTCCCGTGCACCGCGCCTGCTGCGCCGGCCAACCGGGAGCCGCCACGTGTCTCGCGCCCGGGTGCACACCTCCGCGGTGGACCGAGCGGCCGCGCCTCCGCCCGCCGCCGCGCTCTGCCGCCTGCCGCCGCCGCAGGCGCCACTCCGGCCGCCGGAACAGTGCCACCACACCTCGAAATCCGTGTTTTCGCATCCGGGCTCTGAAAAATACAAGTAAATAGTCCATTTTCATCGTTTTCGCACGCTGAATCCAAATCCGATGTCCGTTTCGCCCAATTCCACTTCTAAAATTTTCCAAAAGCCTCTGGTTAAGCAAACTTGCCCTATTTTACACCCTGAATCCATTCCTTGGGCCCAACACGCGCACGAACACTCCTAGAAGCCACTAATCCATCAGTAAACCCTTAAGCGGGATTCGGGTCCTCACAAAAACCCCTTTTGTAGTGGCATAGTGGCTGAGCTTTTGGGTAGTTGCCAGAGTGGCAAGTTTTGGTAGCAATGAGACAAGGAGCATACACAAATAGTGTAGAGTTATTCATACATGTTATGATCATGTTAGTTGTTATCTGCAGTATTTTTAGCATAGATTATCTTGCTATCTTGCTTCCATTGGACCAAGTGGTGTAGAACATTCTTTCTCGGTGGTTGAACCCACTGGAAACTTTAAGTAGTTCTCACACCCTTGGGTGACCATTTTTTCAGGTCCAGGTACATCGAGCGAGGCGCACGACAGGGGCAATGGCCCAGCAGAGTAGCGACCTAGCAGTCTAGAGTCGCCATCACCCTTTTGGAGTATTTTTCTTTTGAGCGAAATTTGTATTTGAGGAACAATGTAAAATTTAAATGTTTTAAGTTTCATTTGGAAAAAAAAAAAGAAGTTGTAATTTTTGTATAGTAGTATGTTAAAGAGAGTTGTAACATACGCAAAGTTTAATATTTCGCTCAAGTACGGTATCTTTCATTATCATCTAACTGTTGTTGACTGAATGAAAGTTTTTAATTTCATAGTTTAGTTCTCTGATTGATTACTCTTCCGCTACACTAAACTGTGATTGTTGGAATGAACCATTCCTTTCGGGTCTTGAAAGGTCATGCCCGATTGGCGGGTCTGTTAGTGCGCCCGAACTGTCCAAATTGGTGGTCTCGGGGCGTGATAGATAAGAGTGGTATCAGAGCCTAGGAATAGTCCTAGGTGGTTAGCGAACCTTAGGAAAACCCTAGGGATTAGCACGAGAGAGTGTGTGGATTTTTGGGCGAAAGTACTTGATTGGTTATTATTGTTCCCACAAAGGATGTTGGGACTGATCGAGGGTAATGAGCTTTTATTCTTCGGACAATTACGTTGGCGGCCGACAACGTAATGTTGGAGGTTAAAATGAGTGCTCTCCTATACTTTCGCATGATTGGGTGGACGAGCCCCTTTGTTCGGTATTTAGCTCATGCTTTGTCCAAATTGTTAAATTTGGGCTGATCTTTTCGTTGCGGTGTGCAGATTGGGAATGGCACCACGTAGGGGGACACGATTGTCCCGACTCGAGCCAGGAGAGGGCACTAGGTCGAACGAGGTTGTCACGCCCCGGGTGTAAACCAGAACCCGGGCCCGTCTACAGATCCGCCGTGCACACGGTATTTCCCGCGTACACGAAGCGCCAAACCTGCTCAGATATATAAGAGATATAATAAAAAGAGCAATAAAAACAGAGCTGAACTAAAAAACTAATACATCTCAGACTGAAGCTGGAAATAAAATACAATACATCTGTATAAATGATACATCTGTCTCTCCCAGCTCACCAAAATAAATACAACCTGCTGGCAAAAGCCAGTCCCAAAGTAAAAGTACAACCGTCTGAGGAAACACGGGTACACCAACTGTCCAGCTAACACGCTCAACCTGCCTCGAAGTCTATCTACTCAGCCGTCCTCTCTCCTCGACCCGTCGCTGAAAACTCAGCAGCACCCGCAGAAGACACTGCAAAAGAAACAAAGGGGAAGAGAAAAGAGAAAGCAGTGGGGGTGAGAACTACTGTAAACAGCAGCCTCCCCCTAGTGGGTAGACCTCAACTCAAATGTGCCCACTAGGACTACAAGAGGCGAAAAAAGATGAACAAAGGTGGTAAGCTGTAAATAAAACTGCCGATGATGAATAGAGCTACCACTACATGCCTCTAAAATGCCAGCTAGGAATATAGCTAAATATATGCATCAGAAAGTAAATGCCTGCCTGCCTAGACCCAATCGATACACCAGTAAACACTGGTACTGCCTGCTGTGCCTGCCGAATCGGGTATGCTGGCCAACGCATAACACCGATAGGAAAAGAGAGTCCCGAGGACTCGAAGCCTGTAAAAACGCACACTCCGGAGTGGCACTCGAGGGGAGCGACCCACACGAGTATAATGCCTGGGTAACAAGTACCAAAATAATGCCTGGGTAACAAGTACCAAATCAGCAGGACTGGATCATGACTCTGATCAAAGTGGGAAAACCCATCCACTAAAAGGAGACCCGATCTCAACCCGATGCAAGATAAACCAATAGTGGGAAACCCCATCCACTAAAAGGAGACCCGATACCCAATCTGATGCAATAACCACTGTCTGGTCAACCGCCCAAGGTCCGCGGTTGCCGCAATACCCTGCCACCAAGCCTGCCTGTCCCAAAATCCAAGATCCACAATCGGGTAGAATAATCGATATCCGGTCAACCGCCTACTGTCCGCGGTTGCCGCAATACCCTGCCCTCACAGCCTGCCTGTCCCAAAACCCACAACTGTCTGACTACACTATCCCAGCCCCTGCTCGAACCCGAGCGTACTATCCCCCAAATGTAGACAAAAGAAGAGAAAAGCATGGTTTCTCCTAAGTCAATGCCATCATGATAGTGTAGCAGAAAAAGGTGGCCTAACTAAATGTCCAATCAAGCATGCAAAGTCCATTATTTAAAACAGGTTT
>JAQOTM010000690.1:53672-114002 GCA_029168755.2 Tillandsia fasciculata | reverse complement strand
CTTGTTTCAGATCGAGACCCGAGATTCGTGGTCACGGTTTTTGGAGCTTACGTCACCATGGGTTACTGCAGCGGTTGGTTTTTCAGCACGGCATTCCACCCACAGACAGACGCCGGCCCGAGGCGCACCTCAGACGCTTGGATATTTGCGTGCGTGCAGTCATGGTATTTTGGAGGTGGGTTGGCACCGACACTTATCCCTGTTGAGAGTTCGCGTACAACCACAGTTTTTTTTCTCAGCGAGCATTCAGATGGCTCCGTTTAAGGCGGATTGTACGGACGCCAGTGTCTGTCGCCCCCTATATTGGAGCGATGTGGGTGAGAGGATGACTAGGGGCCAGATATACTGCTGAGGCCAAGAGAAGTGCCGAGTCATTCGACGGCACTGGAGACGGCCCAGAGTCGCCAGAAGAAGAGTTATGCAGATTTTCGCGGCGAGAACCTGAGTTCCCGGTTGGTGATCAACGTCTTCTTGAAGGTCTCGCCTTCGAAGAGGGTCCGGAGGTTTGGAGTTGCGTGGAAGCTTAGTCCCCGTTTCATTGGACCCTTTGAGGTGCTTGAGAGGGTAGGCCCTGTGGCTTATAGAGTTGCTCTACCGTCCCCGCTTGGCTGGTGTTCATGATGTCTTCCATGTTTCGGCCTTGAGGAGATATGTGTTCGATCCGTCTCATGTCCCAGTGACGCGCATCCTGGATATCGGCGGGACTTGGTTTACGAGGAGCGCCCATTGCGGATTCTGGCTCGTGAGGTGAGGAATTGCGCAAACCTGGCAATACCTTATGTGAAGATCCTTTGGAGCAACCATGAGGAGCGAGAGGCTACCTGGGAGCTTGAGACGGCGATGCGAGATGCCTACCCTTTTTCTGTTCGAGACTTCTGGCTGAGGTATGTTTGTTTTTGCTCTGTTTCGTTTCTAGGACGAAACTTTCTTTTAGTGGGGGAGGATGTAGTGGCCCTAGTTCCCATGCAGTGTTTTTTCCGATGGATCCACTATTAGAACACCTAGTATTGGTGTACCTGGCCCCAGTGCATCAATTGGGTGCTATTGATGGACCCTGTGTGCTTTTATTTACTGTTTTGGCCTTCGGCTGGGTTTACCAAAATTTCTAGAAAGATTTAGGCCAAACAGAGGTCGTAGATGGATTCAGCACGGAAAAACGCTTGAAAACGGCTATTTATTTGCTTAATTTGGAGTCCGGATGCCCAAAAACGGACACCCGGAAGTTTTTAGTAGAAAATGGTGCATGGGAGGGGCCATAGACCGCCGGGATGCCACGTGGCAGGCTCTGATTGGCCGGTCTGTGATGCGCGGTCCACAGAGCAGCGCGGCGGGGTGCACAGACCCGGCGCACGGACACTGGCGCACCGCCTGATTGGCGGGCTCAGGGCGCGCGGTCTACTGGAGGGTGCGCGGCGGTGCATGGACCAGGCGGGGGACAGGTGGCAGCCTCGGGTTGGTCGGTGCACGCGGCGCGGTCCACGGAATTGCCTGGGGAAGCGCGTGGACCGGTGCAGGGGACACGTGTCACTCCCTCATTGGTGGGTGCACCACACGCGGTGCACGGAACGCCCGAGGTCGGTGCCTCGGGAAGCGTGCCCACGTGCGACCCACGTCGCGCGACCGGCACGCACGTCGCACGGTCGGGGTCAACAGGGAGGACACGTGGCGCCCGGCTCATTGGCGGGCGCCACCGCCTTACTGTGCGGGGTGCGGACACGTGGCGGAGTGATGGTCCCGTTCGGTGTTCGCTGTTCGGGCGACACGTGGCAGGCTCAGAGGCGGGTCGGACGGATCGTGGATCCCGTCCGACGGCGTGTGTATTGTGCCGGGCCGCACTGTGGCGCGCCCGAAAATCTTTGGGCCGGGCCGCACTGTGCGCGCCCGAAATTTCCGGGCGCCCGAAAGTTGGGCCCGAGCCCACTTTGACTTGTCTTTTTTGTGGACTTTTTTCGGCTGAGGCCTATATATAGGCCGTGTTGGGCTGGCATTTTCACCCTTTTTTCGTGGGAATCAGCTCTTGAGCCTTCTATAAAAAATCTTCCTCTCCCTCTTACCTATCTCCTGGAGAAATTTGTTTCAGAAATTTCTGGAAGCCGTGACGACTGTGTTTCCTCCTACTCGTAGTGCGGAGCGCGTTCTACAGTTTGAGGCCCACTACCGTCGCATTCTCTTCTGGGAGACCTGCAGAGCTACCCCGACCACATTTTTGGACGATTTCTTCGCCAACGGTTGCACAAGGTATATCTACGTTTTCCGTGTTGATCATTTTTCCTAGAAATGAGCTTTTTTGAGGGTTGGGGTACATTTTTACGCCCCTTGCTACAGTTTGGGTTTTTGACAGCAGCAATTTCGCGGAATTTTATCTTCACTTCTGGATATCGGATTTCGACGATTCAAGAGCCTATCGACATCTACACTTCGCGAGGATCGTCGTGATATTTTGTATTGGAATTTTTGGAAATTTATTTTCAGGTGAAATTCGCGTGTGAACAGTAACTGTGTATGCAGATTTTTGGAATGTGATTGTTATGTGTAAATTGTTGTAATTGTGAGTTGTTGTTGTACCCAGGACTGTAAGAGCACTTTTTCTGTGCTCCATGGCTCTGTGGATTTGGGAAATTCTCGATTCCTGGACTATTTATCTGTACCGTCTCGGACAGTTCGCGTTTTTCAGTTGGTGGTTGATCCTGCTTTCAATTTCTATGGACTGCACTCTAATTCTGCAACTATAAATGCATGCATGATAGTATGTGAGCTAATAAATCTGTGCAAACTGTATGTTAGTACCCACAGTTGATAATTGCGAAATTTAATGATCTTATTGGAACTCTTGCAACATATGAACCATTTTTTTTATTGGAAAAACTTGATTTAGTACATCCATTATACATTGTGTATCATACTCAGTCGACTACTGTTAGATTTATGCACTGCTTTAGTTCTCCCACGTCATTTGTTACTTTTGCCATTCTGGACATAGTGGTCTTCCCCTGAGTTGTGGGTTGGGAGGTTTAGTGGCTTTGGATGCATTGTACTCGTGTCTGGGGACCGAGTAGAGTTGGTAGCAGTCTGTAGATTGTTTGTCATTGAGATAGTGACATTTGGATCTGGGATATTTGGGAGATGATCATTGTGACAGTGTGGATTCTTGGTTAGCGAGTGAGACAGTGATTGGATCATAGCCTGCAGGAGCCATATTTGAGATCGACAGAGATGTGCGGATACTTTGCTCGGTGGGGTCGCTACCCACGAGTGCCACTCCGGAGTTGGGCTTGCTACTTCTATCGCGGCTTGTCGATGTTGGTGTCCCTCTGGCTGAGCCAGTTTTGGCAGTCATGGACATCGTCCCTCTGGCTGAGCCAGTTTTGGCAGCTATGGACATACCTACAGCAGTAGGTAGGCGCAGGTTTGACTAGACCGTTTTGGCAGTCAGTTTGGATTGGGTGACTTAGTCGAGTATCAGTAGAGACATATTGGTTTTCGGTCCTTTTCCTTGAGTATCTTAGATAGAGGCATAGTAGCAGTAGATGTTTTACTTTCCAGCTTTTCTATACTGCATTTCTTTGTTACTTTATGCCTCTTGTAGACTTAGTGGGCAGGCCGTCGGGCTTGTTGGCGGCACCCACTGAGAACTACTGTGGGAGGTAGTTCTCACACCCGTTGTGGTGTCTTTTCCCCAGGGACTTCAGCTCCAGTTCCTGCGGTGCCCGTTGTTGATCCAGCTCCTACAGACCGAGGTAAGGGAATCGCGAGGTAGATCCTTTTCCCTTTCAGCAGCAGCGAGAGGTAGAGGTACCCGATGTACTTTTTGGTTGTGTCTTTTGGTTTGAGAGATTATGTAGTGAGGTATCGAGTTGTACTTTTCTGTTTTCTTTTGAGAGACTCCTGTTTTTGAGTGAGGACTATATGTATAATATTGTGAGACAGTTTTACTTCTTGTTACTGTTAGTTTTACTTTTACAGCTCTGATATCTGTTAGTTTAGATACTTACTTGCAGGTTAGACGCTACGTCTCTACGGGACTTCCTGTAGGGGCGGCGGATCTGTTGGCGAGCCCGGGGTACAGTTCGGACCCCGGGGCGTGACAGAGTCAACAGTGTAGGGACACTGGAGCGAATGTGCAGGTGGTTGTTGGAGAACAAGGGTACCGAGCGTGATCATCACGAGAAGTCACTTGGATGTCTACTCACTCGTCAGTGACTTACTCGATGTTGCAGTAGTGTGACTGGTCCTTTGACCAGCGGTGTCTCGGCTATTCACAATGGGGTTACTGCAGTTTGACTGTACATACACTTGGTCCCTAGCCATTTGGGTCCTTGCAGTGGGTGCATGTTGGCTACAGTAGATTCGTTGTAGGAATAGGGTGTACACCTATATGGAATCTATCGCCCTTAGTAGATAAGGGAGTTTGTCCTATGTGATTTATGAGACCGAGTTTAGAAGACCTTGGCCAAGGCATAGTAAATAACGGAAAGGGTTTCCGATATTAGAAACTTGAGTCGAATAAATTTGACATATGACAGACGGTAAGGTTTGACGAGCAATTCCATGACCTTCGTCTAGTTTGGGACTCCGGATAGAAGGATTGTATCACACGTTAACTGCACCTAGAGGTTCAGTATTCCATTCTACTGGAATGCCACTACATGCTGCTAGGCGTCACTGGTGGATTGTGGGACTCACGAGAATTATCTGGATGATGATCGATAATTTTTATTGGGCTGAGTTTGAATAGTTCTAACCCACTGAAAAGAGTTTTAGTGATATTGTTGATGGTAATAACAATATATATCTCACTACCAGATAGAATAGAACCTATGGGGTCACACACATAAGAGGTTATGACTGATCGGATAGTTGGATCGCGATTTTTGAATCGCCTGTAGACTTAATTGTCAATATGTTGATAATTGGACTAATTTGTAATTGTTACAAATTAAGGATATTAAAGTGCAAATGTTGCAAGAGAGGGCTTACTAATAGTTAGTAAGTTGTGAGAGGACTTAAGTGCAAATGTTGCATTAATAATTTGATTTGATTAAATTAGAATTGTTCAAGTCGAATTAAATTAGGATTTAATCGATTGAACAGATTAGGGATAAGATAAACTTAAATCTAATTTTAATGTTTATCTTAATAATTATAAAAAGGGTTTATATCCCTCTTTGTACGTACGAGTTTTCTTTAAGAGAAAGAAAAGAAAAAGAAAACCCTAGCCGTCATCTTTCCTCGTCTTCCTCTTTTCTAAATATCCACATTAAAAGAAAGACGTTCTCTGCAAGGGAGCTAGCACCCCGGTGAGAATTTTGATCAAGTCGACAACCTCGTGTGGATACCCGTAGAGGCCGAACGCGTGTGCGGCTTCAAGAGAACCAAATTCCACGATCATCAAATTGCGGTGTAGATCTCCCCGCGTAAAGGTGAAGATTAGATCTTCCTCTTCCTTTTAATCTTAGATACATGAGGGATCCTGTTTTGCGTGGTTTTTGAGATCAGATCTCAAGTTTTTCATATTTGCCTATTTGATTTCTTTTTCCGCTGCGTTTATTTTGCGCAAAAACCTAACAGGCTGTTTATCATTTCGCTCCTTTTCGCTGACCTATAAAAGGCCCACTACTTTGCAGCATTTTTTGCATCCTCTTTCTCCTTCATTACGATTCTCATGCCATTGCTACAATGCTCCGGTCGCAGCTCTTTCATCCTTGAAAGTACTTTTGTGGCAGTCTCTTAATCCGACCTTGGCGGTATTTTAACGCCAGCCGGTGTGTGAAGATTCGCAACTCTGAGATGGTTATGCAGGGCGAGCAGTGGCTTCTGGAGGCCTATGTTGAGTGATCGAGCTGTTTGTGCTTGAATCGGATCCCAGATTTGAGACCGACGCGAAAAACGAGATTGCTTTTGCGGGGGCTTTTGGCAAAAGTTCGGATGAGAATTTGGAGAAACGGACGGCGGATTTAGATTCAGCGCGCGAAAATGATGAAAATGAGCTATTTACTTGCATTTTTCGGACTTCGGAACAGGAAAGTTACTGTTCACCGCCGGAAATACTGTTCTGGCAGGCGGCGGCGATCGGCAGGCGGCGGCGCAGCGGCGGAGCGCGGCCGTAGGCAGCGCGGGCAGGCGCGTGCAGGCGCGGCGCGCGGGCGGCTGGTCCACGAGCAGGCACGTGCACCGGGAGCGCTGGGGTTCGGCTCCGCTACGTGGCAGCTCCTCATTGGCCGGGCGGCGTCAAGGAGTGCGGCGGGGCGGCGACACATGGCGGCTTCTGATTGGTGGACACATTCCGAAAGACCCGGCACGTGGTGTCACGCCCTGGGTGTAAACCAGAACCCGGGCCCATCAACAGATCCGCCGTGCATGCGGTATTTCCCGCATACACGAAGCGTCGGTAGCCTGCTCAGAAACAGAGATAATAATAAAAGAGCATAAAAATCAGAGCTGAACTAAAACTACTGTAACTCAGACAGAAGCTGGAAGTAAATAAAATACAACTGTAAAAATAAATACAACATCTCTCCCAGCTTACCACAAATATACAAAAAGCTGGCAAAAGCCAAACCCCAAAAAGAAATAATAAAAAGCTGTTTGAGGAAACCGGGTACACCAAAAACTCCAGCTACATCTCTCGGGTGGCTCGCTAACTAATCCGCAATCCTCTTACCTCGATCAGCTGTTGACGGCCCAGCAACTCCCACAGAGGACTCTGCAAAAACAGGGAGAAAAAGGAAACAAAGAAAGACAATGGGGGTAAGTACTACTATAAACAGTAGCCTCCCCTAGTGGGTAAAGCCTCAGCTCAGACATGCCCACCAGGTGATCAGAGGCAAAAGGGGAAAGGAAAAAGAAAGGGGGGGGAACCAAGTATGACGACTGATAAAATACTACCCCTAATATGCCTCTACATGATAAACCAGCAAGGATGGGAAAAGTATGCATCAGTATCAAGAAGCCTGTCAAAACGACCCAATCTGACCGCCTGTGGACACTGGCACTGCCTGCTCTGCCGCGACGGGTATGCCAGCCTACGCATAACACCGAAGCAAAGGAGTCCCCAGGACTCAAAATCTGTCTGCCGCGCACTCCGGAGTGGCACTCGTGGGGAGCGACCCACACGAGGAAAATAAGTAACCACAAGTAACCTGATATAGCAGGACTGGATCATGACTCAATCAAGTGGGAAAAACCCTCCACCAAAGAAAGCCCGATCCCCATCACCCAATCTGATGCAATAGTATAACCCGGTCAACCACCCAAGATCCGTGGTCGCCGCAACACCCTGTCAAAAGCCCAACCTGTCCCAAATCTCTAGCACCTGACCACACTATCCAACCCCCGCTCGAACCCGAGCAACTGTGTCTCAAGTCTAAAATAATAGGAGAAAGAAAGAGAATAAAAGAATGGTTTCTCCTAAGTCAAGTCCCAAATGATAATGTAGCAGTAAAAGTGACCAGTTTAACATGCATTTGTCCCAGTATTTTAGTCTATTTACAGGAGTAATCAATTTAGAGCAACTAAGCTAAGGTGACAGTCTCATTTGAATGATCATCAAATTACAGTCCTCAATTACTATCCTACCCCTAAACATGCAGTCCAGAATAATTAGGCGACTAAATAAGTAATCATGCTATCAACAATATCAACATGGATCAATTAACCATTATTTAGCTTCCTAGAGCATGCAAGGCTACCAACAATAAGTTTAGCATCAATAACAAGGGGACACTCTGATGTTCCTAGTGGGCATACCAAAGGAGAGGAGTACAACAACCACCCACCTGAAGTGCTAACTGTCACGCCCCGGGGTCGAAACTACGACCCGGGCTCGCCAACAGATCCGCCACCTATGCCAAACCCGCATAGGCGAAGCGTCCTACCTGCAAAAAGAGCTACAGCTAAACAGATATCAGAGCTAAAAGATAAAACAGCTGTACAGATAAAATCAACCACTGTACAACTGAAGATAAAACAACAAGATCCAACCCCCAAAAATGATAATCATACAATAACCTCGAATACAAAACTCACAGCTCAACAGGAAGATATATCAAATAAAACATCAGTGTACAAGCTCTCAATACATCATATCCTCACTACGTCAGTCTCTCAAAAGGGAAAATAAAATACCAATCTACCGACTATACTGGAGAACTCCTCAAAAAGGGGGGGGTACCGCTACTCTCCAAAGATGGGTCAGGATCTAGCTCGCTACTCCCTCACCACGAGCAGCAACCACAGAACGGCAACACCCGCTAAGACTCTGCAAAATAAAGGAGAGAAAGGACAAAAAGGGGGAAAAACCCCCAACGGGCGTGAGAACTACGCAAAAGGGAGTTCTCAGTGGGTATCGCCGCTAGGCCTGACGATCTGCCCACCAAGACTACAAGAGGCAAAAGATAACCAATACAGTAAAACTGAAAGAAGAAGCTGGAGACACCCTACAGCTACCATGCCTCTATCTAAATGCTCCAATGGGGAAACTCTGATAAAGATATGCAACACTCGCACACGAGGTGCTCAATCGACCCAATCGAGCTGACTGCTACATGGGGTCCAGTCAAACCTGCGCCCACCTACAACCACCTCCCGCTGACGGGCAGGAATTACGTAGGGCGTCCAAACGGACTAACTCGCTATCGAGTAGTGGCTCATGCAGGCTATAGTCAAAATCCATGCCCTCTCTCTCAGAACGGGTAGACTCAAGATGCTCAACCTCTCACACAATGGTCAAAGAACTCACAACGACCACGGGACCACCGTCAAACCCCAAACTGTTCCCCACAACACTAGCACTGGTCTAAACACAGCTACTAGACTCCACTCGGTCCCCCTGACACGAGTGCAACAATAAGATAAATATATGTAATAAACCCAATCTGATGTCACCAGTAAACACTGGTACTGCCTGCTCTGCCGCGACGGGTATGCCAGCCTACGCATAACACCGAAGCAAAGGAGTCCCAAGGACTCAAGAACTGTCTGCCGCGCACTCCGGAGGCGCACTCGTGGGGAGCGACCCACACGAGAAAAGTAAGTAACCACAAGTAACCTGATATAGCAGGACTGGATCATGACTCAATCAAGTGGGAAAACCCTCCACAAAAGGGAAACCCGATCCCCAACTGAAATAACTGTATACAATAAGTGGAAACTCCAACCACTAGAGAAGCCTGATACCCAATCTGATGCATAAACAATCTCCGGTCAACCGCCCAATGTCCGCGGCTGCCGCAATACCCCACGAACCACAACCTATCACAATCCGGCACAACCTGTCCCCGACACCGGGACCCCAGCTACACAATCCCAAATCCCTGCTCGAACCCGAGCAACGCGAATCTAGTATCTAGAAGGAAAGGAGAAAGAACAAACATGGTTTCTCCTAAGTCAGATCCCAACATGAAAGTGCAGCAGTAAAAAGTGGCCTAGTATGTCCATACAAGCATGTATTTGTCCTCAAAGCAAAAATAAGGAAAAATAAACCTAATGCCAAAATTATCAACGACCATACCTGTCCATAATCCTCAATCCATAACGGTTCCTCAGAGTAGAACCTGCACATAACTACATATTCCTATCCCATTGAATAAACCAGCCTCATGAAAGGTTATGTGCTAATAAGGCATAATAATTAATCATATATGGTAACCTTGACTTAGGTAGTTCCACTCATCATCAACCTGAATATTTGATTAATACCATTGTCATCCTATGAATAATTCACTCGTAATTCCCGTAAAATCCACATTGTTAAACTTACCGATCAATCCCAGCTATTGTACCGTACACCTGCATGCAATGCTAACATATAACAATTTAGGGAACCGTCCACCGGTTCCGAGAATAAGGCACCCACCTGAAGTGCTAACTGTCCAAGTCCCAACAGCTGAAAATACTAGATAACTCTAATCCCTTGCTCCAATAAGTTCAGCACACCTGTAACTCTCCTGGCATAATACAAAGTCCACTATTACACATACATTCCAAAATCTACTCTCATACACACATACAACAACAATCCTAGAAATGCTTAATTTTCACCTGCAGCAAGTGCCCAGAAAATTCCAAGAAAAATATCACAGCGATCCTCGCGTCGATACCTTCGAAACGGCTGCTTGCACACCCAAATCTGAGTTCGGTAAGTCAAGTTATAAATTCGGCAAGGCGGTAATCTAAACAACAAACTGTGAAGAAAAACTGCACACTGTACACTGAGAAAACAGTGATTTTCACCTCGAAATAAATCTCAGGAAATTCCAAGAAAAATACGAGCGTGTTCCTTGCGATCTGTAGATGAAAAAGTTGTATAAGCTCGTTTCCGTCTGACGCTCGTGCGCGAAGATATGGCCAAAATACTCTGCTGCTGTCACAGAAATCCACACAGAAAAAGGGGTCACTGTGTTGCCTCGGGATCCGTGCCAAAACCTCGAAACGGGAAAGTACGATCAATACGAAAGATGAATCCCTACCTCTTAGGAGTCTGTCGGCGCAAGAGTCACAGAAAAAGGATCTCGGGGTAGCCCAGGGGAGCCAAAACACTGCTGCTGCGACGAAGGGGAACACAGGAAATGAAACGTCGCGCCGCGCCGTAAAATCCAGAACCTCAGGATGCGTGCACCCAAAAATCCCAAAATGCTGCAGGATGATCAAGAACTTAGAGAGGAACAAATCATCAATAGGGAGCTCCGGGAGATCTTGCAAGGGCTGAGAGGAAAAAGCCTGAAAAGAGGGCTCGGGCTGCCTTTAAATAGGCTGAAACTGAACAAATCACAAAATTCCCTCCATGTCCAACTTTTCGGGCGCCCGGAAAGTTTCGGGCGCACACAGTGCGCCCGATCCGGGCCGTCCATCAGCGCCCGAATCCACCACAGCGCGCCACGTCACCCCGAAACAGCAAACAGCAAATCCAGCAACCCACGCTGCGCCACGTGGCCCGCGTCCACAGTGCGGGTGGTTGGCGCCAGCCAACCACGCGCTGACACGTGGCACTCCCACGCACGGGTCCCCCGCGTCAACGCCTCGGGAACCATGCCCACCAGCTGCCCGCCTGCCCCGCGCGTACGGCCACCTGCCCCGGTCACCTGCTCCGCTCCTTGCGTGGACCGAGTGCACAACACCGCTCCAACCAAAAACTGCCACGTGGCACCGCCCTGGTGCACGCCCGCCGCGTGGACCGCGCACCTGCCCGCGCCCCTGCGCGCCTGCCCGTGCCGCTCTGCGCCTGCCCGCGGCCGCGCGCCGCCTGCCCGAGCTCGCGCCGCCGCCTTCCGCCGCTGCCCGCCGCCGCCGGGAACACTGTTCCGGCCGTGAACAGTAAAATTACTGCAGCAAGCTCCGAAAAATACAAGTAAAGAGCCCATCTTGACCGTTTTCGCGCGCTGATTCCAAATCCGGCGTCCGTTCTGCCAAATTCCAATCCTATAAATTGCCGGAGGCTCCCGAAAAGGTATTTTTAATCTGAATTTCACGCTGAGCCTAAATTTGATATCCATTCTGTGCGTAAACTCCTCTAAACCTCCGACGGGGTCCCCTGATTACCCACGTGATCCATTTTAAGCCCCGAGTCCATCACTTGTGTCCAAATTGGCGCGCGAACACCGCCGACATGCCACGTAGGCTTCCAGAAGCTGCTGGTCACACTGAAGAAGCCCTGCAAAGATCCGGGTCATCACATCCTCCCCCACTAAAAGAAAGTTTCGTCCTCGAAACTAAAGCAACTCCCAAGGAGTCTCAGAAACCATGGGTCAATACTCCACACCGCCGTCCCCAGATCCCAAGTCACCAATCACTCCTCAGCGACAACGTCAGCAACAATCAGAACGGCATAGCCCGATTGCGCAATTCCCTCACCTCACGAGCCGGAATTCGCAACGGGCGTCCCTCGTACTCCAACTCTCACAGACCTCAAAAGGAACGAGTCAACCACGGGCGAGGGGTCCAAAGTATAACACTCCAGAGCTGAGACGCAGAAAAACCTCAAAAAAAAAAAAAAAAAAAAAAACTCCAACAAAAGACGGGGGGAAAAGGAACAAACAGCCCGAGCAACACGCTCAACATCACTCCTAAGAGCCAACTCAACCCAAGCGACCCGAAACACATCCACACAAACACCTGCACAGAAAAAGGGGCCCTAACAAGCAGGGGTTCACACTCAGTCATCCTCAAAACTCAACCACCCAAATAGCTCTTCTGCTCCAGGTATCTGCCACCACAGTGGCCCTGTCAGGGTGATCCTGGGTGCTCATCAAAATCCAATGGTAGCTCTACAGCCACTAAGGGAGGTATCACTATAACTCGCAAGTCCATCTCCCACCACTGACCAGGTTAAAATCGGCGCTGGTACCAATCTCATCATCCGCTCGTCAAGCTCTGCTGGCACTATTCGGTCCAAAAACTCCTCACCCCAACAATAAACGTCGATCTCGGCCAGTCTTAAATAGCATCCATTTTGGCCGGGTTTCCACCGCCGCCCCTACGGCTAGAATATGTAATCCAGGATGATATGCTCTCGAAGCTAAAACTTGTACCACAACGTGTCACGCCCCGAGTCCGCCATTTTGTACGGTTCGGGCACGCCAACAGACCCGCCAATCGGGTAAAACCTTTTTCTACCCGAAAGGAACGGTAACATCCATAATAACACAACAAGTGTATGCGGAAGCTCAATATCAGAGTACTAAAAATCACTATAAATTTAAAACTTTCATTCAATAACTAATGCGGAAATGAAAGCATGCAAGAGTGAACTATAATATAAATTTATTACACTTTACATCTTTGAACTTGCAAATAAATTATTACATTTCCTTTACATAATTCCTCACCATACAAGGTTCACTCAAGAAATATATAGAAAGGGATACCTCTGCTAGACCCTCTAGGTCACTATGCTGCTGGGCCCTTGCCCCTGTCGTATGCCTCGCTGTCGTCTGCATCAGATCTGTCTCGACCGCTGCATCCATTCCCGAACCTGTGGGGGGGGGTCACCCAAGGGGTGTGAGAACTTACGAGCGAGTTCCCAGTGGGTTCAACCACCGAGAGAAAGTGTCCTACACCACTTGGTCCAATGGAAGCAATAATAATAGTGTGCTAGGAAACTAAAATCCTCAACATCAATATGCAGCTATGCAATAATATATCACTACACTATCTGTGTACAACCATCGACCCAGCACTACTCTGTCTAGCCACACTAGGCTGCTAAGCACCAACTCGGCCACTATGCCGCTGTATACTGGGTTCAACTAACCCGGCCCCCTGGCCACTCTATTTTTCTTTATTCTTTAGATTCTGGTGCTTTAGTTCAAGTTAACCCTTGGAAATTCTTATCCAACGGGCCCGAGCCCGGTAGTCTTGCTACCATAAGATAAGATTTCTAAGGTTGCCGATAACACTCGCAAGTGTTACCCCGTCCTGCCGGGGGGACTTGTCATACGGGACACTGCCCGATAGGGTCACTGCCCAACTCTGACAAGAGTACTCTATCTACCAGTCATACGGGTCGCTGCCCGGAGAGGGACCCTGTCCAACTCCTGACCGTTGTACGTTCGCCCCGGAGGTACGCCCGTTTGATCTTTAATTTTTCTTTCTTTTCTTTTCTTTTTTTTTTCTTTCTCTTTTATTTTAGTTCTTAGCCTCTTTGCTTTTGAACACTTGCTTTCCTTTCTTATTCGAGCTTATAGCTCCCATTTTGCCACTGGCAATTTACTTTCTCTTTTCTTCGAGCATTTAGCTCCTTGCTTTCACTTTTAGCCCTTCGAAAGTACCTCGTCCGACGGGTCACTGCCCAGGGAGTCCTGCTCCACTTGACGAGTCTCAAATTCGAAGGCGTCATTAATATCCTCTTTTATTCTCTTTATCTTAAGCAATTTGCTTGTCTTACTTATTAACCTATTTTAGCTCTATCTTGAGCAATTTGATTGTCTTGCTTATTAATCACTTTTTCATCTCTTACCCAGGGTCTTGCCACACGGGTAGCTAGAGAGTCACATGGACTCTTAAACATTTCTCTTTTATCTCGTTAACTCAAATTGAAGTTAAAGTTATTATCCATTTGCCCAGACACCCTATGACCTTCTAGGGTTATATTATTTAGCTTTTTGACTTTGTGATTACACAAACTCTTCCTTAGAGTTTGACCCTAAGTTGATCACTTTGCTATCAGTTTAATTCGTTAACTTTGTGGCCACATACACTTTTCTTTGCCGAACCCGGAGTTATATTATCTCTATTTACCCGTTGCCCCTTGCATTTAGAGTTATCTTAACTCTAATCCATTTTCTGTGAGTATAAACTCTACTAGTTCACCTTAGGTTCTCTTACCTAAGTTTCATATCACGTTTAACCTAGAGTTCCTTGACTCTATGTTGACTAGTCTATTCTCAACTCACTAACTTACCTTATGTTTCCTTTACCTAAGTCTTATATCATGCTCATCCTAGAGTCCTTGACTCTATGTTGATCACTCTATCCAAAATCCTTAGGTTATCTCCTAAGATAATGCCACTCATTCAATCCTAGGATAAACTTCTAAGTTTGATGCCACTCATTAGCCCTGAGTCTAGGTTTTCTCCTAGTTTTACTACCAACATGTCCTTTTCCTTATGCTTTCACATGACTACTAGGGTGATACCCTAACATGGTCACAGACAACAAATAATTGCTTCCCCTTTTTACGCACGCCATTATTCCCATCTCAATCGTAAATAAAGTTTAACATCTACACAGGCAATTATCATCCATATTTAGCAGTTTAGAAGAAAAATCCACCTTTCTATCTGTATCCTTCTACACATGCAAGTTTATCTTCTATTATCTTGGCAATTAGGGAGAAGCCACTATTCTTTATGTCCAATTATACATACAATTTATCATCTACGCATGCAAATATCATCCATAATTAGCAGCTCAGAAAAATTCACTTTTCTATCTTTATCCTTCTACACATGCAAGTTTATCTCTTATTATAACAATTAGAAAAGTCTACTTCTCTTCTATATCCATCTACACATGCACATTCACTCATAACTATCCAACGCCTCTAACAGGCTACTATCATGCTTCGAAATCGAAAGCAAAGGAGCAAGGGGAGAGGTCACCCAATTTCGGCAGAATTCCCCACCTCGGTGTATTCTTTTGGTCCTTGAAGGAGACAATTTCAACTCCTTGGATCCGTGAGACTTCCCTACATTGTAAGGAAAGCAAAAGATAAAGCAATTGCTTTTACATGATTCACTAAAATTCATAAGGCGGTAAAACTAACCCCTTTCTGACAACTTAAAAGGAAAAATCCCTATTTGGTCATTTTCCCCAACCAAAAGGCTAATTTTTGCTCGGTTCGTAGAAATGAGAGGAGAATAGTCATCCCATGGCATGTTGCCAAAAAGAAACACGCTCAACTCGATTCGGGGTCAAAACGCTCTCAAAAATTCGAGAAAAGCTCAATTTGAGCAATTTCCCCCAATTCACCGATTTTGCATTTGGCAAATCGAGAAATTGCATTTTTAAAATTGGAGAGAACTCAATTTGGGCAATTTCTCCCAATTACCGATTTTGCAAAGAAAAGAAGAAGAAATTTTCTTCTTTCTTCTTTTATTCTTTTCTTTTCCTTCCCATTTCTTCTCTTTTTCTTCTTCTCTTCCCCTTTATTTCTTTTTTTTTTTTGCAAAGGCTGCTGCAGGGCAGCAACTTGCACAATTGCTGCCCTGCTGCAGGTAGCAAACAGCAGCAGCAAATGCTGCTGCTGCGGCTGCTGGCTCAGCCAGCAGCAGCAGCTCATGCTGCTGCTGGCTGCTTAACCAGCAGCAGTAGCTGCTGGTAGCCCAGCCAGCAGCAGCCAATGCTGCTGCTGCTGGCTCTGCTGGCTGCTTAACCAGCAGCAGCAGCTGCTGGTGACCCAGCCAGCAGCAGCAGGCGCAGGGCAGCAGCAGCAACTAGCTGCTGCGGCCCAGCCCTGCACCTCCCCTCCATTTTTTTTTTTGTTTCTTCCTCCTACCAGCCAAGAAGGAGGAGGGAGGGAGAGAGAGAGAGACATATTTACCTTCTTCTCCTTCTTCTTCTTCCTCTTCTTCTTCTTTCTCTTCTTCTTCTCTCCTTCTTCTTCTTCTTCTCTTTCTCTATTCTTTTTCTCCTTTCTTTCTCCCTGCTCCAACAGAGAACGAAGAGAGAGAGAGGTATGGGTTTTCAAGAGGGAGAGAGAGAGAGAGAGAGGAATTAAATTTCCCTGCAGGTGGTGGTTGGGGGGGGAGGTGAATTTACTCATTTACCCCCCAATTACAAAAAAATTCCAAAACTGCCCTCATTCCTGCAGTTTTCTCCTGCAGAAAGAAAATTCGGATACCCCACTTTCTCCGCGTTTTCCTGTCAACTGGGAAATCGAAATTGAAATTTTTCTTCTTCCCTTTAATCTACAAATTTTTCTTAAACTTCCCACGATTTTGTTTAAATTTTGGGACTACTCTAAGCCCTCGAAAGAGGGCCCCGAAAAAGCTTCGCGATAAACTGCACTGTCAAAACTGCAGTTTCAGAATTCACGAAGCATTTTTCTTCGCTTCGTTCTCCGATTTTTCCTTAATCGCTCACCTAGGTTTTTCACTCCTTTTAATCAGAAACTTTTGTGAGACAGTCCACGATTTCTTTTAAATTTTTGGGCCACTCTAAGCCCTCGAAAGAGAGCCCCGAAAAAGCTTCGCGATAGACTGCACTGTCAAAACTGCAGTTTCAGAATTCACGAAGCATTTTTTCTTCGCTTCGTTCTCCGATTTTTCCTTAATCGCTCACCTAGGTTTTTCACCCCTTTTAATCAGAAAACTTTTGTGAGACACCCCACGATTTCTTTTAAATTTTTGGGCCACTCTAAGCCCTCGAAACAGGGCTCCGAAAATGCTTCGTGATCACAAATTTCAGAAATTCCAGAATTTGCTAAGTCCTCGGGGTTCAAGTCACTTTTCGACCCGATGCCCTTCGCGTCAGCCCGAAACGCACCGAACTCGACTGTAATCATATTTAAAACACGTTACAAGTCTTCTCGCCGAATTTCGCCATTTTGCGAACTCGGCGAGCACGAGTCCAAATTTTGCAAACTTGAGGCTTCGCTTCTCAACCACAACTCACTTTTCGACTCAACGGCTTTTGCGTTGATTCGAAACGCTTCTAACCGACTTGTAATCATATTTGAAATGTGTTACAAGTATTTTGCTGAATTTCGCACTTTTTGCGGAAATCGCCAAACAATGACCTAAGCTTCACAATTGAAGCTTCATATTCTCAACTCCAACTCACTTTTCGACTCGATGACTTTTGCATCGATTCGAAATGCTTTCAACTCACTTGTAATTACATTTGAAATGCGTTACAAGTATTTTTGCTGAATTTCGCACTTTTTGCGGAAATCGCCAAACAATGACCTAAGCTTCACAATTGAAGCTTCAAACTCTCAATTCCAACTCACTTTTCAACTCGATGACTTTTGCATCGATTCGAAATGCTTCCAACTCACTTGTAATTACATTTGAAATGCGTTACAAGTATTTTTGCTGGACTTCGCCTTTTCGCGGAAATCGATGTACTACACTCTCCCCTATTTTGAATAAACCATAACTCTGGTACATTACACAACGACTAGGCATAAGGCTCCTTCCTCACAGACCTTGTCACACCATCTACAAATGCTGCACAAGCTCTAAATCACTCAGGGAGGGGGGGTAAAACCAAAATATCCCAGGAGGATGCCGCTATCAAACCGTTCAAGGCCAACTGAAACACAGAATTCCTCAATCTAGAGGCAACAGGGCATTAGTCATTCCATTGGCCTCACCGTACTCATAATGCCCCTACCGCAACCTGAACACCATCTAGACAAAGCCCTCAGCTGAAATTCCACCTTGGTGCAGGCATCAAACAATAACTGCCGGAACATAGCTCCATCAAAAGATTCTAAATAATGCATGGACCTACCTGGGCTCCAATCCTAAAGGGCTCTCACCGTCGTGTATCAACGACGTGGCACTAGGTCAAACAGACCCTCGATCCAACAGACCCCGGTACCGGTGCGACCAACACTCCCAGCTCTTATAGATAATATCCCAGCGGTGCTATTGAGGTTGGCGCGGTCTCCAGAACCACGTCAACCGCAATCTCAATCTCCCTAACAGGCGGCATAATCATCGACTCGAGTGGACTCACACCCGGGATTTCGCGGTGATGGTAATATCCTTTGGTTCCGGTGCCGCCAAAAGCTCCTCTCATACTATCGCTATAACCCGTGTGCTCGAACAGTCTCCATATAACAAGCCTCCTTTGTCTGCCCCGCAAAAGTCACAATCATCACTCTCTCCACACTTAACCATCCAGTGGTGCTGTGCCAACCAATCCCAAGCACTGGGTCAAAACATCGAACTGCCACCCATATCAATAGGTTTGCCGGTATAACTCATGGTCTCAACGGCACTGGACATAATCCACATGCCTCATTCACATGCACAACACCGATGGTATCCTGTACCTCTAGTGCACGTGGTAACAACTCTGCCTCTAGTCCATGCTGGAATGCAAAGTGCACTAACTCCGACTGCTATGATGAAATCACACCTGCAACAACCCGATCCACTGCCGTGGCGCCCTCCAACCAGGCGGCACCACTCATCCACAAGATGAAAGCGGTTGTCGCACAGTCTGCCAGAAGATACCCAAACCGATCACAAAACTGCGGCGACGGACACGGTCTTCCGCAGACCACAAAACCACGCTACCGCTGCGCTACTCTGATGTAGATGCTGATGCTGCCATCGGGGTCCACCCGATCTCAAACCTCTCAGAAATCCATTATTGCAACCGTCATAAGACAAAACACCTATAATTCACGCAATTTCTTATACAATTATCCTTACTAAGCTCACCCCTCAAACACATACATTATACCCCAAATATGCATGCTAACAATCACAAAGGGTAACATTCCCATGGGTAAGCTTTACATTAACCATCCACAAGGATATCCATCAACCAGGAAGCAAAACGAAAATGCCTCAGCCTGCCGATCTGTCCTCCATCACCTAGCGCCAAGCGCCTCCCTCCAGAACTCGCCTCTAGCGGCAGATCCCTATCCAAGGAACTGCAGTGTCCAGCTCCAAACACAATGCCTACTCCGAGGAGGCATCCACAGTCCCAAAATCCGAACAGGAGGGACCGAAAAGAAACTAAAGAGTATCCTGGCGCAATCCACTCCCAGTCTCACCTATCCTATGCGCCTCGTCCCTCGAAACCTGGAGCGCCAGTTCAACGACTGCATGAACTCACAAGCACAGGGAGGCTCTCAATTGATCACTCCGTCACCCCCAACCACGACTCTGTCTCCAAAGGCTCCAAGCTCAATCTTACGAGTCGGGGTGGTTCATCTGCCAAGTCTGGCTCACTTAATCAAACATGCCCCACAGCTCCCCTGCTGTCAACCATCCACCCTGCCTCAGTGCCTTAGCACTAAACATTGGCACGGAGGGGGCCACTCGCTCCATTGGCACTACAGAAATCCCTGCCGCTGAGGATAGTATATCCTGGTGGTCTCAGAAGAAAAGTACTGTCGGGCTGCCCACTGCTCTGACAACTGTGTCACCAAGCTAGCTGCTCACTCCATCGCTGATATGCCTCTAACAATCCTGTCATATGGGTCCGGAACTCTCTGACCTCAATCCGGGTATCCAGCCCAAAACAAACCGCTCAAGCTCAACTGCCATGACAAGATGCACAAGGGTCCCAAACCCAGCGTCGGGGAGACACCGCTCGCCACGACGAAACCACAAATCAGCACACAACAACGCTCGACCCAATACGGCGAAAGTCTAGAGCATGTTACCCATTCCACAGCGTCATGTTGTCTGCAGCCAACATAACTACTTAGGAGAATAAACATGCCAATCACCCCTCCCGTCCCCTGGGAGAGGAGCAAGACTCAATCAGGACTCTCGCTACAAGTCACGACTCTCACGAAGTCATCCTAGGGTCCAACCACAAGCATAGGGTTTCTAAGTCCACCATGACCTACAACCTAGGCTCTGATTGTAGAGTACCGGTTCTTTGGGTTGAGCTTTCTGACTCCACCGACGAGCTTTCTGACTGAAGAAAGGCGTGAGCGCGTGTATTTTCGATTTACAGCGGTGTTCGGGTGGTTCCGGGCGGCGGCGGAGGTGCCGAGGTTGAAAAGTGAGTTGTGGTGGCCACTTTTGCATTATTTTATTATTTTTTTTCTTTTTGCCTTAAATTAACTTTATGTTAATGTGGCTTTTAGTGCTGTTGGTGGAGGGGGCATAGCAGAGGGTTGATGCTTTTAGTTAAGTGGGAGAGTGGGTGAGCTATTAAATGTGAGTAGGTGAATTAATTAAAATTGTTGGATTAATTAATTCCTTCCTCTTTATTTAACCTCTCACTCTCTCTCTCTCTCTCTCTCTCTCGTTTTGTTACTTCACCTTTTTCCTCTCTAAGGTGCCCTGTGGAGTTGCTTGGAAGCTGAGAAAGTGAAGGAAGAAAGCAAATTAGAAGAAGAAGAAGAAGAGGAGTTGGAGGAGGGTTCTTGGGTCGTTTTTCCTCGCTGCGACGGTGTGGAGTCGAGCGTAGCTTGCGGGCTGACAATAACGAGGTTGGTGATTTCGTTAATGTTGCAAGTTGGGTTTTTGGCTTCTCCCCTCTCCTCTCCTTCTTTTTTTCTTTTCTTTTGCTGCTGCAGCTTGTGGACTGGATGTCCTGGCGTGGGTCGCGCGAGCCGCGCGCGTATTTGCGACGGCGCGTGTCAATTTGGGGCCTGCGCTGCGCATGAGCGCAGGATCGCCGCGCACTGCGCGCGCCCTGCTGCCAAAACTGAGCAGCAGGGCGCCGTTACGGCCTGGGCTGCGGCGCTGGGGCCGCGCGGCAGCGCGCGGCACTGCAAGGGTGCCGCCCGGGCGACCCCTGTGCCGCGCGGCACAGCAGGCCGCGCGCTTGGCGCGCGGCACAGCAGGGGTGCCGCGCAGGCGGCCCCTGTGCCGCGCGGCACTGCAGGCCGCGCGCGGCACTGCAGGGGTGCCGCGCGGGCGGCCACTGTGCCGAGCGGCACTGCAGGCCGCGCGCGAGGCGCGCGGCACTGCAGGGGTGCCGCGCGGGCGGCCCCTGCGCCGCGCGCCACTGCAGGCCGCGCGCTGGGCGCGCGGCACTGCAGGATGCCGCACGGGCGGCCCTGCAGGCCGCGCGCCAGGGGCGCGGCGGCCCTGCGGGCCCCGCGGACCTGCAGGCCGCGCGCGAGGCGCGCGGCGCTGCAGGGCACCGCGCGGGTGCCCTCTCGGCCCCGCGGCCCTGCAGGCCGCGCGCGAGGCGCGCGGCGCTGCACGGCACCGCTCGGGTGCCCTCTCGGGCCCCGCGGCCCTGCAGGCCGCGCGCCATGCGCGCGGCACTGCAGTGGGCCGCGCGGCGGCCCTGCGGGCCCCGCGCAAGGCGCGCGGCGCTGCAGGGCGCCGTGCGGGCAGCCCTCGGGCTGCGCGGCGTTGCCGACCGCGCGGCAGCCCGCCTTCGTGCGTGGCGTGTTATCTGGGCGTTTAGGCCATGAGCCGCACTTCGCCGTCGACGGCGGCTCACCGGGGCACCGCGGCGGTTGCGCGATGAGCATTCCGCGTGACGCCGGCGTTCTTCGTCGCCGGGTGGGGTTTTTATGCCGTGTCGAGCGCGGGTTTCGACCGCGGGCTTTCTGATCCCTTTTTTCTCCCTTTTTCCACAGTGGTGACTTAGCGTTGACTTTCTACGTGGTCGGTGTACGCGTTGTGCTGCGGAGAGCTGTTGGATCACACCGGGACCTCTGTTTAGCGCACGGATTGCGTATTCCTCGCAGGTGGGTTGGTTTCCTCCGTGAATGTCACGGAAATGCCGTTTTACTTGCAAATGCAAAGGTAATGAGTCCTCGGGATATCAGGTAAATGCGGAACAGCTATGTGAGGCGTGGGTTATGGTTACCGTCTGAGACACGCGTTATGCTCCTAGAAATACATTCTGAATACACGGTGGCATCCGATGCCCCTGGCCGCGCTACCAGGAGGATGTTTTTCCCCGGCTGCGTTACCGGGAGGGTAATTCCCTGGCCGAGCTACCAGGAGGATGTTTTTCCCCGGCTGCGTTACCGGGAGGGTAATTCCCTGGCCGAGCTACCAGGAGGATGTTTTTTCCCCGGCCGCGTCACCGGGAGGGTATTTCCCTGGCCGAGTTACCAGGTGAGTCTATTTCCCTGGCTGGGTTACCAGGAGGGTATTTCCCTGGCCGAGTTACCAGGTGAGTCTATTTCCCTGGCTGGGTTACCAGGAGGGTATATCCCTGGCCGAGTTACCAGGTAGATGTTTCTCCCTGGCCGAGTTACCAGGCGTGAGTTCGCCCTTAACGAGTTACCAGGTGGCTGTGGGGAAATGGCACGAGCGGGTGATCATATTTTATGAATCCAGATGCCATTTCATATTGCATTGCATTCCTGCACATAGTGATAGTCTTATTTACAGCTTTCATTTCTGTATCTATCTATCTATCTATCTGTTCTTTTTACCTCCAGGGGACTTGGTGGGCTACCGGGGATTAGACATCGGTACCCACTGAGATCTGACTTTTCAGTTGATCTCACACCCGCTGTGTGTGGCAGGTGCTTCTGAGGCGGCCGCTCCTGGGTCGGTTCGTGCGGAGTCTTCTGACCGAGGCAAGGGTTTGGCTGAGTAGTACCTCTGGGTTGTAGAGTTCGAGGTAGAGTCTCCGGGTATTTTTGTTATCCACTTTTGTACTAGATAGTGATGTTGTACCCGATTTTGGGAGACTGTGGATGTTGTACTTGGACTTACTACTTAGTGACTCTTTATGCAGTTTACTCCTTCAGCTTAGCTTCTCTTCTGCTCTGATACTTGTATAGCTAGATCTCTTTTACAGGTTGGACGCTTCGTCTGTGCGGCAGTTTCCGCACAGACGGCGGATCTGTTGGCGAGCCCGGGTCGCAGTTCGACCCCGGGGCGTGACAGATTTAGGTGGTATCAGAGCCTAGGTGTATAGGTCATTTGGGACTTAGAGACCCTAGGCTTTTTGGTTGGACAGTAGAATGACTGTCGTAGGGGATGTTCCGGGGCGAGAGTTTCTACATGTTAGCTCTCTAAAGTAGTTCTGTTGGCTGCAGACAACACAACACTTTAGAGTTGGAAACATGTTTTTCACTTTCGCTTATTTTGTAGAGTGAGGTTTGGTTCTCTGACATCTTGTTCTTTGTTCGAGCAGCTCGAGATGCCTCCGAGACGCCGCGCGACGACGAGGGCGCACTCCGCGTCTGATGACGTGCCCGAGCAGGAGGAGGCCACTCAGGGGGAGGTCCAGGAGTTGCGGGACCAGGTGGCCCAGATGTCTGAGGCGTTGCGGCGCCAAGAGGAGGCAGCCAAGCGCCAGGAGGAAAACATGGAGCGGATGATGAGGCTTCTTGAGCAGAGGACATCTGTGGCACCACCTGCAGCCACTTCGTCGACCTCATCACAGATTGTCCCGTTGACGGAGGCAGAGCAGAGGGAGCTCACAGATCGACTATCTTATGTCAGCCAGTTCCACCCTCCGCGTTTTGCCGGGCAGAGTTCCGAGCCACGGGAAGTAGAAAACTGGATTTCTGCAATGGAAAAGATATTCGAGAACCTGTTTATCAAGGAACAGCATCAGGTGTTCATAGCCACACACTTTCTGGAGGGAGACGCCGAGACCTGGTGGCGTCGGGTCCGACCTGTTGGACCGCCGGGAGCCCAGTTGATGTCTTGGCAGGAGTTTCGCGCTTTGCTACTCGGGGCTTATTTTCCCGATAGTGCAAAGCAGAAGTTAGAGGGGGATCTCCGTCGACTACAGCAGGGTAATCGATCTCTTCCGGATTATATTCGAGAGTTCCAGAGACTTTTGAGCAGTGTGCCGCATGTTGCCCCTGATGAGGCTCAGCGGGTGGATTTATTTGAGCGAGGGCTTCACCCGGATATCTATCACCTTGTTCATTCACACCGATCTCCGACTCTTGACGCAGCCATGGAGCGTGCACGGTGGGTCTCTCGAGGGAGGGTGATCATGGCGGAGAGGGGCGGAGCGCCTGGAACCAGTTCCGGAGAGAAGCGCCCCGCACCGCAGGACCTTGGGCAGACTAGCAGGCCGAGGCCCCCGAGACCGCCGCAGACACAGCCTCGGGGCCGCGGGACTCAGAGGAGGCAGAGATCGGGGGGCTCCCGATCTTCTAGGCGGCAGCAGCAGCAGCAGCAGCAGCAGCTGATTCGCACCGATAGCTGTGTGATTTGCGGCGGACCCCACGCCCCTCAGCAGTGTGATCAGCGACAGGGCCGTTGTTACCGGTGTGGGCAGGCAGGGCACAGATCATGGTCTTGTCCTACAGCAGGGGCATCAGCAGCTTCGGCAGCTTCGACTCTTCCTCCACCGCCCTATCAGACGGGCGGATCTTCGGTAGGTGTTGGCCAGGGGGACAGGGCCACTTCGTCGCGGCAGTCTGACAGACGACCACCCCAGAGCGGCAGGGTGTATACCGCACAGGTCGAGGACTCGGGGGCAGCTGGCCACGTGGTGGCAGGTATTATCCTTATCTCCTCTACTCGCACCAGAGCTTTGTTTGATACTGGAGCATCACATTCATTCATCAGTAGGACATTTGCATCCATGCATGGGCTAGAGATAGGACCGTTGTCTTGTGCTCGTGAGGTTCAGATACCCGATCACGTTTTGCACGTTGATGAGTGCTGTTGGTCCTGCCCTGTGCAGTTAGGGCCTTGGATTTTGCCTGTTGATCTTTTTGTCCTTCGCCAGCTCCAGGATTTCGACGTAGTATTGGGTATGGATTGGTTGACTCAGTATTACGCCACTATTGATTGTCGAGAGAGGACTGTGACTCTCCGGGAGCCGGGCCAGGGAGAGTATGTCTTCAGAGGTTGCCAGAGCACGCTTTTTGCAGCGACGATCTCTTCAGCCAGGGCACGGCAGTTGATGAGTCGAGGTTGTGTTGCTTTCTTAGCCACTGTTGTAGAGGTGCCTACGGCGATGCCTGGGCTCGAGGACATTCCTATTGTCCGAGAGTATCCAGATGTTTTTCCACCTGAGCTATCTTCTATGCCGCCGGATCGAGAGATTGAGTTCGTGATTGACGTGGTTCCTGGAACTACGCCGATCTCTAAGGCACCCTACAGAATGGCACCGGCAGAATTGAGGGAATTAAAGGCTCAGCTTCAGGATCTCTTGGATCGCGGGTTTGTTCGTCCTAGTGTTTCTCCTTGGGGAGCCCCGATTCTATTTGTAAAGAAGAAAGACGGGTCGCTTAGGCTTTGTGTGGACTACAGAGAGTTGAATAAAGTGACCGTCAAGAACAAGTATCCACTTCCTCGGATTGACGATCTGTTTGATCAGCTTCAGGGAGCCACGGTTTTCTCGAAGATAGATCTTCAGTCCGGTTACCACCAGCTCAGGGTGAGGGCCGAGGATGTGTCCAAGACGGCGTTTAGGACTCGGTATGGGCATTACGAGTTTACAGTGTTACCTTTTGGTTTGACGAATGCCCCGGCTGCGTTTATGGATCTGATGAACCGAGTCTTTCAGCCGTACTTGGACCGTTTTGTGGTGGTTTTCATCGACGACATTTTGGTCTATTCCCGTAGTGACCTTGAGCATGAGGAGCACCTGAGAGTTGTGCTACAGCTTCTGAGGGAGAAGAAGCTGTATGCGAAGTTGAAGAAATGCGCCTTTTGGCTACGGGAGGTTTCTTTTCTAGGCCACATTGTTTCAGCCGCAGGAGTGGCAGTGGACCCGACGAAGATCGTTTCAGTTCGGGATTGGCCTAGACCCACGACGGTGACAGAGATTCGGAGTTTCCTGGGCCTTGCAGGCTACTACCGTCGTTTTGTGGAGGGCTTTGCGAAGCTCTCTACCCCCCTCACTAGACTGACCAAGAAGGGAGTAAAATTTGTTTGGTCAGAGCAGTGCCAACAAAGCTTCGAGGAGTTGAAGCAGAGATTGATTACAGCACCAGTGCTTGCGCTACCAGTTATGGGGGAGGGGTTTGTGATTTACAGTGATGCCTCCCACAGCGGCCTTGGATGCGTATTGATGCAGCACGGTAGGGTAATTGCCTATGCCTCCCGTCAGTTAAAGGACTACGAGAAGAATTACCCTACACACGACTTGGAGTTGGCCGCGGTTGTTTTTGCCTTGAAGCTCTGGCGGCACTATTTGTATGGCGAGCGCTGTGAGATCTTCACTGACCATCAGAGTTTGAAATACCTGTTCACCCAGAAAGAACTCAACCTGAGGCAGCGCAGGTGGCTTGAGCTGTTAAAGGATTATGACTTGAGCATTCTATATCATCCCGGCAAGGCTAACGTGGTCGCGGATGCTTTGAGCAGGCGAGCAGGGCAGACTTTGAGTATGCTTCTTACCCAGCAGAGACCACTGAGAGAGCAGCTGAGGAGTTTAGATATAGAGGTGGTGTCCCCGGGGGATTCTGCAAGACTCATGTCTATGGTCTTGCAGCCCACTCTACTGGACAGGATTAGAGAGAAACAGAGTGGGGACCCCTATCTTCTCAGAATCCGAGACCGGATGCAGCTTGGACAGAGCAGGGACTTTTCGGTCGATGTTGCGGGAGTACTTAGGTACAGGGACCGCATTTGTGTGCCGGTGGACATGGATATTAGAGAGCTGATCCTGAGAGAGGCTCACTATACACCTTACACCCTCCATCCTGGGGGAACTAAGATGTATAGGGATTTGAAAGCACAGTTTTGGTGGCCAGGCATGAAGAGGGATGTTGGTAGGTTTGTGGCCCACTGTCTAACTTGCCAACAGGTTAAGGCGGAACACCAGGTTCCCGCTGGCAAGTTACAAAGCCTACCAATCCCTGAGTGGAAATGGGATTGTGTCACCATGGATTTTATTGTGGGTCTGCCGAGGACTCAGAGAGGAGCCGACGCTATTTGGGTGATCGTTGATCGGTTGACTAAATCAGCGCACTTTCTGCCGATTCAGTCAGGTTGGGCCTTGGAGAGTTTAGCCCACTTATACCTTGACGAGATCGTGAGGCTTCATGGAGTGCCAGCTTCAGTTCAGCACTGCCTTTCACCCACAGACCGACGGACAGTCTGAGCGGACTATTCAGACCTTGGAGGACATGTTGAGAGCTTGTGTCCTGAGCTTTGGTGGCAGTTGGGATCGACACTTGAGACTAGCGGAGTTTGCCTACAACAATAGCTTCCAGGCGAGCATTCGGATGGCGCCTTTTGAAGCATTGTATGGTAGGAAGTGTCGATCGCCTCTTTGTTGGAGTGACGTGGGTGAAAGAAAAACCTTGGGGCCTGATATGCTTTTGGAAGCTGAAGAGAAGGTCAAGGTTGTTCGTCGTCACTTGGTTACTGCACAGAGCCGACAAAAAAGCTACGCCGACAGGAGGCGGCGAGACTTGGAGTTTCTGGTAGGAGACCATGTGTTTTTGAAAGTCTCGCCCTCTCGAGGGATTCGGCGCTTTGGGGTGCGCGGGAAGTTGAGCCCGCGTTTTATTGGCCCTTTGAGATTTTGGAGCGCGTCGGACCTGTTGCCTATCGGATTGCTCTACCACCGCGGCTAGCCGGTACTCATGATGTTTTCCATGTATCTGTGTTGAGGAGGTATGTCTATGATCCCTCTCACGTTGTGGACTTCACTTCTTTGGAGCTGGACGAGGATTTACACTTCCAGGAGCGCCCGATTCGAATTCTTGCTCGAGAGTCGAGAGAATTGCGAAGTCGGGTCATACCTTATGTGAAGGTATTGTGGAGCCACCATGATGAGAGAGAGGCTACTTGGGAGCCCGAGGATGAGATGAGGACTACCTACCCACACCTTTTTGAGGCCCCCTCCTGATTCTGGAGCTTTTTGGGTTTCGAGGACGAAACCATTTGAAGGGGGGGAGAGTGTAGAGTACCGGTTCTTTGGGTTGAGCTTTCTGACTCCACCGACGAGCTTTCTGACTGAAGAAAGGCGTGAGCGCGTGTATTTTCGATTTACAGCGGTGTTCGGGTGGTTCCGGGCGGCGGCGGAGGTGCCGAGGTTGAAAAGTGAGTTGTGGTGGCCACTTTTGCATTATTTTATTATTTTTTTTCTTTTTGCCTTAAATTAACTTTATGTTAATGTGGCTTTTAGTGCTGTTGGTGGAGGGGGCATAGCAGAGGGTTGATGCTTTTAGTTAAGTGGGAGAGTGGGTGAGCTATTAAATGTGAGTAGGTGAATTAATTAAAATTGTTGGATTAATTAATTCCTTCCTCTTTATTTAACCTCTCACTCTCTCTCTCTCTCTCTCTCTCGTTTTGTTACTTCACCTTTTTCCTCTCTAAGGTGCCCTGTGGTGTTGCTTGGAAGCTGAGAAAGTGAAGGAAGAAAGCAAATTAGAAGAAGAAGAAGAAGAGGAGTTGGAGGAGGGTTCTTGGGTCGTTTTTCCTCGCTGCGACGGTGTGGAGTCGAGCGTAGCTTGCGGGCTGACAATAACGAGGTTGGTGATTTCGTTAATGTTGCAAGTTGGGTTTTTGGCTTCTCCCCTCTCCTCTCCTTCTTTTTTTCTTTTCTTTTGCTGCTGCAGCTTGTGGACTGGATGTCCTGGCGTGGGTCGCGCGAGCCGCGCGCGTATTTGCGACGGCGCGTGTCAATTTGGGGCCTGCGCTGCGCATGAGCGCAGGATCGCCGCGCACTGCGCGCGCCCTGCTGCCAAAACTGAGCAGCAGGGCGCCGTTATCGGCCCGGGGCTGCGGCGCTGGGGCCGCGCGGCCCTGCAGGCCGCGCGCTTGGCGCGCGGCACTGCAGGGGTGCCGCGCGGGCGACCCCTGTGCCGCGCGGCACAGCAGGCCGCGCGCTTGGCGCGCGGCACTGCAGAAGCGCCGCGCGGCACAGCAGGGGTGCCGCGCGGCACTACAGGCCGCGCGCGAGGCGCGCGGCACTGCAGGGGTGCCGCGCGGGGCGGCCCCTGTGCCGCGCGGCACTGCAGGCCGCGCCCGAGGCGCGCGGCACTGCAGGGGTGCCGCGCGGGCAGCCCCTGTGCCGCGCGGCACTGCAGGCCGCGCGCTGGGCGCGCGGCACTGTAGGGTGCCGCACGGGCGGCCCTGCAGGCCGCGCGCCAGGCGCGCGGCACTGCAGAGGGCCGCGCGGCGGCCCTGCGGGCCCCGCGGCCCTGCAGGCCGCGCGCGAGGCGCGCGGCGCTGCAGGGCACCGCGCGGGTGCCCTCTTGGGCCCCGCGGCCCTGCAGGCCACGCGCCAGGCGCGCGGCACTGCAGAGGGCCGCGCGGGGGCCCTGCGGGCCCCGCGGCCCTGCAGGCCGCGCGCGAGGCGCGCGGCGCTGCAGGGCACCGCGCGGGTGCCCTCTCGGGCCCCGCGGCCCTGCAGGCCGCGCACCAGGAGCGCGGCACTGCAGTGGGCCGCGCGGCGGCCCTGCGGGCCCCGCGGGCCCCGCGGCCCTGCAGGCCGCGCGCAAGGCGCGCGGCGCTGCAGGGCGCCGTGCGGGCAGCCTCGGGCCGCGCGGCGTTGCCGACCGCGCGGCAGCCCGCCTTCGTGCGTGGTGTGTTTTCTGGGCGATTAGGCCATGAGCCGCACTTCACCGTCGACGGCGGCTCACCGGTGCACCGCGGCGGTTGCGCGATGAGCATTCCGCGTGACGCCGGCGTTCTTCGTCGCCGGGTGGGGTTTTTACGCCGTGTCGAGCGCGGGTTTCGACCGCGGGCTTTCTGATCCCTTTTTTCTCCCTTTTTCCACAGTGGTGACTTAGCGTTGACTTTCTACGTGGTCGGTGTACGCGTAGTGCTGCGGAGAGCTGTTGGATCACACCGGGACCTCTGTTTAGCGCACGGATTGCGTATTCCTCGCAGGTGGGTTGGTTTCCTCCGTGAATGTCACGGAAATGCCGTTTTACTTGCAAATGCAAAGGTAATGAGTCCTCGGGATATCAGGTAAATGCGGAACAGCTGTGTGAGGCGTGGGTTATGGTTACCGTCTGAGACACGCATTATGCTCCTAGAAATACGTTCTGAATACACGGTGGCATCCGATGCCCCTGGCCGCGCTACCAGGAGGATGTTTTTCCCCGGCTGCGTTACCGGGAGGGTAATTCCCTGGCCGAGCTACCAGGAGGATGTTTTTCCCCGGCTGCGTTACCGGGAGGGTAATTCCCTGGCCGAGCTACCAGGAGGATGTTTTTTCCCCGGCCGCGTCACCGGGAGGGTATTTCCCTGGCCGAGTTGCCAGGTGAGTCTATTTCCCTGGCTGGGTTACCAGGAGGGTATTTCCCTGGCCGAGTTACCAGGTGAGTCTATTTCCCTGGCTGGGTTACCAGGAGGGTATATCCCTGGCCGAGTTACCAGGTAGATGTTTCTCCCGGGCCGAGTTACCAGGCGTGAGTTCGCCCTGGCCGAGTTACCAGGTGGCTGTGGGGAAATGGCACGAGCGGGTGATCATATTTTATGAATCCAGATGCCATTTCATATTGCATTGCATTCCTGCACATAGTGATAGTCTTATTTACAGCTTTCATTTCTGTATCTATCTATCTATCTATCTGTTCTTTTTTCCTCCAGGGGACTTGGTGGGCTACCGGGGATTAGACATCGGTACCCACTGAGATCTGACTTTTCAGTTGATCTCACACCCGCTGTGTGTGGCAGGTGCTTCTGAGGCGGCCGCTCCTGGGTCGGTTCGTGCGGAGTCTTCTGACCGAGGCAAGGGTTTGGCTGAGTAGTTGTCACGCCCCGGGGGTTTTATTTTTAGCGGAAACGGTACACGAAGGTAAGCGTAAGGTGCGTACAAAAATTTTTCTTTAAAACCTCCTTCCCCGGCGCGTGCCCAGACCCGCCACATATACAGATTTACTCGAAAATCGGGCAGAGTCTCCTCTGTATATGCACGGCGTCGCGGCTATTACCACCGTCAAACACAAGCAATCATTTTCCATTTAATCACAACAGTTCGAAGTGGTACGGTGCATGAAGATTAAACAACACCCGTGGCCAGTCAAGTTGAAAGTATAAACTCACTGTTTTGAAAACAGGCCCACACGGCCTTAGGTTTTTGAAAACAGTTTACAAAGTCCTTTTTCTTTTGCTTTCTAGTTGGTTTGTTTAGAAAACGGCCGACCGGGAATAATAAAGGAAACAGTAATGCGTAAAGGAAATGAAAGTAATCAACATCCACACGACCCCACGAGGGTATCGAGAACCACACCATAACCTACAGTTCCAAATGAAATGCAGAGCAAGGTAAATAAAACAGCATACTAGGGCCCCCTCGGCCCGACTGCTACCACCTCGGCCTCACCGTCGCCTACCTCTACCCCCTGGAGGTACCTGTCACAGAGTGGGTAGTCAGCGACACTATCATAAAAAAAGTACTAAAGCAGTAAAGTAGTACCAAACCATAAAGTAAGACTAGCTGGAGCAACCACTCCTCTCAAACGGGTAACACCTGTAACACCTGTACCTGTAATACCTGTAATACCTGTAACACTTTTATCACCTTTACCCCTGTAACACCTTTAACACCTGACCTCATCGGGATCCAATCCCGACGGTCGCACCGCTCACACCTTTGTGCCTCAAACCCCACATCTACGGGGGCCCCACTACGTCACCTCGTGGGTAAACACGGGTCAGAGACCGCCTTTCCGGAAAAGAGCACCCATTGCGGTGGCCAAACCGCGGATGCGCGTGTCGCACTCGAGCATAGTAACAAAACACGGGGTAATATAGTAAATCATAGAAGCCGTCAGTGTTAGTACAGGTCAACATAATATTTAACATCCTCCCCGGAACACTAACATTACCAAACCTCGGGAGAAAAACCCACCTTGTTGTCGCGCTCCTGACTGCTGTTAGGTTCTCTCGCGTCTCGAGTGCCCGCCCGGACCTACACGAATCTGTCATATAGGAGTCAGGAATTTAAGACTTGTCAGATTAACGACTAGGACGCCCGGCGCCCCCCCCACCTTGTGCACAAGTCGCACACGTGTGCGCCTGGTCTCGCACGGTTGGGCGGCGTACTAACTGCGCGCGGCGCTGTCCGCATGCGGTGACGCCCGCATGCGGCGTCGTCCGCATGCGGTCCCGCATGCGGCAGCGCCCGCAAGCAGCGGCGCCCGCATGCGGCAGCCCGCATGCGGTGCCGCCCGCACCCGCATGCGGGGGCGCCCGCAAGCGGCGGCGCGCATGCGGTGCCGCCCGCACCCGCATGCGGGGGCGCCCGCAAGCGGCAGCCCGCATGCGGTGCCGCCCGCACCCGCATGCGGAGGCGCCCGCATGCGGCGGCGCCCGCATGCGGCAGCCCGCATGCGGTGCCGCCCGCATGCGGAGGCGCCCGCGAGCGGCGGCGCCCGCATGCGGCAGCCCGCATGCGGTGCCGCCCGCACCCGCACGCGGGGGCGCCCGCATGCGGCGGCGCCCGCATGCGGCAGCCCGCATGCGGTGCCGCCCGCACCCGCACGCGGGGGCGCCCGCGAGCGGCGGCGCCCGCATGCGGCAGCCCGCATGCGGTGCCGCCCGCACCCGCATGCGGGGGCGCCCGCAAGCGGCGGCGCCCGCATGCGGCAGCCCGCATGCGGTGCCGCCCGCACCCGCAGGCGGGAGCGCCCGCAAGCGGCGGCGCCCGCATGCGGCAGCCCGCATGCGGTGCCGCCCGCCTGCGGAGGCGCCCGCGAGCGGCGGCGCCCGCATGGGTGGCTCCGGGTGGTGGCGACTTCCCTCCCTTGTTCCTAAGAGAACCAAGAAACGACCAAAACAAGAACCCTAAGCCATGCTTACCTCGATTTCGTTGGCTAGGGTTGATCTAGGGGATGATCGTCCTGTTCTTGGGTGAAAGGTATGCCGGCGATCTTCCTTCTCCTCACCCACTCCGCCTTGCTTCTCCTCTCGATCGATTGGGGAAAGGGTACGCTCGGTTGGGAAACTGGAAGTTTGGGGAATTGGGTTTCTTTTTTTTCGTTCCTTTGGGGTTTTGTACGCAGGGGAAGTTAAGGGGAGTTGCCGGTAGTTGGGGGAAGTTAGGGCGGTTAGTGGGAAGTCGTGGGGGGAAAAGTGGTGGGGAGTTGGGAGCGGTTCGGGGGGGAGTCGACGGGAAAACGCGGGAGCGATTAGGAAGCGGGAGCGGTTAGAAATGGGAATTAACCAAATTTAAATCAACGCGGGTAATTAATACGGGTACGAACCGGGGTCCGGTCCGCCTCAAAAACCGTGCCGGTTGCCTGAATCGTTAGCCAACTTCCGGAATTTATTCTGGAAGAACCCGGCGTCGGAATTCAAAACCGATTGCACCGCCGTTCTCCGTTTCGCGAGCTTTATTGACTAAAAATTCCCGCGAGTCCCGACGGTCTGACCGGGAACAAGAAGGTATAGATCACCCTCCGAGTCTAAATGAAATAAATAGAACCAAAAGTGGACCCTAGCAATTATTTTAAACCAGCGGTTACTACATCACTCACCTCTTAAAACGAGTTTCGTCCTCGAAACTCATTCCTGGTTCTCGGTGAAGAGATGGGGGTAACCCTCCCTCATCTTCGATTCCAGCTCCCATGTCGCCTCCCGCTCCTCGTGGTTGTTCCAGAGCACTTTCACGTAGGGGATGACTCGGTTTCGAAGTGTCTTGCTTTCTCTTGCTAGGATCCGCACCGGGGTTTCCTCGAAGCTTAGGTCCTCCTTTAGTTCGAGCGTCGAGACGTCCAGGACATGCGACGGGTCGGGAAGGTATTTCTTAAGCATCGAAACGTGGAACACGTCGTGAATCCGATCGAGGTTTGGTGGTAGGGCAAGGCGATAAGCCACTGGGCCAATCCGTTCCAGGATCTCGAATGGCCCCACAAACCGCGGGCTCAGTTTGCCTTTCAACCCAAATCGCTTGATTCCCCTCGACGGCGAGACCCGCAAAAACACGTGTTCCCCCACCTGGAACTCTAAGTCGCGGCGTCTCCGATCCGCATAGCTCTTTTGTCGACTCTGGGCGGTTAGTAAGCGCTGTCTGATGAGGCGCACCTTCTCTTCTGTTTCCTCCACCAACTCGGGTCCCAAAAATTTCCGTTCTCCCAAGTCGTCCCAACAGATCGGGGATCGGCAGCGTCTCCCGTATAAGGCTTCGTAGGGTGCCATCTGAATGCTGGCCTGGTAACTATTGTTGTAAGCAAATTCTACAAGTGGCAGATAACGCTCCCAACCGATTCCCCAATCCAGTACACAGGCCCGAAGTAGGTCCTCTAGCGTCTGTATCACTCGCTCTGATTGCCCGTCTGTCTGAGGGTGGAAGGCTGTGCTGAACTGCAACTTAGTCCCTAAGGCTCGTTGCAGACTCTGCCAAAACTTTGAGACGAAACGCGTGTCTCTGTCTGATGTGATCGATGCCGGTACTCCATGTAATCTCACAATCTCGCTGAGGTAGACTTGGGCCAACCGCTCTCTGGTCCAAGTTGTGTGAATCGGCAGGAAGTGCGCTGACTTGGTTAGCCGGTCCACCACGACCCATATTGTGTCATGTCCTTGTTGTGAGCGCGGAAATCCGGTGACAAAATCCATGGTGATATGATCCCATTTCCACTCCGGTATCGGTAAGGGTTGTAACTTTCCCGCCGGCCGTTGATGTTCCGCCTTTATCTGTTGGCACACCAAGCAGTGAGCTACATATCGAGTCACATCTCCCTTCATCTTGGGCCACCAGAAGGTCTGTTTGAGGTCCTTGTACATCTTTGTGCCTCCTGGATGCGCTGCGTAAGGGGCGCTGTGTGCCTCATATAGAATTTCCTTCTTTAATTCCGGGGTATCTGGCACGCAGATCCGTCCGCGAAATCGTAGAGTGCCGTCGCCTTCCACTGAAAAATCTCCTTCCCGATCCAGTGATATCTTGTCTCTTACGAGCTGTAAATACGAGTCCGCCTGCTGCCCCTCTCGTATCTTCTCGAGTAGGGTTGGCTTGACCACCAAAGTTAGAAGTTGCGCAACCGTGCCTGCTGGCACTACTTCCAACCCTAGTCGTGAGAATTCTGCGATCAAATTGTTTTGCTCAGTTATCGCACCTGCTGATTCCCCTTCCGGTCGCCCCTTCCTGCTCAAAGCGTCCGCTACCACATTTGCTTTCCCAGGGTGGTATTGAATTGTTAGGTCGTAATCCTTCAGTAACTCGAGCCACCGCCTCTGCCGCAGATTTAGTTCCTTTTGGGTGAACAGGTATTTAAGACTCTGGTGATCTGAGAAGATGTTACAATGAACACCAAAGAGATAGTGTCTCCATAACTTCAGGACGAAGACCACCGCAGCCAGCTCCAAGTCGTGTGTTGGGTAATTTTTCTCATAGTCTTTTAGTTGCCTAGACGCATAGGCTATCACCTTCCCCTGTTGCATTAAAACACCCCCAAGGCCGATCCTCGAAGCGTCGCAGTACACCTCATAGTCCTCTCCGGGTGTTGGTAGTACAAGAATTGGTGCCTTGGTTAATCTTCTTTTGAGTTCTTCAAAACTTTCTTGGCATTTGGTCGTCCATACAAACTTTTCTCCTTTCTTGGTCAACCGGTTTAAAGGGGCCGCGATCTTCGAGAAACCCTCGACAAAACGTCTATAATACCCTGCCAGCCCCAAGAAACTGCGGATCTCCGTCACCGTCGTGGGCGGCTGCCAATCGATCACCGATTCCACCTTCTTGGGGTCCACGGCGATTCCCTTCGCCGAGATCACATGCCCCAGGAACCCCACTTCGCGTAGCCAGAATTCACACTTTTTGAGCTTAGCGAACAGCTTCTGCTCTCTGAGGGTTTGGAGAATTGTTCGTAAATGGTCCTTGTGCTCCTCATCGGTGGATGAATAGATTAGTATGTCATCGATGAAGACCACCACGAACCGGTCAAGAAACGGTCTGAAGATCCGGTTCATCATGTCCATAAAGACTGCGGGAGCGTTCGTAAGTCCAAATGGCATGACTGTAAACTCGTAATGGCCATACCGGGTCCGGAATGCGGTCTTCGAAATGTCCTCGTTCCGAACCCGGAGCTGGTGGTAGCCCGACTGCAGATCAATCTTTGAAAAGACCGTCGCTCCTCGTAGTTGGTCGAAGAGGTCGTCGATTCTGGGCAGAGGGTACTTGTTTTTCACCGTAACCTTGTTTATTCCTCTGTAGTTAATGCAGAGTCGCAGGCTTCCATCTTTCTTCCGTACAAAGAGCACCGGTGCGCCCCAGGGTGACACACTCGGCCTGATAAACCCTTTGTCCAAAAGGTCCTCCAGTTGCGCCTTTAACTCCTTCAACTCCGCGAAGGCCATTCGGTAGGGCGCCTTCGTTATAGGTTGAGTATCTGGCAAGAGTTCAATGGGAAATACCACCTCTCGTTCAGGGGGTATCCCGGGCAGCTCCCTCGGAAAAACATCGGGGAAGTCCCTTACCACTGGGATGTCTGAAGGTGTCGTCGAGGGTCGGGTAACCAGATCCACCGATGCTATGTAGGCCACACACCCACCCTCTACCAGACTCCTGGCTCGAGCCGCTGAGATGACCGCCGGGAAGGAGGTGCTCTTACATGCCAGGTACGCATTCTTAGGAAAACTTGGCTCTTGTAATTGCACCATCCGCTTCTCGCAGTCAATAAGCACTTGGTACCTTGAGAGCCAGTCCATGCCCAGAACAACGTCATACTCTTTCAGGGGAATCACCACTAAATCCCAAGGGCAAAGCAGCCGCCCCAGCTTAATCGGGCAGGTGGCCACTAAACTAGTCGCCTCTAGTGTCCCACCCGCTGTCTGAACTGTCAAACAGTTTTGGAGAGGTGTTTCCTCGAGGTCGTGTGAGAATACGTAATCGCGGGAAATGAACGAGTGCGTTGCTCCAGTATCAAAGAGGGTTCTAGCACGAAAATTTGAGACAGAAGTTATACCTGCGAGTACGTCAGCCGGCGGGTCCGATTCCTGGCGGCCCATGGAATAAATTCGCCCGCCCGGTTGAGGCTGCCTATCCTCTTCACGCCGCGTAGCCGGGGTCCTAGAGGTCGACCCCATAGGAGCTTTCCCCCGCCCCGTGAGTTGTGGTGAAGGCGTGGAAGCGGCGGAGGAGGCTGATCCCACGACAAGGGGGCAGCTGCGGCGGAAGTGCCCCTGCTTGCCGCAACGGAAGCAATGGTCGCCTCTCTGGGGACACTCCAACACTCGGTGCGCTCCCCCGCAGATCACACAAGGCCTGTCTCTTGGCCTCGGCTCTCCCGTAGGTGCGCTCCGTGCTCCCGACGGTGTCCTCCACCGTTTGGGGGGTCGGCTCCCTGCAGTTGTCCCCCCCCGTAGCTCTGCTGCTGCCGCTTCCTATCTTCATGATGTGCCGAGACCTCCCTCCTAGCACGGGTAACGGCGAACCCACGCTCTACAACAGTGGCCCGATCGACCACTTTCTGGAACGTATGCAAGTCAGCGGCCTGAACCACCTGGAATATATCACTTCGCAACCCATCCACGAACAGTTGCGCCTTGTGGGGTTCGTCCCTTATGACAAAAGGGACGCAATTTGCCAAGCGCACGAATTCGCGCTGATACTCCATAACCGTCTTGTTCCCTTGCTGAATGTGGTTTAGGTCGTCCTCCAGTTTCTTCTTGACGCTATTGGTGAAGAAGGCCCCAAACAATTCCTGTTTGAACGTCGTCCATGATAGAAGCACGGTGCCCGTGGTGGGGTCAGGGCGCACCGTCTTCCACCATAGACGAGCGTTACCCTCCAAAAAGTGAACTGCCAGGGGGACGCGCTCGGGGTCCTCGATGAGTAAGTCCTCGAACAACTTTTCCATCGATCCCACCCATTTTTCGACGACCCAGGGATCAGTCGTCTCCCCCTCGAACGTGGGCGGTTCGAATTTCATAAAATCCGCCAGGTTGGCCCTCACTCGTTCTCGTTCCGTTCGCGTAACCATCCCCTCCCCAGCGGTGGCGGCGGCCGCGGAGGTACTCCCGCCGAGGGTCCCCGGCGCCGGCCCCGCGGGCGCTGTTGCAGGTGCTGCCGTCGGCGCCGTGGTCTGGGTAGGTGCTAGTCCGGCCGTTGCTGCCGGTAGAGGGGCTGCCCCTACCCCAGCCCCGGTCGCTTGCGGTGCTGTGGCCGGTGAAATTGGTCCCTGTGGAGGGGCAGGAGTGACTGGTGGCTGCTGCGTCAGTTGACGCACATGTTCCGTAAGGATCGCCAGCTGCCCCGCCATCTCCCTCAATTGTTGTCGCAGGAGCTGGTTTTCTGCAGCCGCTGGTGTCGTCGCATCCGCCCCTACATCCTCTGCCGATGCTCTGGTTCGGACCATTGTCTGTACAGACACACCACCCAGACTTAGCACTCAACTCCGCTTGAAAGAACCACCGTAATATCGAGAAGGAAAAGAAAACGTTATCTACAAATCCCCTCCCCGATCTCTCACGTCCTAATCCTTAAACCCTGCATATTTCATTTATTTGTAGTTAAGTGTGATGTCTCGGTGGATGTTGGGCCGTCACTGTTGTGATTAAAGCGAAGTCTCTGATACCATCTTAATCTGTCACGCCCCGGGGGTTTTATTTTAGCGGAAACGATACTCGAAAGTAAGTGAACGGTGCGTAAAAATTTTTTCTTTAAAACCTCCTTCCCCGGCGCGTGCCCAGACCCGCCACATATACAGATTCACTCGAAAATCGGGCAGAGTCTCCTCTGTATATGCACGGCGTCGCGGCTATTACCACCGTCAAACACAAGCAATCATTTTCCATTTAATCACAACAGTTCGAAGTAGTACGGTGCATAAAGATTAAACAACACCCGTGGCCAGTCAAGTTGAAAGTATAAACTCACTGTTTTGAAAACAGGCCCACACGGCCTTAGGTTTTTGAAAACAGTTTACAAAGTCCTTTTTCTTTTGTTTTCTAGTTGGTTTGTTTAGAAAACGGCCGACCGGGAATAATAAAGGAAACAGTAATGCGTAAAGGAAATGAAAGTACTCAACATCCACACGACCCCACGAGGGTATCGAGAACCACACCATAACCTACAGTTCCAAATGAAATGCAGAGCAAGGTAAATAAAACAGCATACTAGGGCCCCCTCGGCCCGACTGCTACCACCTCGGCCTCACCGTCGCCTACCTCTACCCCCTGGAGGTACCTGTCACAGAGTGGGTAGTCAGCGACACTATCATAAAAAAAGTACTAAAGCAGTAAAGTAGTACCAAACCATAAAGTAAGACTAGCTGGAGCAACCACTCCTCTCAAACGGGTAACACCTGTAACACCTGTAATACCTGTAATACCTGTAATACCTGTAACACTTTTATCACCTTTACCCCTGTAACACCTTTAACACCTGACCTCATCGGGATCCAATCCCGACGGTCGCACCGCTCACACCTTTGTGCCTCAAACCCCACATCTACGGGGGCCCCACTACGTCACCTCGTGGGTAAACACGGGTCAGAGACCGCCTTTCCGGAAAAGAGCACCCTTTGCGGTGGCCAAACCGCGGATGCGCGTGTCGCACTCGAGCATAGTAACAAAACACGGGGTAATATAGTAAATCATAGAAGCCGTCAGTGTTAGTACAGGTCAACATAATATTTAACATCCTCCCCGGAACACTAACATTACTAAACCTCGGGAGAAAAACCCACCTTGTTGTCGCGCTCCTGACTGCTGTTAGGTTCTCTCGCGTCTCGAGTGCCCGCCCGGACCTACACGAATCTGTCATATAGGAGTCAGGAATTTAAGACTTGTCAGATTAACGACTAGGACGCCCGGCGCCCCCCCCACCTTGTGCACAAATCGCACACGTATGCGCCTGGTCTCGCACGGTTGGGCGGCGTACTAACTGCGCGCGGCGCTGTCCGCATGCGGTGACGCCCGCATGCGGCGTCGTCCGCATGCGGTCCCGCATGCGGCAGCGCCCGCAAGCAGCGGCGCCCGCATGCGGCAGCCCGCATGCGGTGCCGCCCGCACCCGCATGCGGGGGCGCCCGCAAGCGGCGGCGCGCATGCGGTGCCGCCCGCACCCGCATGCGGGGGCGCCCGCAAGCGGCAGCCCGCATGCGGTGCCGCCCGCACCCGCATGCGGAGGCGCCCGCATGCGGCGGCGCCCGCATGCGGCAGCCCGCATGCGGTGCCGCCCGCATGCGGAGGCGCCCGCGAGCGGCGGCGCCCGCATGCGGCAGCCCGCATGCGGTGCCGCCCGCACCCGCACGCGGGGGCGCCCGCATGCGGCGGCGCCCGCATGCGGCAGCCCGCATGCGGTGCCGCCGCACCCGCACGCGGGGGCGCCCGCGAGCGGCGGCGCCCGCATGCGGCAGCCCGCATGCGGTGCCGCCCGCACCCGCATGCGGGGGCGCCCGCAAGCGGCGGCGCCCGCATGCGGCAGCCCGCATGCGGTGCCGCCCGCACCCGCATGCGGGAGCGCCCGCAAGCGGCGGCGCCCGCATGCGGCAGCCCGCATGCGGTGCCGCCCGCCTGCGGAGGCGCCCGCGAGCGGCGGCGCCCGCATGGGTGGCTCCGGGTGGTGGCGACTTCCCTCCCTTGTTCCTAAGAGAACCAAGAAACGACCAAAACAAGAACCCTAAGCCATGCTTACCTCGATTTCGTTGGCTAGGGTTGATCTAGGGGATGATCGTCCTGTTCTTGGGTGAAAGGTATGCCGGCGATCTTCCTTCTCCTCACCCACTCCGCCTTGCTTCTCCTCTCGATCGATTGGGGAAAGGGTACGCTCGGTTGGGAAACTGGAAGTTTGGGGAATTGGGTTTCTTTTTTTCGTTCCTTTGGGGTTTTGTACGCAGGGGAAGTTAAGGGGAGTTGCCGGTAGTTGGGGGAAGTTAGGGCGGTTAGTGGGAAGTCGTGGGGGGGAAAAGTGGTGGGGAGTTGGGAGCGGTTCGGGGGGAGTCGACGGGAAAACGCGGGAGCGGTTAGGAAGCGGGAGCGGTTAGAAATGGGAATTAACCAAATTTAAATCAACGCGGGTAATTAATACGGGTACGAACCGGGGTCCGGTCCGCCTCAAAAACCGTGCCGGTTGCCTGAATCGTTAGCCAACTTCCGGAATTTATTCTGGAAGAACCCGGCGTCGGAATTCAAAACCGATTGCACCGCCGTTCTCCGTTTCGCGAGCTTTATTGACTAAAAATTCCCGTGAGTCCCGACGGTCTGACCGGGAACAAGAAGGTATAGATCACCCTCCGAGTCTAAATGAAATAAATAGAACCAAAAGTGGACCCTAGCAATTATTTTAAACCAGCGGTTACTACAGTAGTACCTCTGGGTTGTAGAGTTCGAGGTAGAGTCTCCGGGTATTTTTGTTTTCCACTTTTGTACTAGATAGTGATGTTGTACCCGATTTTGGGAGACTGTGGATGTTGTACTTGGACTTACTACTTAGTGACTCTTTATGCAGTTTACTCCTTCAGCTTAGCTTCTCTTCTGCTCTGATACTTGTATAGCTAGATCTCTTTTACAGGTTGGACGCTTCGTCTGTGCGGCAGTTTCCGCACAGACGGCGGATCTGTTGGCGAGCCCGGGTCGCAGTTCGACCCCGGGGCGTGACACTGATACCACTCTAATCTGTCACGCCCCGGGGTCGAAACTGCGACCCGGGCTCGCCAACAGATCCGCCACCTATGCCAAACCCGCATAGGCGAAGCGTCCTACCTGCAAAAAGAGCTACAGCTAAACAGATATCAGAGCTAAAAGATAAAACAGCTGTAGAGATAAAATCAACCACTGTACAACTGAAGATAAAACAACAAGATCCAACCCCCAAAAATGATAATCATACAATAACCTCGAATACAAAACTCACAGCTCAACAGGAAGATATCTCAAATAAAACATCAGTGTACAAGCTCTCAATACGTCATATCCTCACTACATCAGTCTCTCAAAAGGGAAAATAAAATACCAATCTACCGACTATACTGGAGAACTCCTCAAAAAGGGGGGGGTACCGCTACTCTCCAAAGATGGGTCAGGATCTAGCTCGCTACTCCCTCACCACGAACAGCAACCACAGAATGGCAACACCCGCTAAGGCTCTGCAAAACAAAGGAGAGAAAGGACAAAAAGGGGGAAAAACCCCCAACGGGCGTGAGAACTACGCAAAAGGGAGTTCTCAATGGGTATCGCCGCTAGGCCCGACGATCTGCCCACCAAGACTACAAGAGGCGAAAGCTAACCAATGCAGTAAAACTGAAAGAAGAAGCTGGAGACACCCTACAGCTACCATGCCTCTATCTAAATGCTCCAATGGAGAAACTCTGATAAAGATATGCAACACTCGCACACGAGGTGCTCAATCGACCGAATCGAGCTGACTGCCACATGGGGTCCAGTCAAACCTGCGCCCACCTACAACCACCTCCCACTGACGGGCAGGAATTACGTAGGGCGTCCAAACGGACTAACTCGCTATCGAGTAGTGGCTCATGCAGGCTATAGTCAAAATCCATGCCCTCTCTCTCAGAACGGATAGACTCAAGATGCTCAACCTCTCACACAATGGTCAAAGAACTCACAACGACCACGGGACCACAGTCAAACCCCAAACTGTTCCCCACAACACTAGCACTGGTCTAAACACAGCTACTAGACTCCACTCGGTCCCCCTGACACGAGTGCAACAATAAGATAAATATATGTAATAAACCCAATCTGATGTCACCGGTAAACACTAGTACTGCCTGCTCTGCCGCGACGGGTATGCCAGCCTACGCATAACACCGAAGCAAAGGAGTCCCAAGGACTCAAGAACTGTCTGCCGCGCACTCCGGAGTCGCACTCGTGGGGAGCGACCCACACGAGGAAAGTAAGTAACCACAAGTAACCAGATATAGCAGGACTGGATCATGACTCAATCAAGTGGGAAAACCCTCCACAAAAGGGAAACCCGATCCCCAACTGAAATAACTGTAAACAATAAGTGGAAACTCCAACCACTAGAGAAGCCTAATACCCAATCTGATGCATAAACAATCTCCGGTTAACCGCCCAATGTCCACGGCTGCCGCAATACCCCACGAACCACAACCTATCACAATCCGGCACAACCTGTCCCCGACACTGGGACCCCAGCTACACAATCCCAAATCCCTGCTCGACCCCGAGCAACGCGAATCTAGTATCTAGAAGGAAAGGAGAAAGAATAAACATGGTTTCTCCTAAGTCAGATCCCAACATGAAAGTGCAGCAGTAAAAGGTGGCCTAGCTAAATGTCCATACAAGCATGTATTTGTCCTCAAAGCAAAAATAAGGAAAAATAAACCACATGCCAAAATTATCAACGACCATACCTGTCCATAATCCTCAATCCATAACGGTTCCTCAGAGTAGAACCTGCACATAACTACATATTCCTATCCCATTGCATAAACCAGCCTCATAAAAAGTTATGTGCTAATAAGGCATAATAATTAATCATATATGGTAACCTTGACTTAGGTAGGCTTCCACTCATTATCAACCTGAATATTTGATTAATACCATTGTCATCCTATGAATAATTCACTCGTAATTCCCGTAAAATCCACATTGTTAAACTTACCGATCAATCCCAGCTATTGTACCGTACACCTGCATGCAATGCTAACATATAACAATTTAGGGAACCGTCCACCGGTTCCGAGAATAAGGCACCCACCTGAAGTGCTAACTGTCCAAGTCCCAACAGCTGAAAATACCAGATAACTCTAATCCCTTGCTCCAATAAGTTTAGCACACCTGTAACTCTCCTGGCACAATGCAAAGTCCACTATTACACATACATTCCAAAATCTACTCTTATACACACATACAACAACAATCCCAGAAATGCTTAATTTTCACCTGCAGCAAGTGCCCAGAAAATTCCCAGAAAAATATCACAGCGATCCTCGCGTCGATACCTTCGAAACGGCTGCTTGCACACCCAAATCTGAGTTCGGTAAGGCAAGTTATAAATTCGGCAAGGCGGTAATCCAAACAACAAACTGTGAAGAAAAACTGCACACTGTACACTGAGAAAACAGTGATTTTCACCTCGAAATAAATCTCAGGAAATTCCAAGAAAAATACGAGCGCGTTCCTTGCGATCTGTAGATGAAATCCACATAGAAAAAGGGGTCACTGTGTTGCCTCGGGATCCGTGCCAACACCTCAAAATGGGAAAGTGCGATCAATACGAAAGATGAAGCCCTACCTCTTAGGAGTCTGTCGGCGCAAGAATCATAGAAAAAGGATCTCGGGGTAGCCCAGGGGAGCCAAAACACTGCTGCTGCGACGAAGGGGAACACAGGAAATGCAACGTCGCGCCGCGCCGTAAAATCCAGAACCTCGGGATGCGTGCACCCAAAAATCCCAAAATGCTGCAGGATGATCAAGAACTTAGAGAGAAACAAATCATCAATAGGGAGCTCCGGGAGATCTTGCAAGGGCTGAGAGGAAAAAGCCTGAAAAGAGGGCTCGGGCTGCCTTTAAATAGGCTGAAACTGAACAAATCACAAAATTCCCTCCATGTCCAACTTTTCGGGCGCCCGGAAAGTTTCGGGCGCACACAGTGCGCCCGATCCGGGCCGTCCATCAGCGCCCGAATCCACCACAGCGCGCCACGTCACCCCGAAACAGCAAACAGCAAATCCAGCAACCCACGCTGCGTCACGTGGCCCGCGTCCACAGTGCGGGTGGTTGGCGCCAGCCAACCACGCGCTGACACGTGGCACTCCCACGCACGGGTCCCCCGCGTCAACGCCTCGGGAACCGTGCCCACCAGCTGCCCGCCTGCCCCGCGCGTACGGCCACCTGCCCCGGTCACCTGCTCCGCTCCCTGCGTGGACCGAGTGCACAACACCGCTCCAACCAAAAACTGCCACGTGGCACCGCCCTGGTGCACGCCCGCCGCGTGGACCGCGCACCTGCCCGCGCCCCTGCGCGCCTGCCCGTGCCGCTCTGCGCCTGCCCACGGCTGCGCGCCGCCTGCCCGAGCTTGCGCCGCCGCCTTCCGCCGCTGCCCGCCGCCGCCGGGAACACTGTTCCGGCCGTGAACAGTAAAATTACTGTAGCAAGCTCCGAAAAATACAAGTAAACAGCCCATCTTGACCGTTTTCGCGCGCTGATTCCAAATCCGGCTTCCGTTCTGCCAAATTTCAATCCTATAAATTGCCGGAGGCTCCCGAAAAGGTATTTTTAATCCGAATTTCGCGCTGAGCCTAAATTTGATATCCATTCTGCGCGTAAACTCCTCTAAACCTCCGACGGGGTCCCCTTATTACCCACGTGATCCATTTTAAGCCCCGAGTCCATCACTTGTGTCCAAATTGGCGCGCGAACACCGCCGACATGCCACGTTAGGCTTCCAGAAACTGCTGGTCACACTGAAGAAGCCCTGCAAAGATCCGGGCCACCACACTAACTGTCCAAATCCCAACAGCTGAAAATACCAGATAAATCCAATCTCTTGCTCCAATAAGTCCAGTAGCACCCGCAACTCTCCTGGGCACAATACAAAGTCCACAATTACACATAAATTCCCAAAACTGCTCTTACAATCACATACAACAATAGTCCCAAAGATGCTTAATTTTCACCTGCTAAAAATGCCCAAAAAATTCCCAGAAAAATACCACAGCGATTCTTGTGTCGATACCTTCGAAACGGCTGCTTGCACGCCCAAATCTGAGTTCGGCAAGTCAAGTTATAAATTCGTCAAGGTGATACACTCAAACCAAAAATCTGCATAAAAACTGTACACTGTACACAGGGAAAACAGGGATTTCCACCTCGAAATAAATCTCTGAAAAATCCAAGAAAAATACGAACGCGTTCCCTGCGATCTGTAGATGAAAAAGTTGTAAAAGCACATTTCCGTCTGACGCTCGTGTGCGAAGATACGGCCAAAACACTCCGCTGCTGTCTCAAGAATCCACACAGAAAATGGGTCACTGTGTTGCCTCGGGATCCATGCCAAAAACTCGAAACAGGAAAGCATGATCAATATAAAAGATGAATCCCTACCTCTTAGGAGTCTGTCGGCGCAAGAATCACAGAAGAAGGAGGTCGGGGTAGCCCAGGGGAAAATTTACACCGAACTGCGACGAAGAGGAACACCTGAAATGCAACGTCGCACCGCGCCGTAAAATCCAGAACCTCGGGATGTGAGCCCTAAAAATTCCAAAACTTTGCAGGTGGATCAAGAACTTGAAGATGAACAAATCTTCTTAAGGGTGCTCGGGCAGAGGAGGCTCGAAAAGTGGAGAAAAGCCCTCAAGAAGGCAGCTCGGGCAGGTATTTATAGGCGGAAGAAAACAATTGCCAAAATTCCGGATAAGTCCCCTTTTTCGGGCGCCCGGAAAATTTTGGGCGCGCACAGTGCGGCCTGGCCCGCGACTTTCGGGCGCGCACAGTGCGGCCCAGCCCAAACCGCGCCGTTGGACGGGATCCCAGCTTCGTCCGACCTCCCTCGGGGCCGGCCACGTGTCCGCCGAACACGGAACAGCCGTGCAAGTGCCCGCGGAGGGCGCCACGTGTCCTGCCCGCAGTCAACGCGGTAGGTGGCGCCCGCGAATCAGCGGGCGCCACGTGGCGCTGCCCACGTCGCCCGCTCCTGCCCGCGTACGGCCACCTGCCCCGGTACCTGCCCCGCGTGTCACGTGGACCGCGTGCTCGTGAGCCCGCCAATAAGGAACTGCCACGTGGCTTGTTGGGTTGTACTAATATGGATCTAAATAGGGGAAAAAACACCTAGAGGGGGGTGAATAGGTGTAAACAATAAACACTCAAAAAATCATTGCGCAATAAAACCCAATGCGGAAATAAAAATAACACGCAAGATTTTTACGTGGAAAAACTCCAAACCGGAGTAAAAAACCACGGGACCGATAACACGGCGAAATCCACTAGAATTAACACACGTACAAGGTGATATAACGTACTCACAGACGACTCAACCTTTTACCATACGCTCCTAGTAGATCTTCTCCGCTCGCTCCACAACGCGTCTCGAATCCACGATCTGCGTCCAACGCTGAATCCACAGCGTCCAACGTCGAGTCCACGACGTCCGACCGAATCCACGGTCTTCACCCAGTAGCACGCTTCGAATCCACGAACGTACCTCGCTCCGAATCCACGAGAGCGGTTGCACCTTGAGTCCACAAGGCCACGCGAGTCCACGCGCCGATTTGGGGTAAATCGTTGTTTTTGGGTGGTGATGATCCGCCGAATACTTAGATTAGAAATAGATCGGAAATACCATCTAAGTATTCATTGATTTGATTCTACTCAAAATCTGAGTTTGGAAAACCTAGAATCAAATCAATCAATATAGATGAAGAAACATAGAATAAATTATATTGATTTCCTTTCTTCTCTATATGTGGATTTTCTCTTTCGGCTATATTTTTCTACTATGTTCGGATGCCCTAGAAAATGAATAAAGGGTCTATTTATAGGTTAGAAACCATTGGAAGAAGATAAGGATCAAGAACAGCCTTTTCTGGAAATTTTACGGACGGCGATCCGGATTGGAATTTGGCGATCCGGATTGCAGTAGCAAGAAGGACGGTTTCCAGAAAAACACTCGTTCGGGATCCGGATCGAAGTCCCCGATCCGGATCGTTCATACAGTTTCACCAAACATCACGTTCGGGATCCGGATTGCAAATCCTGATCCGGATCGTGCAAGTAAAAAGGTAAAACTAGTGTTCGGGATCCGGATCATGAGATGCTGCGATCCGGATTGAACCAGTATATGAACGAACACCCTTCGGGATCCGGATTGCAAGGCCCGATCCGGATCCTGAACATGTCCCATGTCCAGTTTTTGATTTTTATGCAATTAAACATTCTTTCAGGTGTTTCTACACTACAAGAAGTATTCGGATCACCAAAAATCTTTAGTTAAACATACCTGATCCTTTTGAATTCTTCTTTCTTGAGATTGAGGTATATGATCCAAAGTTCTTTCATCTTCAATCTTCAAGACTTAACACTTTCACGAAATACGCCAACTCAAATTCCGTAACAATCTCCCCCTTTGGCGGTTTCGTGACAAAACACAAATCCACAAAAGAAAATTCAAAAAGATATTTTTGTTGCTATCACCATACAACAAAAATTTACAATGGAGATCCAAAAATTAAAAACATGAGATAAACTCCTAAAACAGACTCTAGACTTAGACATCTGTACTCTCTGCACAAAGAAATCATTCTTGACAAAAGAAATCGTTAGATACCTCAAGAATTGAAACATCAAAACCTAGCAGAGATAGAGTTTATACTCATCATGACATTTAGTAATTCAGATATGTAATAAGATCATAATCAAAAACCACATATCTTCTAAGCAATAAAAACCAAATGTCAAAGTTTGTTAGTAAACATCAACTTGTTAGTCATATTACATGCCCAAATAGTTAGTCAAATAGTTAGTAGGGACATGCAACAAATCACAAATAAAAACCAAAGTTGTATACTTACCTGTCACCATACCAAAGGCAAAGTTTGAGTTCATATTCACACATTCACATTCAAAGTTCTCTCTAATCTCTCTCCCCCTTTTTGTCACAAACAAAGCCAATAATTACAAAACAAAAAAGAGTTAAAAAGATAAACGAATATGAAAAGTGAAAAACCTGCAAACAGCAAAAGAAAGTTAGAACAAAAATTTTACTCCTGTGAGTCGGAGTCATCAGAGGTGGTGCATCCCATTTTTGCAAACATTTTCTTCATCAGTTTTTTCATTGAAGAGACGGACTTGGTCAAAGTGATTTGAGAGGCAGTGATGATTTCCAGCTCCTTTTTCACTACTTGAATTTCTCCTCTCATTTCAGTGAATTCCTGTGACATCCGTTCATGTTCATTGGAGAGTCGCTGTTGTTCTTTAAATATAGAGCTGACAGAGGCATCATCATCAGAGGTGGATGGAGGTGCCTGCTGTGATGGAGGAACAGGGGCTGTAGAAGTAGTTGCTTGTGGTCGAGCTCTTTGTCGGATTGGAGGAGATGGAGGATCATCTTGCTTTGTCGATAGAGACTTTATAATTGTTGTCTCATTAATGGTGCCCAAACTGTACATGTATGAGCTCGCGCTTGTATCGACTTTAAACTTTTTAAGGATGCGCATGATTATCATGGGATAAGGTAGTCTCTCTGTGGGGTGAGAGTGTTCGACATACCGCGTCATCCTAGACCAAATGAGATAAGGAATATTCAAGTTTGCTCCCATCAATGCGGCCGGGTTTCCAAGAAGATAAAGGAATAACATCCTATCCCATCGAAGAACCTTCGTGTTCATGTTGGGAAGAATGTTGTAGCAGACAATAAAGTTTATATACTTATACTCTGTTCGAAGCTCTTTGGAGAATACAGAATTTCCGGTTGACAAAGTACCCGGAAGACAAATTCCATTGACTACAACTCGCCAGGAGTTGTCGTTGAAGCTTTGAGTTTTTAGGTAATGGATTCCATCAGATCTGGCTTTCATACCGAGCACCTCTCCAATCAGTTGGGGAGTGACTTTGATTTTGATATTTTTAACCAAAGTATGAAATTCTCGACGTCCGTCATCGTGATCAATTAAACTTGCAGCGTTCTGATAAAACATTCGAACTGAGTGTGGACAATACCCAGTTGATTCAGGAAAGTCGCAAATTGGAGCAAGACCAACCTAGTCAAATAAAGTCCCAAAGACTGCAGATCGTTCCTTCATTGGTTTGACATTGACATGTCTCTCACCAATGCATTCCCTTTTCTCAAAATCCTTGATTCTCGTGGAGCTGATGAATTCCTGTGGAGGAGGCTGGCTAGCAAATGGTTCGTTAATCGAAATGCCCCGAGCACTGCCTCTTTTTCTTGCACCGGTTTTCATCCTTGTTCCAATTGGATTAGGTTCCATTGGGGCTTTTCCTTTATCAGCTGCAGTAGGCTGAGGCTTTGTTTTTGAAGCTTCAGCAGTTGCTTTCCCTTTGGAGATAATGGGGACATTTTCCTCGATCTCGAGGTTATCCCAGTCAATTGAATCCGTCTCTGAATCTGTATCGGAATCATTCTGAGCTCTCTTAGTCCTCTTAGCCTTCTTAGGCTTTGCAGTGTCCTTAGCATGGACCATGGCAGCAAGTAGGAAAATAACCCATGTGATCACCATTTTGATCGCTAGTGAGAAATGTATCCTGTGAACACCGACTCAAGAACACATGAAAAATTGTTAATTTTCAAAAATTTGAAAAATTGTACCCAAACAATCATAATCATGTAGAGAAGCTAAGAATCAAATTAGTTTTGCAAAAAGAATTTTAAAAATAGATCAATCGCATGATTTTCGAAAATTCCTCTTTTATGCCCTAAAATAGAATTTTCAGAAATCGAAGCCCAAAAATTCGTTAATCTTGAGAAAACCCAGCATATAATCAAAACTAATCTACCCAGAGTTCTTATTTCAAAAGAAATTTGATCAAAAACCATTCACAAACGAAAAAGATGCAAGATTTCTGCTCACGTTTTGAACAAATAAGCAAAAACAATGAAAAACCGAGATTTTGATCAATAAAACTTACTTGAATTCGAAGAACTTGAGTTAGGAAAGCTCCGAGATGCAAGAAATCTAGAGAGAGAGGCTCTAGAGACTTGAGAACAAAAGATTAGGGTAAAAGAAATCAAATCCCTTTCGTTCTAATAAAAACCCTAGCCGTGATCCGGATCGGATCGTGAATATGATCCGGATCGGCTACCCGCAGGAAGAAGCCTGCGTTCGGGATCCGGATCACTTAGCCCGATCCGGATCGGCTCCACCTTTTTCTCCAGAAAATTTTAGAAAAATTCCATAAAATCCAGAAAAAGTATGTAAGCATTTTACCATATCAACTTTAAACAAAAATCATCGTTTCATACAACAAGAAATAGATTATACAAAATCTATCAAAAATACTCAAAAATGAAACGAAAATTTATGAAAATTAAAACACTTAAAGTTGAACAACTTCAATTACATCTAACCTGATCTTATGCGTAATGCCTTTATCAAATCATCAATTTTGGTAAAGAAAATGAAGTACAAAGATCAATAGATGTTTGAAATCCCAGATAAGTTAGATAATATATCTAGACAATCTGTTGAAGGAGTGGCTCTTTGAGCATCTTTTATCAAAAATCCCACCTTATACCAACCATGAAATATGACTGAGTCAAGTATTTCAATATGCATTTCATCAACAATTTTAAAACAAAAATTTGCTTTGCATACATGGGGTATCTTTTTCTTTTTCCTTTTCCTCCATGTGGTGGTAGTTTTCACACTCCTCATTGGGATGTAACTCTTTCCACATCTTTTGAGCATTTTACTTTTCTTTGACTCCCCCTCAATTGGCTATCAATTATTTAATATATAAGGTATTCAACCAAAAATTGATCTCGCATTCATACTCGACTAAGCAATCAAATAAGATAATGACTATACCAAGAGATCATTGAGAGAGAAATTGACTTTGATCACTTAAAAGATGACTTAATTAACATAAATGATCATTGCAACATTGAAATATTATGATATCAAAAGCATAATAAATTTCTAAATGCATGAAAGGATGCAATTAAAGTCAATTATGATTTATGCTCAATTAATGTCCTATGTACAAACATAGATAAAGAACAAAACAAAAGCAAAAACAAAACCTAACCTAAGCAAAGGTTTCAAAAAGAGGTTATTTCAAGGAAAGCATGCCAATTGCTTTACGTAAGTGAATAAAACGTTTCTGATCCAAAGGTTTTGTTAAGATATCAGCTAATTGATCCTCAGTTGAAATATATGACAGTTGAAGAATATTTGATTCAACTAGCTCTCTAAGAAAATGATATCTAAGTTCAATATGTTTTGTTCTAGAGTGCAACACAGGGTTTTTTGAAATGTTAATAGCACTAGTGTTGTCACATAAAATGGTTACCGAAGTTGCTGAAATCCGGAAATCGCTCAACACGCTTTTCATCCAAATCAATTGGGTTGAACAACTTCCTGCAGAAATGTACTCCGCTTCGGCAGTCGAGAGTGCTATGCAATTCTGCTTTTTACTGTGCCATGCAACAAGGCAATGGCCAAGATAGAAGCATGCACCACTCGTGCTTTTCCGATCATCCACCGATCCAGCCCAATCGGCATCTGAGTATCCAACAATATCCAAACTTGTTCCCATAGGATACCAAATTCCGAAACTTATTGTACCTTTGATATACCGGATGATCCGTTTCACCGCTTTCAGGTGAACCTCCTTCGGTGCTGATTGATATCTCGCGCAAATCCCAACACTGAAGGATATATCCGGGCGACTAGCCGTGAGATATAGTAGACTTCCAATCATACTGCGATACAGTTTCTCGTCTACATTCTCACTATGTGATTCACTTCCAAGTCCCTTATGGCTAGTTCCCATTGGAGTCGGAAAATCCTTAGAATTTTCTAGATCAAACTTTTTGACCAACTCCATTGCATACTTGGATTGACACAAGTGAATACCTTCATCGTTTTGTTTAACTTGTAATCCAAGAAAATAAGTCAATTCGCCCATCATGGACATCTCAAATTCGCTTTCCATGGTCTCCGCGAATTTAGAAGCATCATTATCTCTTGTTGCGCCAAATACAATGTCATCGACATAGATTTGTGCTACAATGAAATTGTTTTGATAATGCTTCACAAAGAGAGTCCTGTCAGCTCCCCCTCGAGTATAGCCCTTTTCCAAAAGGTGCTTTGTCAACCTTTCGTACCATGCTCGCGGTGCTTGTTTCAGACCGTAAAGAGCCTTTTTCAGACGAAAAACATGGTTAGGTTGTTTATGGTCCACAAAACCTTTCGGTTGAGCCACATAAACTTCCTCATTTAAAAATCCATTTAAAAATGCGCTCTTAACGTCCATTTGAAATAATTTGATTTTAAAATGACAAGCTATCGCAAATAAGATACGAATGGACTCGAGTCTAGCTACAGGGGCGAAAGTTTCATCAAAGTCTATACCTTCTACTTGAGAGTAGCCTTGAGCAACTAACCTTGCTTTGTTCCTGATGATAGTACCATCTTCATTTTTCTTGTTCTTGAAGATCCATTTGGTACCTATCACATTGTGTTGCTTCGGAGGCTTCGTTAATTCCCAGACTTTGTTTCGCTCAAATTGATGGAGCTCTTCCTGCATTGCTTCAATCCAGTAGTCATCTTGAAGAGCTTCATCAACATTCTTTGGTTCGATTTGAGATACGTAGCATGCAAATCCGCAAACCAATTGTCTCCGAGTTCTAACTCCTTCTTGTGGGTCTCCAATGATGTTCGATTCAGGATGATCCTTGGAGATGCGTAACGTTTGAGGTAAGGGAGTAGTCGGAGGTACACGAGATGATTCCTGCACATCAGATAAACTTGAAGAACCGTTAGATGCATCATTATTATCGAAAGAATTGTTAGAAGAAGATGCATTAGCAGGTGTATCATCATCAAGAGAGATATCGAGGGTAGATTTTTCAGATTCAAAGTGAAAAGCTTCATCTACTTTAACATTTATCGATTCTACGATCGTCTTAGATTCTAAGTTAAAAACTCGATATGCTCTACTGTTTGTAGAATAACCTAAGAAAATCCCGTCGTCCGGGCCGGCACGGGCGGCACGTACCGTGCCCCTCAAAGAGGGGCACGGTACAGGGGGTCTCGGACCCCCCTGTCTCGAACGATACCCCCAGGGTATCGCTCGAGACAGAGCGATACCCTGGTGGGTATCGCATGCCGTGCCGGCCCGTGCCGGCCGGCACGACCGGTTTTTTTTTTTTTTTTTTTTTTTTTTTGTTTTTTTTTTTTTGTTTTTCTTCGCACAATTCTATTTTAACATATCCCTTCTCTTAACTTTATTGTGGGTAAATTCAAAGTATTATAGACTTCAACTTATTCATTATTATAAATAGTTCCTACATCCAAATAATCAAAGTTAAAAATGTAGCGGTGAATTTTCATTATTTTGCTTACATAATGAGTTAACCACTAGTAGATATTATAATATTATCTACTTTAATGAGTTAACCACTAGTAGATATTATCTACTTCATTATTTTGCTTGATTTGAATGATTTGAATGATTACATAATTGATTTGAATGGTAATGATTTGAATATTTTCAATGAAAAATATAGAGGTTTACCGAATATTGCAAACCGTGAACCAAACGAGCCCTATTTGTTAAGTAACTGGTAATATTCAATTTTACTCACTTAAATCTTGTAAATGGGCTTCGGCTATATGAATTCTCAAAAGAAATTTAGTAGGTTCTGCCATATGAATTGTTTTTCTTCGCACAATTCTATTTTAACATATCCCTTCTCTTAACTTTATTGTGGGTAAATTCAAAGTATTATAGACTTCTGTTACGGAATTTGAGTTGGCGTATTTCGTGAATGTATTAAGTCTTGAAGATTGAAGATGAAGAAACTTTGGATCATATACATCAATCTCAAGAAAGAAGAATTCAAAAGGATCAGGTATGTTTAACTAAAGATTTTGGTGATCCGAATACTTCTTATAGTGTAGAAACACCTGGAAGAATTTTAATTGCTTAAATTTCAAAAACTGGACATGGGACATGTTCAGGATCCGGATCAGAAATTGCAATCCGGATCCCGAAGGGTGTTCGTTCATACACTGGTTCAATCCGGATCGCTGCAATTCATGATCCGGATCCCGAACAGCAGTTTTACCTATTTACTTGCTCGATCCGGATCAGGAATCACAATCCGGATCCCGAACGTGATGTTTGGTGAAACTGTATGAACGATCCGGATCGGGGACTTCGATCCGGATCCCGAACTAGCATTTTTCTGGAAATCGTCTTTCTTGCTTCTGCGATCCGGATCGTCCAATTCCAATCCAGATCGCCGTCCGTAAAATCTCCAGAAAAGGCAGTTTTTGATCCTTATCTTCTTCCATTGGTTTCTAACCTATAAATAGCCCTTTTATTCATTTTCTAGGGCATCCACATATATCGGCAAAAATAGAAAAACATAGCCGAAAGAGAAAATCCACATATAGAGAAGAAAGGAAATCTATAGATCTATTCTATGTTTCTTCATCTATATTGATTGATTTGATTCTAGGTTTTCCATACTCATATTTTGAGATGAATCAAATCAATGAATACATAGATGGTATTTCCGATCTATCTTTGATCTAAGTATTCGGCGGATCATCACCACCCAAAACAAACAACGATTTACCCTAAATCGGCGCGTGGACTCGCGTGGCCTTGTGGATTCAAGGTGCAACCGCTCTCGTGGATTCGGAGCGAGGTACGTTCGTGGATTCGAAGCGTGCTATTGGGTGAAGACCGTGGATTCGGTCGGACGTCGTGGACTCGACGTTGGACGCTGTGGATTCAGCGTTGGGCGCGGATCGTGGATTCGAGAAGCGTCGTGGAGCGAGCGGAGAAGATCTACTAGGAGCGTATGGTAAAAGGTTGAGTCGTCTGTGAGTACGTTATATCACCTTGTACGTGTGTTAATTCTAGTGGATTTCGCCGTGTTATCGGTCCCGTGGTTTTTTACTCCGGTTTGGAGTTTTTCCACGTAAAAATCTTGCGTGTTCTTTTATTTTTCCGCATTGGGTTTAATTGCGCAATGATTTTTTGAGTGTTTATTGTTTACACCTATTCACCCCCCTCTAGGTGTTTTTTTTCCCCTATTTAGATCCAATTACTTATAACCCAACAAGTGGTATCAGAGCGGGAATAGGGTTGTAAACAATGGTTGAAGGTGGAAACATCAATCGACCCCCTTTCTTTGATGGAACAAATTATGCGTACTGGAAAGTACGGATGAAAGCCTTTTTAATTTCCATCGACGAAAGGGTGTGGCAATCAATTGAATTAGGATGGTCTAATCCAACTGAATTTTTAGATGATGTTCGCACCTTAAAACCTAGGTCGAAATGGACCAAGGAAGAGATAGACTTATCTTCTTACAATGGCAAAGGGATTAATGCTCTATTTAATGCTTTGTCACAAACTGAGTTCTCTCGCGTTTCGACATGTGAGACTGCGAAAGAAATCTGGGATGTTCTTCAAGTTACGCATGAGGGAACTAACCTAGTGAAGATTCAGAAACTGCAAATGCTTACGAGCAAGTTTGACTCTATCTCTATGGCAGAGAATGAATCTTTCACTGACTATTACACACGATTGCAAGACATCGTAAACTCATGTGCTAACTTGGGAGAGAAGATTCCAGAATTTAAAGTTGTAAGAAAAATTCTAAGAACTCTTCCTGAACGATTTCGCCCGAAGGTCGCAGCCATTGAAACAATTAAACACCCGGACGAAATGCGTGTAGAAGAATTAGTAGGTGCTTTACAAACTTATGAAATGACATTTCCTACTAACTATTCTTCTGGAAAAGCATCCTCTTCTAAGTCTTCAGGTTACGCATTGAAATCAACTAAAGAAGAAGACGCGGATTCATCCTCCTCGGACGACGACGAGAACCTTTCTATGGAGGACTTTGAGAAGCAGCTCGCTCTCTTGACAAGGAAGTTTCGCCGCAACTTTCGAAGGGGAAATCCAAGCAAAACTTCATCCTTCGGAAAGTCCAAGAAAGGCAAGGGATTTTCAAGCCACAAGTCAAGAAAGCAAGAAAACTTCTCAAAGGATAAGAAAAGTTCTGAGGGACAAGTTCAGTGCTTCAAATGTCGAGGCTACGGCCACATTTCAACGGAGTGTCCCAACAAGAATCCGGCAAAGAAGAAGGCGATGCAAGTCATCACTTGGGATGACAACTCCACGTCAAATGAGTCATCGTCAAGTGATGAAGAAGACAACGCGACAGCTTTCCACGCGTCCACCTCTTCACCGTTCATGTGCTTAATGACAAGTACATCCGACTCACTGTCCAACTCCACTGTTGAAAAGATTGCAACGGACGATGAATCAGATGATTCGGAAGGTGAAGATTTTGCTCTAGCCTATCACAAACTTTTGAGGGATTCAAAGAAACTGGCTAAGCAAAACAAGGGGTTGAAAGGGAGATTGCAGGATCTCGAAGAAGAAGTAAAAAGGGTAACCTCTCTCTCAACCGATCTTGAAGTGGAAAGGGACAATCTGATTAAAACAAATGTTTCCCTTCAAGAGTCCAATGAGCAACTCGAGAAGAACTATATGGATATGGTGAACAAAGCGAATTACTTCTTGAAGCTCAACGGCGAGGCTCGACAGGAAAAGTTGGAAATGACGGAGACCATACACCAACTGAAGGATGACTTAAAGAGATTTATTTCTGGAAGGAGTAAGTTGGACAGACTTCTTGGTCTTGGTCAAACAAATAAGTTCGGCCTCGGATACACTCAAACTGGAGACATTCCAAGTTCGAGTGGGACAGTATTTGTGCCTCAGTCGGTATCTCCTCCTCCGACACCGGAATTCACGACAATCAACGACAACAAGCCTACCACATCCTGTTACGGCATTTTGGTGTTGGCATATTTCGTGAGTCAAGTCAGTAAGTTGAGTCGGAGTCTTAAAGGGATCAAATTGTCAATCAGCAATCAAAGACTTAGAGAAGATTCAACAAGAGCTCAAGTTGACACTCAGTGTCTTGAGTCTTGTAGATTGAAGATGAAGAATTGTGAATCAGTTACATCAATCTCAAGAAGAAAGTATTCAAAAGGATCAGGTATGTTTAACTAAATAATTTTGGTGATCCGAATACTTTCTTATAGTGTAGAAACACTTGGATGAATTTTTAATTGCATAAAAATCAAAAACTGGACATGGGACATGTTCAGGATCCGGATCAGATGATCCAATCCGGATCCCGAAGGGTATTAGTTCATGTGCAAATCCAATCCGGATCCAAGCCTATTCTGATCCGGATCCCGAACATTGGATGTTGCTGAAATTCATGAACGATCCGGATCGGGCCTTGCGATCCGGATCCCGAACCCTTGGTTTTCTGGAATCGTCAATCTCGTTACGACGATCCGGATCGCAGTAATCCGATCCGGATCGCCGTCCTGAAAAATTCCAGATAAGGTAAGTTTTTGATTCTTATCTCTTTCCAAAGGTTTCTAAACTATAAATAGACATTTAGGGTTTCTCAAAAACGTGGGAGCACGGCCGATCAATTTATAAAACACTTGAGAGCAACCCTAGAGGCTAGGTTTTTATCGTTCTTCTTTATAGCCTCTTTTAGGTCAATTCGATGGTTCTTCCAAGATCATATCTTTTGTCGAATTGATCTAATCTTTGCTTAGAGATTTTTCCCATGGATCTTCATTGATAATCTAAGCAAAGGATCACCATCGAAGCCAATATTCTTACCGGCTGAGTTTGCGTCGTGGATTCGACGTGGCATCGTGGATTCGGTGTGTTGAAGGCGTTTCGTGGATTCGAAACGTGTGCTCGTGGATTCGAGTGGCGTTCGTGGATTCGAACGTGTGCAGTGGACGTGCAAACGGTGGAGCGCAAGGTCCGAAGAAGTTGAAGGAGGGGTTAAATCCGTGGAGACGGTAATCACCTTGTTATTCTTCTTTTCTTAGTGGATTGTTATTGCGTGGACATCCAACCGGTCAGCGCAAGGTCCGAAGAAGCTGAAGGAGGGGTCGAGTCCGTGGAGTCGGTAATCACCTTGTTATTCTTCTATTCTTAGTGGATTGTTATTGCGTGTTGGTCCCGTGGTTTTTCTCCTGGATTGGAGTTTCCACGTAAATCTCGGTGTGTTGATTTTTATTTTCCGCATTGTTTTTTATTTTGCACTGAGATTGGTTTTTATAATATTACACCTATTCACCCCCCTCTAGGTGTTTGATAGTACCTATTTAGATCCTTGTGGATCCTAAATAACTCTACAATTGGTATCAGAGCGGGTTTTAGGTTTATCTATCATGTTGGGTGAAAGTGGTAATATTTTTAGACCTCCTCTTTTTGATGGGACCAATTATGCATATTGGAAAGTGCGGATGAGAGCTTTTCTCATCTCTATTGATGAGCGGGTATGGCAAACCGTGGAATACGGTTGGGTGCATCCTGTTGAGGAAGTAGGAAATTCTACTACCCCAAAACCTCGCTCTAGATGGTCCAAAGAGGAAATCGAAAGATCTTCTTACAATGGGAAAGGTATGAACGCTTTATATAATTCTCTTTCCTCGACTGAGTTTACAAGAATTTCCGCGTGTGAAACCGCGAAGGAAATTTGGGATATTCTCAAAATTACACATGAGGGTACTAATCTTGTAAAAATTCAAAAGCTCCAGATGCTTACAAGTCAATTTGACTCTATTCATATGGAAGAGCATGAATTGTTTACAGATTATTACACTAGACTTCAAGATGTAATTAATACATGTGCTAATTTAGGAGAAAAGATCCCGGAGTCGAAAATTGTAAGAAAGATTCTTCGGACTCTTCCGGAACGGTTTAGGGCAAAGGTTACCGCCATTGAAACCGTTAGTCATCCGGATGAGATGAGTGTAGAGGAATTAGTAGGTGCTTTACAAACTTATGAGATGACTTTTCCTACTAATCAAATTTCTTCCAAGTCTTCTTCTAAGCTTACAGGTATTGCATTCAAATCAACAAAGGAAGAAGATGACGAATCAAGTTCCGACGATGAAATCTCTTTTGCCGATTTTGAAGAACAATTGGCGCGGATCACAAAGAAATTTCGTCGGAAATTTTGGAAGAATCGAACCGATGGATCTTCATCCACGAAACCATCTAAAGGATCATCGGGTTCTAAATCCTCTAAACTCAAAGGCGTTGCAAAACCTTCTAAAGAAAAAGAAAAAGATGATTTCGAAGGGGAAATCCGATGTTATCGATGCAAAGGCTACGGCCATATTTCAACGGATTGTCCTTCTAAGAAATCATATAAAAAGAAGGCTTTGCAAGCAAAAACTTGGGACGATTCTAGTTTCGATGAATCGACCTCAAGTGAAGAGGAAAAAGAAAAATTTGTTGCTTTTCATGCCTCTCAAATTCCCTCTTCTAATTTGTGCTTATCATCTTTAGTCACTGACTCTATTCCTTTGATTTTGCATGAAACATCAACATCCGGTGGAGAGTCATCAAGTGAGGGGGAGTCGGACGAAGAAGAACTCGTTGAGGCATACCAACAACTTCTTGCGGAATCAAAGAAGATGGCCAAACTTAACAAGAAGTTGAGGAAGCAACGACTTGAAGTTCAAGACGAGAATCATGCTTTAAAGATCAAACTTCATAATCTCGAGGAGGAACGAGAGCTTTTATTGGATAATAATAAAATCCTCCAAGAAAAGATAAATCAATCGGAAACGATCGTTAATTCCCACATTAACAAGATTGATTTTCTTGAAAAGCAGTTTGAAGAGATTCATGTCACCAACCAAGCT
>JAQOTM010000690.1:0-53572 GCA_029168755.2 Tillandsia fasciculata | reverse complement strand
TTTTCGTGTGATCGTTCGCTTCGTTTCGCACTTTGGCACGTTTCCCGAGGCATCTTTGACCCCCTATTTTTCTGTGTTGGATTTTGGACAGCACCGGCTTGTCTCAATTTATATCTTAGCCTAGGAACATCGGATCAAGGTGTTTCAGGACTCGATTTTGATCTACTCGTCGCGCAGGAACACAGTGGTGATTTTTTGGGATTTTAGGAAATTGTTTCGAAGGTGATATTAAGCTTTTTCTTGGACAATTGCTACAGGAATTCTGATTTGGAAGGTTTGAGGCTGCAGCGGTGTTTTATTTTTATCTTGGCCTACAGGTATCAGATTGGGCGTTTTTAAACAGTCGTTTTGGGGCTACTTTTCGCGAGAAACGCGACCCGTGAATTTTCTGGATTTTCTTGTGGACTGGACAGAGGTGATATTTAGCCCATCTTGGGGTGCGATTTTTGACAGTTGATGTTTTGGGCAGTTTGGGATTAATTATGCGCATTGTTCTGTGCAGTGGGACACAGTTTTTTTGCTTGGGCTGTGTTAGAGGACTGCGGGCAGCAGACGTTTCTTTTGATGTTGTGCGTGCTTTTCGAGGTGGGTGGTTGTTGCTTGCCTCTATATCTGACTTACTCACTAAGTTTATTAGAGAACCCCACTATTGAGCTTATTGATTGATTATCGTGCATAATTAATTGTTATAAAATGTGAACTTATCATCTGAGATATATTTTGTGGATATAGCATGTTGGGGATATTATTGGGATATTATTGCTGTTGGAACATGATCATTGGAATAATTTAATAAGTGATTATTAACATGCTATATTAGCACCTAGATTTGTATGAAAGTGGGTTAAATGGATTAATTGTTGGGGGCATGACGACATATCCATGTGCGGGTTTCACTTTGGGATTTATTATGGATCAGGGGTTATACATGTGTAGGTGACTGATGATTCTAGTATGATTGTTATATTTATGTGGATATTATTAATTATTACACATGTAAAACTGTTATTGGACATTCTCTCTCTTTCACATTGCTGAGGACTTTTGCCCATTGGCTCATTTGGACATCTAGATAGGCCCCTATTTTATTGCTACACTATCATATTGGGGATTTGACTTAGCAGAACCATGATTGCTTCTTTCTCTTTTTATTTAGACTTTTGAGTCTGTTGCTCGAGTTCGAGCAGAGGTTTGGGATAGTGTAGAAGGGACCTGAGGGTCAGTGATAGGGTGTACTTGATGTTGGATTGGGGGTTATTGCGGCAACCGCGCGGACAGTAGGCGGTTGACCGGATCTGATTGTGGGTTGTGGGGTTATTGCGAGGTGACCGCCGGATGTGGGCGATCGACCGGATGGTTACTGTTGCATCAGATTGGGTATCAGATTTTTCTAGTGGATGGTGTTTCCCACTTTTTGAGTATTATTGCATCAGATCGGGGTTTTATTAGTGGACGGAGTTTCCCACTTTGATCATAGTCATGATCCAGTCCTGCTATTATGAGACAGTGGTTACAGAGATGCTTGATACAGTGATACTTTACTCGTGTGGGTCGCTCCCCTCGAGTGCCACTCCGGACTAGGCTATACACGGTGCCGAGCGCCGGGCACCATTCTGAGTCCTTGAGTTCGACAGCAGAGCAGGCAGTACCAGTTTTTACTGGTGGCACTAAATTGGGTCTATTTGGTCAGATACTGTTACTGATGCATTCATACCGTCATTTCCTTTGGTATTGCATTTAGAGGCATACTTGTTGTGGTTCCCCCTTTTATTCAGTAGTTCTGTTTACAGCTTTACCACTTGCCCTTCTCTTGCCTCTAGTAGACTTAGTGGGTACGCCGGAGCTTGAGGCTTTACCCACAGGGGGAGGCTACTGGTTTACTAGTGGTTCTCACCCCCATTGTTGTTTCCCTTGCTTTTTCTTTCCCCCCTGTTTTGCAGTGTTTTCTTTGGGAGTTGCTGATCTTCGGTCGTTGTCCGAGGCGAGGGAGTCACGAGCTAGATCTTTACCACCCGCAGAGGGTAGCTGTATTTCCTGGTTGGAGATTCCTGGTAGCTGATGGCTGGTTTACCGTTTTATATGATTAGAGAGATCTTTTGTATTTGGAGAGACTGATGTTGAGACTGATGTACTATAGTTTTAGTTTATCTCCTTTTATAGTTGAGAGATGCTGTACTGAGGACATTGTATGACGATTATCTGTATTTGAGGAAATGGATATTGTACTTTATTTCATGATGTACAGTGATTGGATTTTATTTTACAGCATTTTATTTCAGCTCTGATATTTGTGTAGCTATAGTACTATCTTTTGCAGGTTAGACGCTTCGCCTATGCGGGTTTTGGCATAGGTGGCGGATCTGTTGGCGAGCCCGGATCGCAGTTTCGACCCCGGGGCGTGACAACATAACTAAGCTTTTCGGAACTCAAAACTATTTTTAAGTTCCTAAGCCAATCTTTATAATTTGTTCCGGTTAAGCGGTTAGTTTCGAGAATGCGAGAAAGAGGATTGGAAGCGGACATTTTGTTCTGCAGAGAGTAAAGATTCAAATTAGATATTTGTATTCGTTTCATAATTTTGTTTTAGGGATTTTTTTAAAAACAAACGTTAACCTCCCACTATTTCCTCGAGTCTCTTACACTCCTCAGGTAGAGAAACGAAAACCCAACACGATAAGGGTTTCAAGTGGGTACTACGGTCCCATCAGTTTACCGCACCACCTCACCTGACAGATATTGGTGGCACGAAAATCAATAAGTGGACAACTCTTGTCCAATGCTTCTTAAGCAAATTGCAGCGATATTCGGTCTCTAAGTCCTGTAGGCCTCACCTGACAGATATTGGCCTTATTCTTTAGTTAAGTCAGACCCACCGTTCAAACGCGTAAGCAAAGCCGTCATTGGGTCCCTCACCTGACAGATATTGGGCCCAACCCCATCTTTACTCCGCAGCATCTTATGCTAATAGAGTGGTTGCGCCTTTCCAATGCAACTGACCACTGTAACCAGCCGTGCCAATCAACACCAGAAAAGACGCCCGCACTTCTACAACGGTGGAAGACCGCTCGACTTAATATTTATGAGGAGATTTGTATTTAGGTCTCATATTTAATTTTATTTGTTTACATCTCATGCAAATAAAAATAAATATAATGCAACCGGTGATGATCATGGATCTAAAAAGAAGATTCGTGCTCGAGCCACTGAGCCGGAATCGGGGTCTAGGGGTCATAAATACAAGCACACGCACGTCATTGGTTTGATCGTCTTCAACTTCTTGATCCAATCCGAAGCTACAACTTGATTCGATCACCATCAACCCCTTGATTCGACCGCCATCAAGTGCTCGTCTCGATCTGGGCTTGTTGTGTGCTAATGGCTTCCCACCAATCAACCAATGACGTGCAACCATACATAATACAACCCAATTAAAGAATAAAATAACTTTTATCTCTAATCTATTGAGACACGCAGGTCTCTAAATAAAATTGGCTCGTGCTCGCAGGCACCCAAATAGCCCTAACACAGAGTCCTTAATTTAAACAAATTTAAAATTACAGGATTCCGCATACATATCATACATCACATATCCATACAAAATAAATTGGTTGCTATCCATGATCATCACCCATATGTATCTCATACATCACAATCATAATAATTAATTTTTGGATATTTTAATTAATAGTTTACCAATTATCCAAAAAAATAGGTGATCAAATCACCATAACGATACGATCTTATCAATCGTTTGATTTAACTAAACAGTTAATTCATACAATTTTGATCAATATTTTAATCCGCAAAAATATCTATTGGTCTCATCAATGATTCACATCTTATGTGAAAAACTATATAAAATTTGATCTCATCAAATTTTACAATAAAATAGATTGATCTAATCAATATAATAAAATTTTAAAATAAATTTTGATCTTATCAAAATTATATAAAAATTAAAAAAAAAAAATTTGATCTCATCAAATTTTACTTATTTTATTTTATTTTTATTTTATTTTAATTCTGCGGATTAAAATAATTTCGAATTAATCAAAATTTAATAATTCTTGAATATGGTAAAACGATTTAACAATCATTCAAAATGATTTAAAATATCCAAAACTATAATTTTAATCTTAAATAACATGAGGATGTCTCTGATACCACTGTTAGGTTTTTGCGCAAAATAAACGCAGCGGAAAAAGAAATCAAATAGGCAAATATGAAAAACTTGAGATCTGATCTCAAAAACCACGCAAAACAGGATCCCTCATGTATCTAAGATTAAAAGGAAGAGGAAGATCTAATCTTCACCTTTGCGCGGGAAGATCTACACCGCAATTTGATGATCGTGGAATTTGGTTCTCTTGAAGCCGCACACGCGTCCGGCCTCTACGGGTATCCACACGAGGTTGTCGACTTGATCGAAATTCTCACCGGGGTGCTAGCTCCCTTGCAGATAACGTCTTTCTTTTAATGTGGATATTTAGAAAAGAGGAAGACGAGGAAAGATGACGGCTAGGGTTTTCTTTTTCTTTTCTTTCTCTTAAAGAAAACTCGTACGTACAAAGAGGGATATAAACCCTTTTTATAATTATTAAGATAAACATTAAAATTAGATTTAAATTTATCTAATCCCTAATCTGTTTAATCAATTAAATCCTAATTTAATTCGACTTGAACAATTCTAATTTAATCAAATCAAATTATTAATGCAACATTTGCACTTAAGTCCTCTCACAACTTACTAACTATTAGTAAGCCCTCTCTTGCAACATTTGCACTTTAATATCCTTAATTTGTAACAATTACAAATTAGTCCAATTATCAACATATTGACAATTAAGTCTACAGGCGATTCAAAAATTGCGATCCAACTATCCGATCAGTCATAACCTCTTATGTGTGTGACCGGTTCTATTCTATCTGGTAGTGAGATATATATTGTTATTACCATCAACAATATCACTGAAACTCTTTTCAGTGGATTAGAACTATTCAAACTCAGCCCAATAAAAATTATCGATCATCATCCAGATAATTCTCGTGAGTCCCACAATCCACCAGTGACGCCTAGCAGCATGTAGTGGCATTCCAGTAGAATGGAATACTGAACCTTTAGGTGCAGTTAACGTGTGATACAATCCTTCTATCCGGAGTCTCAACTAGACGAAGGTCATGGAATTGCTCGTCAAACCTTACCGTCTGTCATATGTCAAATTTATTCGACTCAAGTTTCTAATATCGGAAACCCTTTCCGTTATTTACTATGCCTTGGCCAAGGTCTTCTAAACTCGGTCTCATAAATCACATAGGACTAACTCCCTTATCTACTAAGGGCGATAGATTCCATATAGGTGTACACCCTATTCCTACAACGAACCTACTGTAGCCAACATGCACCCACTGCAAGGACCCAAATTGCTAGGGACCAAGTGTATGTACAGTCAAACTGCAGTAACCCCATTGTGAATAGCCGAGACACCGCAGGTCAAAGGACCAGTCACACTACTGCAACATCGAGTAAGTCACTGACGAGTGAGTAGACATCCAAGTGACTTCTCGTGATGATCACGCTCGGTACCCTTGTTCTCCGACAACCACCTGCACATTCGCTCCAGTGTCCCTACACTGTTGACTCGAGACTCGTCTACCCTAAAAGGGAAGCGACTGTGCACCAATCTCACCGGATCAATCACTGTCCCCGTGATGATCCATCGATCGGGAGCATTTAGGAATTAATCACTAATGATACATGTCTCAAATTCTCAACTCTTGAGAATACGTATCATCATCTTATTAATTTCTTGGACAATTCATGAACACATACACAACACGAATGGAAATAAAAACCCAATAACATTCATAATGTAAAATGTCAAATACAAATTTATATCCTAGAAAGAATATATGTGTCGGCCAAGTTGGCTTCTAGGGCATACATCTAACACAGCCGCCCTAAAAAATAGCAGCATTTAACATAGAAAAACAGCGAAGGACGGTTTTGCCGAAAAACAAGAAAGATCGGCACCTGTTCGCGAATCCCTTGGGTAGTGACCAAATATCCTGTCAGGATATGGGATTGATTGCTGGACATCGTTACCTGTGCCAGAAGTTGACTTGATTTTGACAATCGCCCGAACGACACATCAGGCGATTGCCGATGGGGCATTATTAAGACCAGAATTTTCGCCACTTAAGATAACGACATGTGGTGTTTACCATCGGCTGAGAACATCAGCCGATGAAGGGAAGGGTCAACCGAAGGAGGATCTACGTCCAATCTGGACCAATCTCAGTCGTTTGAGAACGCAGCATGCGGTGCATATTATCGGCTGAAGGCATCAGCCATAGGAGAAACAGCCGACGCAAAAATTATCGCCTCATTCAGTAGCGACTTCGGCTAAAGAAGGACATCAAACCATTCCGGTCAAACGACGAAGAAGGTGGATTCAGAGTTAGCCTTCAGCTGATCAGGCCAGAGAAGAAGAGCTCTGGAAAGGAAAGGTATGACATTCGGGGCGCAAATCTCGTAACGGATTTCGAAACGGCAAATGGCATCCAGCATTGTAAAGCATTAGGGATCATGCGTCGGCACGCTAATAAGGGGATGAACCTGGACGGAGGAACGACTATTATCCTATTTGAGAAAGTTTCGACTCAAAAGGAAGTAGTTGAAGATTTCACGATAACTCTCCCCAAATCACGCCGATATTTCAAATCGGCGCCTATAAGCATGGTTCGGAAAGTGTATAAATACCCGAACCATCGAAGAAGAATGGATCCTGCAATCTCGTAAGCCAGGACCACCCCCCTGCTTTTTCATATCTTTACTGCTTTTCTAGATATATTTATCGCATTTCTTAGGAGTAGATTAATTATAATTAGCTACCTATTACTCTTGTAACTCCCATTCCACTCAATACAATCCTCACAATCGGCTCATCAGCCGTTTGTTTTTGGCACATCTTTATCTCTCTCTCAATCTCTATATCTCGATCTGGTTATTTTAAGCCGGACTGTCGCGAGAGTTCACTGAGAAGAACTCGGCCGAGCAGATCCCTTCTCGGCCCGACCGCTTAATTCTATTGGCACGCGGCGCATCACATCCAAAGGGTCAACAACCTCACCCATCGTGGCCGATCGAAGATCGACATTTTCGGCCCCAACAGGACGGTTACAGGGAACGATTACAATTAGGACCATTTCTAGGAAAGTTGTAAGAAAAGATGTAAAGAAAGTTGTAGATGCGGATATAAAAAGCTAGTTACGAAAGTGGTAAAGTTTTTTTTTTTTTTTTTTTTGAGAGAAAGATAGCATGCTATCCGCTTCGTTTATTTTTGAAATAAACTTAGCTGAAAATGTGAAGCAACTAGGCTTCGAACTCGGGTCTCGGGTATCAACCTCCAAGCACTTTGCCACTTGTGCTAAAAACGGTTGATGAAAGCGGTAAACTTGATCTCTGAAAGTTGTAGATGCAGATATTGAAGGTATTGAAAAGCATTTGTGGTCACTGACTTACGAAATTGTAGGACTCTTTTTCCTTCGATGGTTCGCTTATTTATACTCGTTGGAACAGTATATGTGGTATGTGTACTTGTGCATGCGTGATTTGTGGAGAATCATAGCGTATCTCTCAACTACTTTCTTTCTAGTTAATTTTTCTCGGTTGGATAGTAATTCTTTTCCGCTCACGTTCATCCTCAAGATTGGAGCGCCGAGGCGCAATTCTCGACACTTTTCGATACTGGATATCGCCTGCCATTTCTGCGTTAGTTGCGTGATTTGCGCCCTAACTCTTGTGCCTTCCCTTTTCAAAATCTTTTCTTTTGCAGCTCGAACAACCGATTTTCGATCCTGATTTCAACTCTTGTTATCGCTCGACCAAGGTAGTCGAAGGTTCACATCTAGCCAAAGCCGGTCTCAGCTAAGACGCGAGTTTCTTTCCATCGACTATTTCTTCTATCGTCTGATGTCCTTAGCCAATGGTTTGCGTCACGTGTCGTCTCCTAACTTATGGCGATAATTTTAACCTCAACAACTCCAAAAATCAAAATTTGCAAAAAAATAATGCAATTTATCCTAATTGATAATTTTTCATAAAGACTACACAATTTGAGCATGCTACTACATTCAACCCCTATTTATATATATAAACAAAAATGATAATAATATCAATTAGGGAAGAAAGCTTAATGTAGGGTTGTAAAAATAAATAATCGATCATAAAATGCAAAAAACAAAATTATCTTTTACTAACTATCTGCTATTCATCTATCTTTTTTCACTCCTAATTAAAACAACTGAAGAGGAGAATAAAAAAAAAAAAACTCATATAATTTTTCTCCCAAAAAAAAAAAGAAATTGTAATTGTGCTAAAAAGAGGAGCAAATTTCAAACTAACAATCAAGCGAAGTAACGACACAACAAAGACATATTTTTATGCGAAATTTTAAAATCAAAAAAGTATTTTCTTTGGAAAAATCCCGTAAATTAATTTATGCTCTTTTACACCTCTATGGCAGGGACAGGAGATGTACATAGTAACGGGGACAAGCCGTGCTACCACCAAACACAGCATCTTCCAACAGGACCAGAGAGACAATGAGAACCCCGCTTTTCGTTTGTTTTTTTTTTTTCTTCTTTTTTATTCATCAAACCACTCTAACTCTAACTCTCTCTCTCTCTCTCCCTCTCTCTCTCTCTCAGAATACACTCACATGGGCAGAGGAAGAAACCCCAAAAAAAAAATCCCCTGTAATTAATCCCATTCCGTTCAACTCCAAAGGAGGGCAAACATCCATTCCCCTTTCAAACCCAATCTCCTCTCCTCACTTTTACACTTTCCTACCTATCCCCCTCTCCACCAACCTCTTCAATAATCTGCATCGAAAAAAAAAAAAAAAAACCGTTACATATTGTACATGTAGAAACTGAAAATGCCAAATTAAAAATCCATAAAACAGCCTCCGCCATTCCGTAAGGCGTCATCAAGTAAAAAGCAAACAATCACCAGCCGCTGATTACCAAAATACAACGGATATTTTTTTGTCAGCTAGAAAGAGTAGCCCAATCTCCTTGTTAGTAGTAGTAGTAGAAGTAGTAACCCGCCTGCCGCACTCACTCACCATCTTTCTTCTTGAGAAGGCTTCTGGTAAATAGCAAGCAGATGACGAGAAATCCGAGCCCCGCCGCTCCTCCCACCACTATGGCCACCGTCTTCGTCGTTTGCTGCCCTAAAATGATCACAAAAATACATGTCGCTAACATTGGTGCCTGCTAGTGTTTTAATTTTAATAAATAATAATAGACCAAGAGTTAAAAGCACGGGATTCCTAACAGATGAGAAGAGAAATGCGGGAAGCAATAATAATGTGCCAAGGAGAATCACGCATTTCACAAACTATCACCGTTTTTTTTTTTTTTAAAAAAAAAAGGAAAAAAAGAAAGAAAAAGAAAAAGAAAATTTAACAATAAAGTAAGTAAAAAATATCTTGTGATAGGGCAGCACCTCCGCCGCCGCCGCCGCCTCCGCCTCCGGTGGTTCCGCCGCGGGGGACGCCGTTGGGGTAGTAGCTGTAGCTGATGTAGCACTTGTCGAGGTAGACCTGGCCGGAGGGGGCGCCGCCGCACTCGACCTCGGACTTCTGCACGGCCTGCGCCGCGCACTGCCCGCAGTCCCCCAACGACAGCTCCCCCTCGCACTGCGCCATCGCGTACACTCCCTCGTAGCTCGTCGCGTAGAAACCATTCCCGCCTCCTCCGCCGCCGCCGCTGTTGAGCCCGCTCTGCAGCTGCGCGAACGCGGTGTCGCGGCGCATCTCGAAGCCCGATCCGCCGCCGCCGCCGCCGGAGCCGCAGGTCTTGAAGAGCATCTGCGTGCCCGACACCTGCGGGAAGCCGGACACCTCGTAGAGGGCCAGGCACCCCGTCAGCTGGATCCGCGCCGCCACGGCCGAGCCGCAGAGCGACGACCACATGGGGATCGCGCGGCTCACGCACGACGAGCACTCGCCCGGGCTCAGGTCGCCGCGGCACTGGAAGACCCCGAACACACCACCCCCGCCGCCGCCGGAGGAGGAGGAGGTCTTGTAGAACTTGGCGGAGGCCGATTGGGCCATGAGGGCGGAGGCCACCGCGGCCACCGACTGCTGGGAGGCGCCGCCACCACCGGCCCCGATGGTCTGGTTGGCGCATCCCTTGTAGACGAGGGCATAGATGTCGGTGCCGGAGACGGGGCAGAGGAGAGAGAGGACGGCGGGTAGGAGGAGGAGCAGGAAAATAAGGGGTCGGGGTGAGAATGAGAATGACGATGATGATGGCGAGGGAGGAGGAGACGAAGGGTGGGCTTCGGAAACGCCCATCTAGGGTTTCTACTTACTCTCTCTCTCTCTCTCTCTCTCTCTCTGCCCTCTTCTCTCTCTTTCTCTTTTGCTCTCTCTCTCTCTCTCCTTTTAATCTTTCCCTCTCTCTCTTAGTTACTTTCTTTTTCTGTAATTCTTTTAAAAGAAAAGAAAAAAAACAATCATAGTTCAGTGTTATCGGGTGGGGACAACGGAGGAGTAAAGAAGCAGTGATACAGAGACGTTGCTTTTTCTTCACTAAACTATTGTTAAGGCTAAATTGCACATTCAGTACTCAACCTATGAGACACATTATATTTTTATCCTTAAACTTTATTTTATTATTATATTAAGTTCAAATATTTATAATTACTATTATTATAGAATTCGAGCTTGCTGCTGCGAATAAATAAATTATAAAATAATTTATAAAATATATATTAAAAGGTATTTTTAAGCAAATAGAATTAACAAAAATATGTATAAAAATTAACAGTAAGATTAAAAAATTTTGAGTGATGATATAACTATATTTAATTTAACGAAGTTGGTGGAAATAAAAATAAGTTAAACAGGCAATAATGTTAAGGCAAAGTTCACACAAAATATAGATGAAATATATAAACAGGCGGCGGCAACATAAATAACAATTTCTTTATTTATCGGCTTTGTTAGATGAGATAACTTCATCAAATCTATAAATTAAATAATATAATATAATATGATAAATATTATATAAACTTGATTATAGAGTATAGTTAAATAAGAATATCAATTTAGATTTGACATTACATAAGTCGGAGATTTTTAGTATGTTAAACCTGGAATAAATCATCAGCAAGTTGTTCCTGGTTATAAAATCATAAGAAAAAATTATTAGGATTTTTTCATAGAATAATTTTCAAATAACTTGATTACCCCATTGAAAATTCTGTGCCTGGTAATGTTTCTACAAATATTTCTTTGCGGATTTGTTTGTCGGTTGTAGGAGAATGCAGCTGTTATTCAGACTTAATAAGTAAATTTGTCGGCGCATGAGACTCTCCCTTGACATTTGAGTGTAGGGTAAAAATTTTTATCACTTTAAAAGAAGGAATATCCGATCTAAATTTCAGTATATCAAATACAATATGAAAGACATGCTCCAAACCAATAATTGTTTTAATTGTAGGAGTAAGAGTGAATTGGTCTGAACGAGGTTGCTAAAATCTGAGCTGGAATACGAATAAGCTTTTGGGCTATCTTTCCAAAGACAATGAAATTGGCTGTACAATTTCCATCACTAACAATAATGTTCAATTTATACCTGAATACATAATAAATAAAAAAATATCTATGTAAATAAAAACTTTGAAGTAGATATGAAATCATTTTTTATTGAATTGATATAATTCAGAATTAAAGATAGTACCATAGTATAGGAGTTTGATCATTTTTACCACAGTTGAAGCACTATAAAGTATCATCACGTGTTTTAACAGCTGTGTGCAGTTATAATATGCTTTATACCACCAACCAAATGAGGTATCAATGGTATCAATCTTAACGATTTTAGTTTGACACGTGAATTTTACGTTCTAATATATATATATATATATATATATATATATATATATATATATATATATATATATATATATATATAAGATTTTACCTGTATGCTAAAATCTAACAATTCAACAATGGTTTTTCTGTTAAAGCACATTTCCTCTTGAGGAGTGATAAGTTGCTCATGGCTAGTTTTAATGCATTGTATTGAACCACTTAGGTATCGTTTGGATTGGGGATAAGCCGGAATGAGTTATACCAGGTATAAGTATAAAATAAGGGATAAGCCTGGTATAAAGTAAAAAAGTGTTTGGTTGGGAATGAGGCTTAAACCTAGTATAAGAAAAATTGTGTTTGGATTGGGGTTGAAGAATAAGGAGGTATAGAGTTGACTTTTATGTTTAATGACGATGTGACATTTACTTTTATGTATATTATAAATTTGATAATTAAAGAATGTATTAGAATTATTTAATTGTAACAAATCTTATATATTATATTTAATTAATTATATACTATATCAAATTATATTTAATTTTAATTAGTCTTAAAAATTATTTTTAACGATTAAAAATTATAATATTTGCATTCTGTAAAAGTAAATTTAAATAAAATTTAATAGTATTATTTTATAAATAATTTATACATACTCATGATAAAAAATTTTATTTACAAAAATCTGTTGCTCAATACATTCATGAATTAAATAATTTGACGAAATCATTCAGTAAAACAAAGATTTTTTATTTACCAATAACGAACTCACAATAAAAGTAAATTACCATCAAACAATAACGATCTCACAATAATATTTCAAATTACATCAAACCCGAAAAACACGAGTTTTTAATTAACAGTCCAATTAACATTACATATAAACAAAATAAACTTTTTTACAAGCTGACTAACATAATATTACACCAGTAAATCTAATATTTACAAACTTTTAGTCAGTTACAATAATTTATCTAACTTTTATTATTCCACAACTCATCGGTAATACGTGTGCGAATGTCGTCTCCCCGCCGTGACTCTGATGTACTATAATTTGTAGTGGTCGCTTCCACGTCAACCTCTGGAGGCTCTGTCTCTACTGCTTCGATAAAATATCTATAATCTCCTTGTTGCCGTCGAATAAAATTGTGGATCACACAACATGCCATAGCTATGTAACACTGCACTCTATAAGGAAACGGTGTAGCAACAGTTAAAATTTTGAATCTCTTCTTTAAAATTCCGAAGGTCTTCTCTACCACATTTCTTAGTTGGGTGTGCCGATGATTATACAAGTCCCGCGACGAACGATATATACGACCACGTGTGTTACTGTCATATTGACTCAGATGGTAACGCTCGCCTCTATACGGCGCCAGAAATCGATCGGTATTCGCGTAACCGGAATCGACCAGATAATATTTTTCTATATATATAACAGAAGGGTATACAACTTGTAATAAATAAATTAAACCAATAATAATAAAGAGAGCAATAAAAAATTACTCCTTAAATTTTACCTTCAGAAACGGTAAAACCTCCACTTTCACATGCCCATCTGAGTACTCGCATATCAGCGGCAGAGCCTTCCCAACCGGTGCATACATAAAAAAATATATGATCAAAGGATACAGCTGCCATCATATTTTGTGATGTAAATTCTTTGCGACAACGAAATCGTGGTTGTTTCTCCCTTTCTACCATAACCGGAATATGCGTACCATCCACCGCCCCAATTGCATTCTACATATGTTAATGTCACAACATAGTACATTACCAATTCAGCAATAGAAATGTACAAATTTAGTGCTGAAAACTTATTGTCTCTTACCTTGAACGGTTGAAAATTCGGATTTCCACTTATTCTTGGATGCACTCCACAATTACTTTGCGGCATAGTCAAATAGTCATCTTTTATTTGAATAATGGCCCGGAGTACATTGTTAAAATGACGACTAATCGTTTCCCCCGAATGTTGAAAAGTTTCAGCAATCACCCTATTTGCAACACCGTGTCCTATATAAAATAGGAAAATTGCCAACTGTTCGTCAACAGTCAGATTGCGTGTACCTGTTAAAAGGCCCTTCCCAAGAAGGTCATCGCGGAGAGCAATGAATGTAGTTGTCGTCATTCTAAAATGATTGTACCCCCATTCTGGATGACCATTCAGAATATCACAAATAAACTGATGCCCTGTAAATGGACGGGTACGACATGGTTGTCTGCTAATTGTACTTGTATCATTTATACATCCTCCGTCAATAAGCATTATTATGAGTTGCACCCAATAGTCATCATCATCATCCAATATATCAAACAAATTGGCGTGAAAAGCCGACGAAAATACACGTCGATAAATTGAATCATCCATTACAACTGCAATTTAACTTCGGCCAGTTAGCCAATATTGATAGTACGCATAAATGATATAATATTTATTTAAAATCATCTCAAACAATCATCTCGCCGAATACAGGAAGCAATTACAGAAGAAAGTAGTACATGAAATAATTTAAATGTCGACATTATCCGACTCCCCTACTTGGTTGTTAGGATATTAAATATCATCAACGATGTATCCTTGACGCAATGAGCATGAGTAGAACATCCTCCCAATAATCATCATCATCATCTAATATAGTTAATATAGTCAACAACATTGCAACAAAGCTGGAACAACATACAGTGTGAAAAATTGAATCATCCATTATATCTGCAACGATATTGTACCAATTTAGCGAACAATCATACTAAGTAGACATGAGTTACCATGTATAGATATTTCAAACAAACATTAATGTCTAGTTAAAGGCAATCAAAGTGTTCTAGAAAATATCACAACATTAGGTTTTAAAGTAGTAATAGTGCGGGATAATAAATTACAAAAACGATACTAAATTGTACAGAAAGTTGCGATACTAATTATTACAAAGCTTGTATTTACACTAATGAAAATACAAACAGATTATATAAATGTCCACTAAGGACCTGGGAAAAATTGACGATACATCAGATTCTCTTTTGCTATCTGCCGTTCAACCCACTTGTAAGCAAGATCGTCATTCATTGTCATGAATAGTTGACGATTTTGCGCATCCTTCAAAGCGTCGCCCGCAGCCAAGACCTGGTCACTAGTGAGCCCCTGCATATTATATATGCGCTACATACAATCCTCGATGACTGGAATGGGTCGTCGAGCTTCTGCATCCTTATTATACATCTGCCGCACCAGGTCTAATTTTTCTTTGCCCAGCTGAAGCATCTCGGCGACTCATTCAGTTATGCCGTCAGTTTTTTTTCGACGGCCACCGGTTGACGGACGGTTTGTTCGTTGGCTAGGCTCGGGTACTGGGGAACGAGGCCTTTTGCCTACCGAGCTGTGCCCAGACCCACTAGTTGTCTTCTTTGGAGGGTGAGGGCTAGGTGACCTTTCGGGTGGTGGACTTTGCATGAATTCATTCATATATGGCCAGAGGACCCTGCTTCAAATTGAAAAGATAAGAGATGTAATCCTGATAATCTCTGAGCAATGATTGTATCATCCTCACCAGGGGATGATGAGGAGGAGCTAACTATTGTTGTAGTGGGTGGCATGACTGAAGAAAAGCCATATGCACCGGTTGCGGTAGTCTTCTGTGTCAGAAACTCCAGATCCTTATACAGAGGAAATGGCCTATCCCTACATTTAGCATAAGCGGGATTTTCCTGGACGTAGGTTAATTATATTAGAAAGGCTATAAAAAATCAATATGATAAAAATTTATTGAAAGGGAAATTAAATCACGTTACCAAGATCACGCCATCCCAGTCACAACTATCGCCTGCCGTGGGAATGTGGCGGTTAAAATTCCATCCCCAACCACTCTTGTTGACCAAACAATGTGGTACAACGCGAAAGTGCGCTTCAACACCTTCAACCTATTCTTCACCTGCTCCTTTGTTAGGTTTAAACCATTTCGACTATTTATTTCCGCTACAATCCTAACCCACGCAAGGTTAGTGAATGATCCATTCACGTTGTTGCCGAGAGTATGTTCCTCAGTCAACAACGATAACAGACATGCATCCAAGGCCTCACTCCAGATTGGTGTTCGGGGCGATTGTTGGGCGCGAGATCGACTAGCACCCTCATTTGGAATTGTATTGTCTTGGATGTTGCCCATGTTTGATCGACTGGATTGACTGGCCTTGCACACTTTCTTAAAAGGACGCATCTGTACATAATGTATGCTCTACTTTATATATTTTGGCATAACACAATATTTTTATAATATTTTTGGCATTAACCTAAACCAATAATATAATTGCCATTCAATTAGGAAGACATGTGATGCTTACCATATTACTAAGTGCATAACAGGGGATGGCATGTCATAATTTGCATGGTAAATAGCGAATTACATAATATAGTATTTATTTAAAAAAATTACGGTTGAGGCATAAAAGTAAAGATAAATGTTGGCAAATTGTTTTTCATTTACACAAAATTGGAATAGTGGGTTATTATGTACAAGGGCTCATGTGGTTTCCAATATGTATGGGGTTGCAGTGGATTCTAAATCCATGCCATCCATCAAACGCATATGGCAACCATCATCATCGCCTTTATATGTACACGGGCTCAACTGGTTCCCAACAAGCATGGATTTGCAGTGGATTATACATCCATACCATCCAGCACATGTGTGATGACCCGGATCTCCGCAGAGCTGCTGCAGTGCGTTGGGGTGGCCATTGGAGGCCTACATGGTGTGTTGGAGGTGTTTGGGGCATAATTGGACATAAGTGTTGGACGTCTTGGAGGGTTTAGAAGTGGTTTCGCGCGAATCGGATATTAATTTTGGGCTCCGCGCGAAATTTGGGCTATGAACACATTTCCGGGTGCCTTCGACAATTTTTAGAGTTGGAATTTGGCGAAACGGACGTCAAATTCGGATTCAGCGCGCGAAAACGGTCAAAATGGACTACCCACTTGTCATTTTTGAGCTCGGGTTACTGTTCACTGCCGGAACAGTGATTCCGGCGATCGCCGGCGGCGGTGGGCAGCGGCGGAGAGCGGCGGCGCGGCCTCGGGCAGGCGGAAAGCGGCGGCGGGCAGGGCACGTGGGCGCGGGCAGGGCGCACGAGTGCGCGGTCCACGCGGCTGGCGTGCACCGGAGCGGGTGCCACGTGGCGTCTTCCCATTTGGTGGTTCATAGGTCGCGGTCTATGGAAATCCTCGGGGTGCACGGTGGACCGGTGGAAGACACGTGGCAGCTGATCATTGGTTCGGTGTTTGGGGGTGTTGTGCACCGGGTGCAGCGAGTGTTTAGCCTGGACACGTGGCGCGCGGGGATTGGGCGCGTCACTGTGCGCGTGCAGGTGGCAGGGGGGCGCGGCAGGTGGCAGGGGCGGCTGGCGTGGCGGCCACGGCGCCGACGTGGCGCACGCGTGCGCCACGTGGCGGCCGGCCATTGGCCAGCGCCAACTGCCCCGTTGACCAGAGGAGCGCCACGCGGCGCGAGGGGAGCGGCCGGATCCGCTGTTTCGTGTTCGGGGACACTTGTCGGCGCGGGGAGCGGGTCAGACGGGCGTGCGGTCCGACCAGGATCCCGTGCGGGACTGGGCCTCCGTGGGCCGCGGCACTGTGTGGGCCCGAATTCGGGGCCCGAAAGATTCGGGCGCCCGAATTCGGGACACAATGGTCTTTTTTGCAATTGTTTTTAATGGGCCTATAAATAGCCTTCCCCCCCCCCCTCTTCTCTGGCTTTTTTCGAGAGATAGAGAGAGAACCAGAGAGAGGCCATTGAAGAGAAGTTGTTCCTCTTGATGTTCTTGAGCTCGTGGTGGATCCCCGGAATTTCTGGAAGCTCGGCAACGGCGATATCATTTTTACAGTTCGCCTCGGTTTTCTCCCCATTTCGGCCCATTACCGTCGCAGATCAGTCAAAAATTCACTGTGAGCAAACCAGAAGAAGTTTTTGGACGATTTCTTCGACAGCGTGTTCCTAAGAGATAAGGCTTCGATTTTTGTGTTGATCGCTTCGCTCTGTTTCGCACTTTTGGCACGTTTCCCGAGACATCTTTGACCCCCATTTTTCTGTGATGGATTTTGGACAGCACCGACTTGCCGATTTTATATCTCAGCCTAGGAACATCGGATCAAGGCGTTTCAGGACTCGATTTTGATCTACTCGTCCCGAGGAACACAGTGGTGATTTTTCTGAGATTTATAGAAATTGTTTCGAAGGTGATAATTAAGCTTTTCTTGGACAGATTGCTACAGGAATTTTGATTTGGGAGGTTTTGAGGTGCAGCGGTGTTTTATTTTTATCTTGGTCTACTGGTATCAGATCTGGGCGTTTAAACAGTCGTTTTGGGGCTACTTTTCACGAGTAACGCGACTGTGAATTTTCTTGAGGACTGGACAGAGGTGATATTTAGCCATTTTTGGGGCTGATTTTGGACAGTATGAAATTGTACAGTTTTGGGATTAATTGTGCGCAATGTTTTGTGCAGTGGGGCACAGTTTTCGATGGATTGCTGTGTTAGAGGACAGCGGGCAGCGAGAGGTCTCTTTTGGTATTGTGCGCGCTTTTCGAGGTGGGTGGTTGTTGCTTGCCTCTATATCTGACTTACTCACTAAGTTTATTAGAAAACCCCACTATTGAACACATTGACTGATTGCCATGCATGTTTGACTGTTATAAATGTGAGCCTATCATTTGAGATTAATTATGTGGATATATCATGTTTGGAATCATATTGGGAGAATGTTATCGAAGAAACATGATTGCAGGAGATATATTAATAGTGATAATTAACATGCCGTAATATTACATAAATCTTATGGAAATTGGTTAAATGGACTGATTGTTGGGGACATGACGACATATTCATGTGCGGGTTTCACTTTGGGATTTATTATGGATCAGGGGTTATACATGTGTAGTCGACTGACGATTTTTGCCTGATGGTTATATTTATGTGGATATATTAATTATTACACATGTAGAGCTATATTTGACTTTCTCTCTCTTTTACATTGCATGGGGACTTTTGCATGCTTGTTTGGACATCTAGATAGGCCACTATTTTATTGCTACACTATCATATTGGGAATTGACTTAGGAGAAACCATGATTGCTTTCTTTCTACTTCTTATTTAGACTTTTGAGTCATGTTGCTCGGGTTCGAGCAGGGGTTTGGGATAGTGTAGCCGGGACCTGAGGGTCAGTGACAGGGTGTACTTGATGTTGGATGGTGGGTTAGTGCGGCAACCGCGGACAGTAGGCGGTTGACCGGATCTTGATTTTATCCCATTGTGGGTTGTGGGTTATTGCGGTGACCGCGGACTTTGGGCGGTTGACCGGATGTTTACTGTTGCATCAGATTGGGTATCAGATTTTTCTAGTGGATGGTGTTTCCCACTTTTTGAGTATTATTGCATCAGATCGGGGTTTTATTAGTGGACGGAGTTTCCCACTTTGATCATAGTCTTGATCCAGTCCTGCTATTATGAGACAGTGGTTACAGAGATGCTTGATACAGAGATACTTTACTCGTGTGGGTCGCTCCCCTCGAGTGCCACTCCGGAGTAGGCTTTTCACAGTGCCGAGCGCCGGGCACCATGGTGAGTTGTGAGTGCTGATTGGGATTTCGAGCATTATGTGCTGGTCCCCTACAGAGTTCCTGAGATTTATGACAGAGCAGGCAGTACCAGTTTTACTGGTGGTACCAGATTGGGTCTATTTGGTCATATACTGTTCCCTGATGCATACATACAGTTATTTCTTCCAGTATTTGTTACGGCTTTTTGGTGTTGGCATATTTCGTGAGTCAAGTCAGTAAGTTGAGTCGGAGTTTTAAAGGGATCAAATTGTCAAATCAGCCTTCGAAGACTCATTGAAGATTCAACATGAGCCCAAGTCAACTCTCAGGTATGATTAAATATTATCCATGGTGATTAAAGTTCGTTTATAATCATTGGAAACATGAAATTAATGAAAACCGGTTTAGACTTGGTTTTAGGAACTTGGTTTTAACTTATAACTTAATTTAAGTTTGGATTCCGGTACTTGGTTTGTTTTGGATAAAGTTTATCTTGAAAAATCAGTTTTTACATTGAGTACCGGAACCACACTTGAAGTTCCTCAAACCCGACACAGAATTTTCTGAAGTTTGTATTGCGTACCGGAACACAGACTCGCGTACCGGAACACAATAGAAAATCTGTGTTTTGCACCATTGAGTACCGGAACATGATAAGTGGTACCGGTACACAATGTTATCTCGGGAAAAGTTTCCTAAACCGACTCTAATTCGTTTCCAAGGGTTATAAATAGATACTTAGGGTTTCTCGAATAGAGTGACCAATACCGAAAACACTTGAGAGCAACCCTAGAGGCTAGGTTTTTACCGTTCTTCTTTTTAGCCTCTTTTAGGTCAATTCGACGGTTCTTCTAAGATCTATCTTTTGTCGAATTGATCTAAACTTTGCTTAGAATTTCTTTCTACGGTTCTTCAATGATAATCTAAGCAAAGGATCACCATCGAAGCCTATATTTCTTTATCGGCTGAGTTTGCGTCGTGGATTCGACGTGGCATCGTGGATTCGGTGTGATAAAGGCGTTTCGTGGATTCGAAACGTGTGCTCGTGGATTCGAGTGGCGTTCGTGGATTCGAACGTGTGCAGTGGACGTGCAACCGGTGGAGCGCAAGATCCGAAGAAGTTGAAGGAGGGGTCGAGTCCGTGGAGTCGGTAATCACCTTGTTATTCTTCAATTCTTAGTGGATTGTTATTGCGTGTTGGTCCCGTGGTTTTTCTCCTGGATTGGAGTTTCCACGTAAATCTCGGTGTGTTGTTTTTTATTTCCGCATTGGTTTTTATTTTGCACTGAGATTGTTTTTTAAATATTACACCTATTCACCCCCCTCTAGGTGTTTGATAGTACCTATTTAGATCCTTGTGGATCCTAAAAACCTACAATTGGTATCAGAGCGGGTTTTAGGTTTATCTATCATGTCGGGTGAAAGTGGTAATATTTTTAGACCTCCTCTTTTTGATGGGACCAATTATGCATATTGGAAAGTGCGGATGAGAGCTTTTCTCATCTCAATTGATGAGCGGGTATGGCAAACCGTTGAATACGGTTGGGTGCATCCTGTTGAGGAAGTAGGAAATTCTACTACCCCAAAACCTCGCTCTAGATGGTCCAAAGAGGAAATCGAAAGATCTTCTTACAATGGGAAAGGTATGAACGCCTTATATAATTCTCTTTCCTCGACTGAGTTTACACGAATTTCCGCGTGTGAAACCGCGAAGGAAATTTGGGATATTCTCAAAATTACACATGAGGGTACTAATCTTGTAAAAATTCAAAAGCTCCAGATGCTTACAAGTCAATTTGACTCTATTCATATGGAAGAGCATGAATTGTTTACAGATTATTACACTAGACTTCAAGATGTAATTAATACATGTGCTAATTTAGGAGAAAAGATCCCGGAGTCGAAAATTGTAAGAAAGATTCTTCGGACTCTTCCGGAACGGTTTAGGGCAAAGGTTACCGCCATTGAAACCGTTAGTCATCCGGATGAGATGAGTGTAGAGGAATTAGTAGGTGCTTTGCAAACTTATGAGATGACTTTTCCTACTAATCAAATTTCTTCCAAGTCTTCTTCTAAGCTTACAGGTATTGCATTCAAATCAACAAAGGAAGAAGATGGCGAATCGAGTTCCGACGATGAAATCTCTTTTGCCGATTTTGAAGAACAATTGGCGCGGATCACAAAGAAATTTCGTCGGAAATTTTGGAAGAATCGAACCGATGGATCTTCATCCACGAAATCATCTAAAGGATCATCGGGTTCTAAATCCTCTAAACTCAAAGGCGTTGCAAAACCTTCTAAAGAAAAAGAAAAAGATGATTTCGAAGGGGAAATCCGATGTTATCGATGCAAAGGCTACGGCCATATTTCAACGGATTGTCCTTCTAAGAAATCATACAAAAAGAAGGCTTTGCAAGCAAAAACTTGGGACGATTCTAGTTACGATGAATCGACCTCAAGTGAAGAGGAAAAAGAAAAAATTGTTGCTTTTCATGCCTCTCAAATTCCCTCTTCTAATTTGTGCTTATCATCTTTAGTCACTGACTCTATTCCTTTGATTTTGCATGAAACATCAACATCCGGAGGAGAGTCATCAAGTGAGGGGGAGTCGGACGAAGAAGAACTCGTTGAGGCATACCAACAACTTCTTGCGGAATCAAAGAAGATGGCCAAGCATATCAAGAAGTTGAGGAAGCAACGACTTGAAGTTCAAGACGAGAATCAAGCTTTAAAGATCAAACTTCATGATCTCGAGGAGGAACAAGGACGGTTATTGGATAACAATAAAATCCTCCAAGAAAAGCTAAACCAATCGGAGACACACGCTAAATCATATATGGACAAGATTGGTTTTCTTGAAAAACAGTTTGAAGAAATTCATGTCACCAACCAAGCTTTGACCAAGCAAGTTCATCAACTTAAATCCGACATACAAAGGCTTTCAACCGGTTCCAAGAAACTTGATTGTATGTCCGGATTAGGTCAATCAAGCAAGGTTGGTTTGGGATTTAAAAAGGACCAAACTGTGCATGCTTCAAGTTCCACAATGAAATTGAAAGGAAAAACTTGTCACTTATGTGGACTTGAAGGACATCTGGTGAAGAATTGCCCGAAAAAGAGAAAGAAAAATCCTTCGGCAACTTCATCTACGGAGCGGACTCAACGGAATCAAAAGACACATCAAGTCAAAGGAGTTCACTCAACCCACCAAAGGTCCGAGCCACAACATCAATCATTCAAGTGGATCATTGCAAGGCAAAGACCTAAGGTGGATCAACAGTCAAAGCTACAACCCCCGGGCACAACGAATCAAGACAACCCAAAATCCGACGATTTTGGATTCGGAAAGGTGATATCTTTCCTTGTCTTAAGTTCTAAATAGCTTATGACTGTATGTAATGCTTTGATTGGTTTTCCCTTCATATTTTTCTTAATCTTTGCATTACATGATTTCAATGCTCTTTGTTTCTATACTTTGTTTTTGAACAAAACGGTTTTTATTGAACAAGTACATTGAATAAAAAAAAAAAGGGGCTTCACGTTCATTCACTCCAAATTAATTTTACATGGATTGTCAACTTGACTCCATAATCATAATCTTGAAGATACTTCATTATAGGAGTTTTTTAATTGAGCATTGGTCATATTGACTTTAATTGCATCTTTTCACGCATTTAGAAATCTATTATGCTTTTGACATCATAATATTTCGATGTTGCAATGATCATTTATGTTAATTAACTCATCTTTTTAAGTGATCAAAGTCAATTTCTCTCTCAATGATCTCTTGGTTTAGTCATTATCTTATTTGACTGCTTAGTCGAGTATGAATGCGAGATCAATTTTTGGTTGAATACCTTATATATTAAATAATTGATAGCCAATTGAGGGGGAGTCAAAGAAAAGTAAAATGCTCAAAAGATGTGGAAAGAGTTACATCCCAATGAGGAGTGTGAAAACTACCACCACATGGAGGAAAAAGATACCCCATGTAAACCAAGCATGGTTTTGTCAATTTTGATTGATGAAATGCATATTGAAATACTTGACTCTGTCAAATTTCATGGTTGGTATAAGGTGGGATTTTTAACGAAAGATGCTCAAAGAGCCACTCTCTTCAACAGATTGTCTAGATATATTATCTAACTTATCTGGGATTTCAAACATCTATTGATCTTGGTATTTCATTTTCTTTACCAAATTGATGATTTGATAAAGGCATTACGCATAAGATCATGTTAGATGTGATTGGAGTTGTTCAACTTTAAGGGTTTTAATTTTCATAAATTTTCGTTTCATTTTTGAGTATTTTTGATAGATTTGGTATAATCTATTTCTTGTTGCATGAAACGATGACTTTTGTTTAAAGTTGATGCGCTAAAGTGCTTACATACTCTTCCTGGTTTTTATTTTTCTAAATTATTCTAATGAAAGAAATTTGGATTGAATGACATCTATGTGAATTCATTGTTTTTCAAAGCACTTAAATGGATTTATTGATGGAATACAAATCGGTATTTGAAAAGTTTTCAAAATTTGGATTTGTTTCAAGAAATTTTTGCTTTTTGGCTCTGGTGTACCGGTACATGAATTTTAGTACCTGAACCAAGAATCCGGATCAGGAAACCCAATCCGGATCCCGAATCATGAAAATCCCTGTTTCTCACTTGCGTACCGGTACTCCATGTTTAGTACCGGAACTACCTTTGCGGATCCGGATCAAAGGAATTTTCAATCCGGAACCCGAACGCTAGATTTTCAGATTTTGCACTGTGTACCGGTACGCGACTTTTGGTACCGGTACGCGGACTGAATTACTTTATATTCCGGAATCCAAGTTGTTTATTCCATCTCTCCCACTTCAAAACACTCCCTCTCTCTCTCTAAAACATCTAAAAAGGGTTTTCTCTTCAAGATTAAGAGATTTGTTGCTCTCATTTGTAAGTTTCTACATTGATCTTGGTTTCTTTAACTTCAAAACCCTAGTTTTTAGGCTTTGATGTTGTTTTTAGAGATTTTTGAGTAGATCTTTGCTTCAAATGAAATCTCTTGCATAAATTATCCTTAACTCATGTTTAGAACATATTTGGTACATCTCTATGCATTTAGATTCATGTTTCCATGCTTATTTGCTTGAATCTAACATTTTCATATGTTCTTAACATAGAAAAATTGAGAATTAGGGCTTTTGATGTAAATGAATTTTGAATGATGAATCATCAATTGTGACATGTTTAGGATGTTTCTTAGACATGTTTAAACCTTTCTATACGATCAAATCATAGTGCATTATGTTCTTTGTAGGAAATGGGATTTTCATGGCTACTTGCACTAATGATTTTGATGGCCACTGGAAGTGGACGTGGTCGTGGTTCTGGAAAGAAAAAGGCGACTAAACGATCACGAGAGGAAGGTTCGACAAGCTCAGATTCTGAAAATTCCTCAGAATATGAAGAAGAAACGGTTCAAGGAAAGGGGAAAGCACCCTTGGCTCCAAGGAAAAAGAGGGGTGCGGATTCTCCTCCGCGTAGAAGTACCGGTGGACCGGTAATACGCGAGCGCTCTCAACGGAGATCAAATGTTGATGAAAGCGAAACGCATGTGAGTGCAAAACGTCGTGCCAGATTTGCAAACCGCACATGCATTGGAGAGCGACACGTGAATTTTAATGAGCTATGTCGTGAGGTGCCAGACTTTGCAAGGCTCTTGGAACGAAGTCAGATTCGGCCACTTGGCAGAGTTCAACCAAAGATGGGTTTTTGTGTTGAGATCATCAGGGAATTCTATATGAGAGCTAATATACTCCAAAAGGACCATGACACAGGGGCTTTCATTATTGAAACAACAGTTAGAGGCGTAAAGTTTGACATTACTCCAGCAGTAATTGGGGCAAACCTTAGGCTAGCTGTTGATACTTCTGGTCTTTACTACACAGATGGTGATTTCCAGCATGACACCCATTGGGACACTGTTGTGGATTCAATTTGCAAGTCAGGGACACACTCAAATAGGTCATATGTTGAATCAAAGGACCTAAAACCAGAATATCACATTTTGTCCTTAATCGTCTGCTACAACTTATTGCCTACAATGGGGACCAAAAGGATTCGATGGGATCGATTGCTACTTCTCTTTTTCCTTGGTCACCCGGAAAATGCAAATGGAATCAACATCAACGTTCCGTTTCTAATTTGGCAGCAAATGGTACATGTTATTGAGGGATCAAGGCAACGTGACCTTCTACCGTATCCAATCCTGATTACTCGTATTCTGGAAGACCACGGTGTTGACATTTCTTGTACCAAATTTGACTACGGCTTAGGCTCAATCGATGGAATCACGTTAGCCAAGTCAGTTAGCACTTTGAAGACATTTGGACACACAAAGGGCTATGCAAGTGAAGCAACTACGAGCGCCTCGCCAAGAATCTCCCGAACCAGCTGAAGTGGTAACTCTTCAGTCTTTGCAGAAAAGAATGGAGCAAGGCTTCAAGAAAATCGATGATGGTTTAAAGAAGATATTCGAAATCCTTGGGTGCAAACACGACGATGTGGTCACTGGAGCAACTGCACCGAGTACATCTCATGGACCCACATCACATGAGGATGATGATGATTCTGATCAGGATGAGTGATTTCTTTTCCTTCTTGTTTTTGGTTTTTAGTTTCTTTTCACTTTATGATGAACAAGAACTCTAATGGGCATGTAACTATGAACGTATCCTTCTAGTATGTTTCTTTTTGTCTATTTTGACTGTTTGACAATTTGTGACAAAAAGGGGGAGAACAGAAAATAATGATTGTATCACAAAGGGGGAGAACATAGATGCTCAAGACAGGGGGAGAACATGAAGAACATGGAGAACATGTTGGAATGCTCAAGATAGGGGGAGATAAAGAAAAGATTGAAAGAGCCACAAAACAAAAGAACCAAATGGAAGACGAATCAAATGAAGGATTTTAATTTCTAACGACTAACATTTGATTTTGTTTGGAGTTTTGTTTTGCAGGAATTACATCACTTTAAGACTCCAAGTCCTAAGTCATAGAGTATGTTCTAGGACTGTTTGGTTCAAATGTAATTTTGTATTTATTGGATCTTTCACGCAAAGAAAATCAATGTTTTGGTGATGACATTGAATTTCGATTTTTTGGTTTAAGATGAGTGACTTGAGCGGTTTTATGTATTTTTGGGTTTTGTCACGAAATTGCCAAAGGGGGAGATTGTTACGGCATTTTGGTGTTGGCATATTTCGTGAGTCAAGTCAGTAAGTTGAGTCGGAGTCTTAAAGGGATCAAATTGTCAAATCAGCCTTCGAAGACTCATTGAAGATTCAACATGAGCCCAAGTCAACTCTCAGGTATGATTAAATATTATCCATGGTGATTAAAGTTCGTTTATAATTATTGGAAACAGGAAATTAATGAAAACCGGTTTAGACTTGGTTTTAGGAACTTGGTTTTAACTTATAACTTAATTTAAGTTTGGATTCCGGTACTTGGTTTGTTTTGGATAAAGTTTATCTTGAAAAATCAGTTTTTACATTGAGTACCGGAACCACACTTGAAGTTCCTCAAACCCGACACAGAATTTTCTGAAGTTTGTATTGCGTACCGGAACACAGACTCGCGTACCGGAACACAATAGAAAAATCTGTGTTTTGCACCATTGAGTACCGGAACATGATAAGTGGTACCGGTACACAATGTTATCTCGGGAAAAGTTTCCTAAACCGACTCTAATTCGTTTCCAAGGGTTATAAATAGATACTTAGGGTTTCTCGAATAGAGTGACCAATACCGAAAACACTCGAGAGCAACCCTAGAGGCTAGGTTTTTACCGTTCTTCTTTTTAGCCTCTTTTAGGTCAATTCGACGGTTCTTCTAAGATCTATCTTTTGTCGAATTGATCTAAACTTTGCTTAGAATTTCTTTCTACGGTTCTTCAATGATAATCTAAGCAAAGGATCACCATCGAAGCCTATATTTCTTTATCGGCTGAGTTTGCGTCGTGGATTCGACGTGGCATCGTGGATTCGGTGTGATAAAGGCGTTTCGTGGATTCGAAACGTGTGCTCGTGGATTCGAGTGGCGTTCGTGGATTCAAACGTGTGCAGTGGACGTGCAACCGGTGGAGCGCAAGATCCGAAGAAGTTGAAGGAGGGGTCGAGTCCGTGGAGTCGGTAATCACCTTGTTATTCTTCAATTCTTAGTGGATTGTTATTCCGTGTTGGTTCCGTGGTTTTTCTCCTGGATTGGAGTTTCCACGTATATCTCGGTGTGCTATTTTTTATTTTCCGCATTGGTTTTTATTTTGCACTGAGATTTATTTTTTAAATATTACACATATTCACCCCCCTCTAGGTGTTTGATAGTACCTATTTAGATCCTGGTGGATCCTTAAAAACCAACAGTATTGCATTTAGAGGCATACTAGTAGTGGTTTCCCTTCTATTCAGTAGTTCTGTTCATAGCTTTACCATTTGCCCCTTTTCTTGCCTCTAGTAGACTTAGTGGGTACGCCGGTGCTTGAGGCTTTACCCACAGGGGGAGGCTACTGGTTTACTAGTGGTTCTCACCCCCATTGTTGTTTCCCCTTTGTTTTCTCCCCCCTGTTTTGCAGAGTCCTCTTCGGGAGTTGCTGATCTCCAGTCGTTGTCCGAGGCGAGAGAGTCACGAGCTAGATCTTTACCACCCGAGGAGTTTTGCTGTATCCCCTAGTTGGAGATTCCTGGTAGCGGTTGGTTGGTTTTTACTGTTTTCTCTGGAGAGAGATCTTTTGTATTTGGAGAGACTGATGTTGAGACTGATGTACTATAGTTTTAGTTTATCTCCTTTTATAGTTGAGAGATGCTGTACTGAGGATATTGTACGATGATTATCTGTATTTGAGGAGATGGATATTGTACTCTATTTCATGTTGTTCAGTGATTGGATTTTATCTTACAGCATTTCATTTCAGCTCTGATATTTGTGTAGCTATAGTACTATTCTTTTGCAGGTTAGACGCTTCGCCTATGCGGGTTTTAGCATAGGTGGCGGATCTGTTGGCGAGCCCGGGTCGCAGTTTCGACCCCGGGGCGTGACAGATTAGGTTGGTATCAGAGCTTAGGGATAGGTCAGTTGGGACTGTAGAAACCCTAGGCTTATGTTTGGACCCTAGGATGACTTCGAGAGAGTCGTGATTTTAGCGAGAGTACTGATTGAGTTTTATACCTCTCCCGAGTGATGGGATGGGTGATTGGCATGTTTATTCTCCTAAGCAATTATGTTGGCTGCAGACAACATAATGCGGCGGAACGGTTGACATGCTCTAGACTCTCGCCGGATTGGGTCGAGTTTTGTTTTGTGCTGTGGTGCAGTTGGTCATGGTGAGCGGTGTCTCCCCGACGCGTTGTGTGGATTGGTATGCACTCGTCGCAGCTGTGGAGCTTGAGCAGATTGTTTTGGGGCCGAATATCCGGATTGAGGTTAGTGAGCTTCATGCCCCGATGGCAGGATTGTCAGAGGTATATCAGCGGCAGAGTGAGCCGCTGGTCTGGGTGACACAGTTGTCGGTGCAGTGGGCAGCCCGATAGTGTTTTTCTTCTGAGACCACCTGGTTACAGTATCCTCAGCGGCAGTGACTTCTGAGGCATCGGTGGAGCGAGTGGCCCCCCTCCGTGCTAATGTTTTGTGTTGCGGCACCGAGGCGGGGTGGATTGCTAATAGTGGATGAGTTGTGGGACATCATTGATGGGTGGAGCTAGTTTTGGCAGATGAACCACCCCGACTTATGGATTTGAGTTGGAGCCCTTGGAGGCAGAATCGTGGTTGGTGGTGATGGAGTGATCAATTGAGAGTCTCCCTGTGCTAGAGAGTTGAGGCAGTCGTTGAACTGTACGCTCCAAGTTTTGAGGGACGAAGCGCGTAGGATGTGTGCGACTGGGAGTGGATTGCGCTTGTAGAGTACCGGAGCTTCGGGCAGTGTGCCGACTCCATGTGGCAGCCTGGTACTGTGGAAATACCTTCAGCAGGTTTTGATTTTATTTACAGATGAGTTCGGGATGTCCCGGAGCGACGCGGAAGTATTTTTGTAGAAAAGTGAGTTGGCGTCGGCTCGAGAGCTTGCGGGTTGAGCAGTGGCTTCTTGGATGGTTTGGATGTGAGTTGACCACCTGGGACATGTGTAATATGTATTTACAGAGGTGTTCGTTTGGTTTTGAGGTGATGCGGAGGTCCCGAGGCGAGAAAGTGAGTTGACGGCGCGAAAACGGGAGTTTCTGGCAGTTTCTGGAGGTTCTGGCTGGCTGGGTTCCGGAACCAAGCTTGTGGTTCCGGAACCAGGCCTGTGTACCGGTACCAAATGGCTGGTACCGGTACGCAAGCACAGAAAGTGCCCAGTTTGCTCGGTTTGGTGCACTGTAGCTTGAGGTATGGGCTTCTTCTGTTCCAACCACTCCTTCGTTGATTTTTATACCCCGACACATGCTCCCTCTCCACCCATCATTTCTTATCCCCTCCACCTTTCCTTGCTGCCAGAGAAGATGAAGAAGAGGGAATTGGAGGAGATGAAGCAGGGAGGCCATTCGTGCTGCTTGAGGGTGTTGACCGGGTCAACCTGCGCACGCGAAGAGAAATTGAGGTAAATTGATTGTTGGAAATTGTGGTTTTGGACTCTTTGATTCTCCTCTTGGGTTTTATTGATGGATTTGAACGGTGATTTGATCTAATTTCCATCCTTGCTCCATTCTTGTGCTCTCGGGTTGAGGAAAACAGGCTGGGATTACTGTGCAAATCCGCGGCACTGTGCAATGCTTGTATTCGTGTATTGGGTGATCGGTTTGAGCTGGGATTTTTGTGGTGGCCTAGCTGGGCGCTGTGGAGGTTGATTGGAGCTCCGAGGATTTTTCCGAAGCGCGCGGCAGTGTGCGCGCGCGCGAGAGGCGCAGTTCAGTTTTTCGTCAAATTTCGCCCGTTTCTTCGCCGACTTCAGCGTTTGCCTTCGGAAAGCACTTGAGGTGGGTTGGAATTTCTTCAAGATGTATGGAATGCCCTTTAAAGCTATTGAATGCATGTTGATCATGTTTAGCTTAATTATTTGCATAGCTGGTAAATCTGATAGTTGCCTAGAAAATTGTAGGAATACAATTATGAGCCCCAGATATTTTTAGCATGATCTAGAAGTGAATTGACACTAGACTGCATGGTTAGTTGGCATTATATTGGCATCTGAACCGTTTTAAAAATCATCGGACCGTTTTAATGAAAACTGGGTTTTAAAAAGGGTTTTAAAATATGGAGATCCTCCCGAGGGGTTGAGTAGGTTCAGGATGCATGTGTTCTCGTGCCAGAGGGCCGAGTGGATTTTTAGAGCATTATGAGATGACTTTCTAGTGTCATGGGAGAGTTTTAGCATGTTCTAGTTCGGGGGCGGAAGCTATGGGCGGCTATACCTGCAGCCTGTTCTTGTTTGATAGGGTTGTAGGTGGTAGACGTTCAGAATTTCCAGGCCTCCCGTGTGTGAGATTGAGGATGTTTTCCCTGATTGGGTTACTCTAGATCATGAGTTATGTTCTGATTTAGTGGTGGAGATGTTCTCCCACTTAGCCACGAGGGTTTTGGGAGCTTTGGCAGATCGAGTCGTGGAGGTTTCCCGACTCAGCCACGGATCGTGCATTATCAGATTGAGTCGTTGAGGGTTCTCCGACATAGCTGTGAGAGTGTTTGGGCTTTTCCTGTTCGAGTCGTGGAGTCTTTCTCCGACTGAGTATGCTAGTTGAGCATTGAGTTCCGATCTGTTCGATCGAGGATTATCAGATTGAGTCGTTGAGGGTTTTCCGACTGAGTATGCTAGTTGAGCATTGAGATCCGATCTGTTTGATCGTGGATTATAGCCTGCTGAGCCTGGCTTTTATGCCAGTTATGAGATACTTGAGATACTTGAGTTCGGTGGGGTCGCTCCCCTCGAGCTACGCCCCGGGTGCGATGATGATACCGAGCCTGACGAGGCTGCGATGTGATTACTGAGATAGTCCTAGTGGGACACCCTACGTAAGCCCGTTCCTCCGGGATGTGCGGCAGTGGATGCCTACGTAAGTCCGTTCCTACGGGATGTGCGGCAGTAGATGAGCGCAGGTTTGATTGATTGACTGGTCCAAAGAGGGACAGTCATTGAGATTGGGGGATATGTGTGAGTGAGTTCATAGCATGTTCATAGATGAGTTTTCCTTTGAGCATGATACTTGAGGCATGTTAGCAGTAGCGGGTGTATGCATATCTTCATCATTGTAGAGTTTTCTTGAGCATGATGATTGAGACATGATAGCTATAGTTTCTTTCAGCTTTTATCTATCTATCTATCTGCATACCTATCTGTTGTGCCTCCAGTAGACTTAGTGGGCATACCGTGGATATTGAGACGGTACCCACTGGGAACTACCTTTGCAGTAGTTCTCACACCCGCTGCGGTGACAGGTTTCCTGAGGCTGCTGTTCCGGCTTAGCTCGCGCGGAGACAGCTGATCGAGGTGAGGACGTGGCCGTTTAGTTCCTTACCAGCACTGAGAGTCAGAGGTAGATGTACCTGGTGTATTTTATGACTCCACTTTTGTACTGGACATTCTGAGAGATCAGTGAGGTTTTATTGTACTTTTGTAGCTGAGAGACCTTGTATTTGAGATTGATTTATTTATATCAGATGTTCAGTGGATTTCTGTAGCTATTTAGTTCTTTTTCCGCTCTGATGCATGTGTAGCTATAGATCTCTTGCAGGGTAGACGCTTCGTCTGTACGGCAGTTTCCGTACAGATGGCGGATCTGTTGGCGAGCCCGGGTCGCAGTTTCGACCCCGGGGCGTGACAGATTAGGGTGGTATCAGAGCCTAGGTTATAGGTCGTTGAGGACTTAGTGACCCTAGGCTATTGGTTGGACAGTAGGATGACTGTCGTGAGAGACGTGATTTTAGCGAGAGTCCTGATTGAGTTTGTACCTCCCCCGAGGGATTGGGGCGAGTGATTTTACATGTTTATTCTCTAAAGTGATTATGTTGGCTGCAGACAACATAATACTTTAGAATGGTTAACATGTTATAGACTTTCGCTTGATTGGGTCGAGAGTGTTTGTGGTTTGGTTGGCCGTGACTGTTCTCCTTGTTGGCCCTGTGATGCCGGGCAGCGGCAAGGGCGTGTTGACCTTGGATGAGGAGCCCGATCAGCGGGGGGCTGAATGGACAGAGCAGAGCGAGGTCTACGAGTTACGGGCCCAGGTAGCTCAGTTGTTTAGGCGACGCGGCGCCAGGAAGAGAACACGGAGCGCGTGATGCGCATGTTTGAGCAGAGATATCGTTTGAGGTATCGCCGTAGTGCTTCCGGCCGCGACATTGTCATTTTCGACCCAGGTTGCACTGTGAGTAGTGCAGGAGCAGGGAGAGATTGCTGACTGATAGTTGTGCATCCGCCAGTTCCATCCCCTACAGATTTCAGGGCGGAGTTGGAACCTTGTGAGGCCGGGAACTGGATTGCCACTTTGGAAGGTGTTTGAGGACTTGTTATTCAGGACAAGCATCGGGTGCACTTGTTTATGCACTTTGGATAGGGACGCCGAGTGTTGGTGGCATCGAATCTGTCCCGTTGAACCACCGGGAGAGCAGTCAAGGATTTGGAGCGAGTCTCTATGATTGCTGAGCAGTGTGCCCCATGTTGCCAGGATGAGGCCCAGGAGATTGATCATGTCGAGAGGGGACTGCTTCGAGATGTTATCAGTTTGGATATTCTCGACGAGCGACTTCAGATGCGGCGGTTGTGCATGCCCGATGGTTTGGCTGAGGTCTCTGATCATGTCCGAGATGGACGGAGAGCGAGGGACTAGCTCCAGAGGGAGATATCCAGTATCGCCTGATTTTGGGATAGTCGAGTGGATCGAGGTTGCCATGATTCCAGCCACAGGACCATGAGTCTCAGAGGAGACAGAGACTAGGAAGTTCTCGACAGTCGAGGCACCAGCAGCAGTGCTAGGATGAGTATGTCCTTGTGGGGAGCCGCATTCTTCGCCATAGAGTGATTTTAGGATGAGGGCGATGTTTTTCATGTGTTAGTCGGGACATCTTCAGGCAGAGGGTCCCAGAGTGGTGTCCTTGGATTTGCCGCCAGCGACGGCACCTCACTACCCCTTCAGGATGCAGCGGTTCATCCGACTTACCAGTAGGCTGATTGAGCCGAGATGCCGAGGCAGATTGAGCGATGGCCACCATTATCTTGTGGATGAATTGTGCAACCGATTAGAGGACGCCAGATAGTGGATCGCGTCTTATCAGGTGTGGTTGCTTATGGTCATTAGAGTTGGAGCATGTTGATGCCGACACCGCTGGTGTGTGTTTTATTAGAGCAGGGGTAGCTTCGCGTGGGCCAGAGATGGGACTGTTGGCTTGTGCACGTGAGGATCAGGTCTCAGATCACGTATAGCACAGGTATGAGTGTTGCCAGTCCCGCCCAGTTTTGTAGGACCTTGGATTTGATCCTAGAGTTGATAGTCCTACATCAGCTCCGAGATGTTGATATGAGGTTGGATAGGGATTGGTTATCCCAATGTGTGCTATCTTGGATTGTCGAGAGTCGACAATGACCCTCTGTGGACCTGGCCAGGAGGAGTGTGGTTTTAGAGGATATTAGAGCACGACAGAGGTTGAGTCGTGGTCGTATCGCTTGGTTAGCGATTGTAGAGGAGGTGCTTACGGCGGCACCGGGATTAAAGGAATATCTTTATTGCCCGTGTGATCCCGGACAGGAGTTTACCTGATCTGATGTTGATGCCCCCGTTTAATGAGACTGAGATCGAGTTAGTGATCGACGTGGTTTTGGAAACCGCGTCGACTTCAGCATCATCTCTTGGAGTATCACTCGTGAGACAGTGAGAGAGCTGTTAGCGCAGTTGCGAGATCCGAGGGATCGAGGGGTCTGTGTGACCCAGTACCACGTCGTGGGGATACGACAGTGAGGATCCGAGAGATTGTTATTTTGGATGTGTTACCACACCGTTGATACACGGTGGTGATGCCACACCGTTGATACACGGTGGTGATGCCATGCCGTTGGTACACGGCTGTGATGCCACGTTGTGAGTGCACAACGGTGAGGGTGCTGTGACGGTTCGAGCACTGTTAGATTTGGATCGTGTTGGGTTGATGCCTTGCGGGACATTGAAGGCTTTGAGGAGCCCTACAGCTGAGGGCTGTGCCAGATAGAGTCTGAACCCGATAGAGACATTTTGCGCTTACAGTGAGGTCAAGTGGATTGACTAAGGCCCTGCGGCCTTTTGGATTTGAGGACTCGTGTGTTTCGGCGGTACTTGGATCGGGCAGTAGAACCAGTGTGAGTTTGAGTTCTACAGTGAGTTGCCGTGCCAGTGGTTGGTTAGTTATATACTTGGGATTTATTTCCGAGGTGACACAGAGCACGAGGAGCACTTGAGGATATTGCTGCAACTTCGGGGAAAGAAAAAGTTGTTGTTTGCCAAGTTGAGAGAATTTGTGCGTGACTTTGAAAGGTTCTGTGGTTAGGCCAGGTGATTTCAGCTGCAAGAGTGACAGTGGACCCGACGAAGAGTGTTGCCGTTGGGGTTCGGCTTAGACCCTTGATAGTGACAGAGGTCCAGAGTTGTGGATTAAACAGTGCCAGCATAACTTTGAGGAGTTCAAGCTGTGGATGGTATTAGCATTATTGTGAATAATTGCTTGAGATAGAAAGAGATTTGAGATATCTATCGATCCTAGAACCTGATGTACTGGGTTACTCAGAAGGAATTTGATTTGGGGCAATGCCGGTGGATAGAGTTATTAGGGATGTATGTTTGAGCTTACAGTGACATCCCGACCAAGCCAATGTGGTCGCAGCTGCCTTGAATAGGCGAGCGGTGCAGTTTTGGAGTATGATGGTTACTCAGCAGATGCCGCTGAAAGAGTAATTGAGACGAATTGAGATTGAGGTGGTGTTCCCCGGGAATGTGGCAAAACTTGTGTTTTGGACTCGTAACCCACACCGTTGGACAGGATTAGAGAGGGAACTTCTCAGTGAATGCAGCGGGAGTACTGAAGTACGAGGACCGCATCTGTGTGCCCGTGGATTTCGAGATCTGAGAGCTGATTTTGAGAGTTAGGGGTTGAGTGTTGTTCCCGATGTTGAACTTCTTACCCTATGGATGGATGTAAGAATGTTTTTGTGAAGCTCTCAACATTGTGGTTGCTAAGGAGCAACGGAAAAGTTATGCCAATTGGAGGCAGGGAGTTTTAGTGACTTCTGGAAACCATTATCCACAGAAATGTGTAGATTTGAGATTTCGCGGGAAGTTGAGTCCGCGAATTATTGGCATATTCGAGGAGTTAGAGCGCATTGGATCAGTTGCTCACCGAGTTGCGCTACCGCCATGATTTGGCATGTACCCACGAGGACGTTGGTGTATCCGTTCTGGGGAAGTATGGATTGGATCCCTTGCATGATTTGGACTTCGCTTCTTTGGAGTTAGATGAGGATTTGAGCCTTTCTGAGGAGAGAAAGGCCACTTGAGAGCCTGAGGATGAGTTGAGGATCTCCTATCCCCACTTGTTTGGGTCACCCTCCTGAGTTTTTGGATTTTTGAGGTTTCGAGGACGAAACCTTTTTAAGGAGGGGAGAGTGTAGAGTACCGGAGCTTCGGGCAGTGTGCCGACTCCATGTGGCAGCCTGGTACTGTGGAAATACCTTCAGCAGGTTCTGATTTTATTTACAGATGAGTTCGGGATGTCCCGGAGCGACGCGGAAGTATTTTTGTAGAAAAGTGAGTTGGCGTCGGATTGAGAGCTTGCGGGTCGAGCAGTGGCTTCTTGGATGGTTTGGATGTGAGTTGACCACCTGGGACATGTGTAATATGTATTTACAGAGGTGTTCGTTTGGTTTTGAGGTGATGCGGAGGTCCCGAGGCGAGAAAGTGAGTTGACGGGGCGATTTCGGAGTTTCTGGCTGTTTCTGGAGGTTCTGGCTGGCTGGGTTCCGGAACCAGCTTGTGGTTCCGGAACCAGGCCTGTGTACCGGTACCAAATGGCTGGTACCGGTACGCAAGCACAGAAAGTGCCCAGTTTGCTCGGATTGGTGCACAGTAGCTTGAGGTATGGGCTTCTTCTGTTCCAACCACTCCTTCGTTGATTTTTATACCCCGACACCTGCTCCCTCTCCACCCATCATTCTTATCTCCTCCTCCATTCCTTGCTGCCAGAGAAGAGAAGAAGAGGAATTGAGGAGAAGAAGCAGGGAGGCCATTCGTGCTGCTTGTGGGTGTTGACCGGGTCAACCTGCGCACGCGAAGAGAAATTGAGGTAAATTGATTGTTGGAATTTGGGTTTGGACTCTTTGATTCTCCTCTTGGGTTTTATTGATGGATTTGAACGGTGATTTGAGCTAATTTCCATCCTTGCTCCTTCTTGTGCTCTCGGGTTGAGGCAAACAGGTGGGATTACTGTGCAAATCCGCGGCACTGTGCAATGCTTGTATTCGTGTATTGGGTGATCGGTTTGAGCTGGGATTTTTGTGGTGGCCTAGCTGGGTGCTGTGGAGGTTGATTGGAGCTCCGTGGATTTTTCCGAGACGCGCGGCAGTGTGCGCGCGCGCGAGAGGCGCAGTTCAGTTTTTCGTCAGATTTCGCCCGTTTCTTCGCCGACTTCAGCGTTTGCCTTCGGAAAGCACTTGAGGTGGGTTGGAATTTCTTCAAGATGTATGGAATGCCCTTTAAAGCTATTGAATGCATGTTGATCATGTTTAGCTTAATTATTTGCATAGCTGGTAAATCTGATAGTTGCCTAGAAAATTGTAGGAATACAATTATGAGCCCCAGATATTTTTAGCATGATCTAGAAGTGAATTGACACTAGACTGCATGGTTAGTTGGCATTATATTGGCATCTGAACCGTTTTAAAAATCATCGGACCGTTTTAATGAAAACTGGGTTTTAAAAAGGGTTTTAAAATATGGAGATCCTTCCGAGGGGTTGAGTAGGTTCAGGATGCATGTGTTCTCGTGCCAGAGGGCCGAGTGGATTTTTAGAGCATTATGAGATGACTTTCTAGTGTCATGGGAGAGTTTTAGCATGTTCTAGTTCGGGGGCGGAAGCTATGGGCGGCTATACCTGCAGCCTGTTCTTGTTTGATAGGGTTGTAGGTGGTAGACGTTCAGAATTTCCAGGCCTCCCGTGTGTGAGATTGAGGATGTTTTCCCTGATTGGGTTACTCTAGATCATGAGTTATGTTCTGATTTAGTGGTGGAGATGGTTCTCCCACTTAGCCACGAGGGTTTTAGGAGCTTTGGCAGATCGAGTCGTGGAGGTTTCCCGACTCAGCCACGGATCGTGCATTATCAGATTGAGTCGTTGAGGGTTCTCCGACATAGCTGTGAGAGTGTTTGGGCTTTTCCTGTTCGAGTCGTGGAGTCTTTCTCCGACTGAGTATGCTAGTTGAGCATTGAGTTCCGATCTGTTCGATCGAGGATTATCAGATTGAGTCGTTGAGGGTTTTCCGACTGAGTATGCTAGTTGAGCATTGAGATCCGATCTGTTTGATCGTGGATTATAGCCTGCTGAGCCTGGCTTTTATGCCAGTTATGAGATACTTGAGATACTTGAGTTCGGTGGGGTCGCTCCCCTCGAGCTACGCCCCGGGTGCGATGATGATACCGAGCCTGACGAGGCTGAGATATGATTACTGAGATAGTCCTAGTGGGACACCCTACGTAAGTCCGTTCCTCCGGGATGTGCGGCAGTGGATGCCTACGTAAGTCCGTTCCTACGGGATGTGCGGCAGTAGATGAGCGCAGGCTTGATTGATTGACTGGTCCAAAGAGGGACAGTCAGTGAGATTGGGGGGATATGTGTGAGTGAGTTTCATAGCATGTTCATAGATGAGTTTTCCTTTGAGCATGATACTTGAGGCATGTTAGCAGTAGTGGGTGTATGCATATCTTCATCATTGTAGAGTTTCTTGAGCATGATGATTGAGACATGATAGCTATAGTTTCTTTCAGCTTTTATCTATCTATCTATCTGCATACCTATCTGTTGTGCCTCCAGTAGACTTAGTGGGCATACCGTGGATATTGAGACGGTACCCACTGGGAACTACCTTTGCAGTAGTTCTCACACCCGCTGCGGTGACAGGTTTCCTGAGGCTGCTGTTCCGGCTTAGCTCGCGCGGAGACAGCTGATCGAGGTGAGGACGTGGCCGTTTAGTTCCTTACCAGCACTGAGAGTCAGAGGTAGATGTACCTGGTGTATTTTATGACTCCACTTTTGTACTGGACATTCTGAGAGATCAGTGAGGTTTTATTGTACTTTTGTAGCTGAGAGACCTTGTATTTGAGATTGATTTATTTATATCAGATGTTCAGTGGATTTCTGTAGCTATTTAGTTCTTTTTCCGCTCTGATGCATGTGTAGCTATAGATCTCTTGCAGGGTAGACGCTTCGTCTGTACGGCAGTTTTCGTACAGATGGCGGATCTGTTGGCGAGCCCGGGTCGCAGTTTCGACCCCGGGGCGTGACAGCGCTAGGATACCTTTTAGTTATCTGATCCCTCTGTTTTGGATTTTGGATGCCTCGATGGAGTAGGCATTGTGTATGGAGCGTACTATTGCAATTCCTTTGGATAGGGATCTGCCGCAAGAGGCGAATTCTGGATAGAGGCGTCGGCGCTAAGTGTTGGGGGACAGATCGACTGGCAGAGGCACTTTCGTTTTCCTTTCCTGGATGGTGGACACCCTTGTGGACGGATTATGTAAAGCTTACCCAAAGGAAGGTTACCCTTTGCGATTGATAACATTCGTGTTTGGGGTACAGTAGATGTGCTTGAGGGGTGAGCTGAGTAAGGATAATTGTATAAGGAATTGCAGGAATTAATTGCATTTTGTCATATGACGATTGCAATAATGGATTTCTGAGATGTCAGAGGTCAGGTGGACCCCGGTGGCAACATCAGCATCGTTATCAGAGTGGCGCAGCGGTAGCGTGGATTTGTTGTCTGCGGAGGATCGTATTCATTGCCTCAGTGGGAGCAAAGGCGGAGAATTGTGCTCCTTTTGTGGATAGCCTTGATTTTCGGGCAGATTTAGTGACGACCACCTACATTGAGCGGTTGAGACTGTGCTGCCTGGGTGGAGGGCACCAAGGCAGTGGATCGGGTCGTCGCAGGTGTGATTTCATCACAGCAGTCGGAGTTAGAGCATGTTGCATTCCTGCATGAACTTGAGGCAGATTTGTTACCACATGCACTAGAGCTACAGGTTCCTATTGGTGGTGCATGTGGAGGAGGCTTGTGGATCATGTCCAGTGCAGTTGAGACCTCGAGTGGTATCGGCAGACTTATTGGTAGTTGTACCTGGTCAGTGTTTGACCCAGTGTGTCACGCCCCGGGGTCAAAACTGTACCCCGGCTCGCCAACAGATCCGCCGCCCCTACGGGAAGCCCCGTAGAGACGTAACGTCTAACCTGCAAAAATTAGAACAATTATACTAACAGATATCAGAGCGGTAAAAGTAAACTGCTAGAAACAAAATATAAAATACAACTCTCATAATATACAAAATATCCTCACCAGAATACAGAAGTCTCTCCAAAGAAACAAAAAAAGTACAACTCGATACCTCACTACATAATCTCTCAAACATGACACAACCAAAATACAAGGGTACCTCTATAACACACTGAAGCTGAAGGGGGAAGGGATCTATCTCGCGACTCCCTTACCTCGGTCAGGAAGAGCTGGATTAGCAACTGGCACAGCAGGAACTGGAGCTGAAGTCCCTGGGGAAAAGACACCACGACGGGTGTGAGAACTACCTCCCACAGTAGTTCTCAGTGGGTGCCGCCAACAAGCCCGACGGCCCGCCCACTAAGTCTACTAAAGGCATAAAATAACAAAAGAAATGCAGTATAGAAAAGCTGGAAAGTAAACATCTACTGCTACTATGCCTCTATCTACAATGCCCAAGGGAAAAGAACAGGAGGACGATATGCCACTACTGATACTCAACTCAGAACACCCAATCCAAACTGACTGCCACAACGGGTCCAGTCAAACCTGCGCCTACCTACTGCTGTAGGTATGTCCGGTACTCCAACCCGGTATCTAGCTCAATCTCAAAGCCGGTACTACAACCCGGTCTCTCGCCTACTCCGGAGTGGCACTCGAGGGGAGCGACCCGCTCGAGTCAAATAACTGCGCAACACTGTCAAGCACAAACGTGGCACATGCAGGCTATGATCCAATCACTATCTGTCACGCCCCGGGGTCGAAACTGCGACCCGGGCTCGCTAACAGATCCGCCATCTGTACGGAAACTGCCGTACAGACGAAGCGTCTAACCTGCAGAAGGAACATCTACAGTACAGATATCAGAGAGCTGAAAGTAAACTACTAAAAGCTGAAGATCAAACACTGTACAACTGAAAATAATGCAATATCCATCTCCCAAACTATCGTATAAAACTGTCCTCTGATACAAAACTCCAAAAGGGAGATATCTCCAACAAAAAGTCAGTGTACAAGCTCTCGATACAAAAAATATCCTCACTACATTAGTCTCTCAAACTGGGAAATAAAGTACAACTCTATACCTCTCTACAAAGGTCTCTCAACAGAGGAAAAAGAAGTAAACTATCAACCGAAGCTCTCCTCTGAAGGGGTACCGCTATGTCACGCCCCCGGGGGTTTTTGAGTCAATTAGAGCGGAAAAGACGTGTCTATTTTTTTTTTTCTTTTAATAAGGTAACATAAACCTTCAACCCCGGTGCGTGCCAGACCGCCACATACACAAATTCACTCTGTCCACGGACAGAGTCTCCTTTGTATATGCACGGCGTCTCATTTACACATATCATTCAATCACAAATATCATACATCAACACCAACCAACAACCATACAGTAGACATACACCATATTCAGAGTTTAATCATTTAACTAAAGCATGTCATTTAAGCGGCGTCAATATTTGGAAAGGATAAAACCCAGAGTTGTAAAACCCGTGCCCACACGGCACTTCCTTTTGAGAAAACATTTTCGCAACCTTTATCTTATCATGAAAACATGCCGCGGATGAAAACATAAGAAAACGCACTAGTAGTAATATGAAACATAAAGGGGCACCTCATCCACAGTGCTAACTAATACATGTCCACAAATAAAGTAATCCACAAGCAACTAAAAAAATAGCATAAAGAGGAAATGAGTCATAAATACGATAACCAAGAGTCCGACTACGACCTCACGACGCAGTCCCACCGCCATCCCGGCTAACGCACCTAGGAATACCTGTCACGGAGTGGGTAAAGTCAGTGACAAACAAAGTAGATGTGTAACAATATCAAGGGGGAAAATCATACGAACACACCGAATACACCGTAACCTTTCGTTAGACACCTGCACATTAATTTAATTTAACCTGGGCACCAATCCCCAGATCACCTGTCGGGGAGACGGAAATCTCCCCTCGTGCACAAACACCTACTTTGATGCTCTTACCCCTTTCGCGGTGCTGGTGCAACACCTCAGCTGGCGCGAAGAGGTCCCCGCTTGCACCGTTACCTTTGCGGGGCACACGGGTCATAAAGACCACTCTTCCGGAAAAGTACACCCATGCGGAGGCCAATCCGCCTGTGTACGTGCAGCATCCGAAACCGGATTGCCAAGATTGGCGTGTAATGGGCACCGCGACCGCAGCCGCACAATTATTAGATAAACAACATTATCGAAAGGTTAAACTATCCATCTACTTTGTTAGGTAAATTAACGAGTACTTTTAATGACGATAGATGCACTTACAGCACCGGTTGCACTCATCGCAACCGTACCCACCTTGTTGGAGAGCAAACGGAACACCCATATCCTTCGCGCTCCCCCGCTGCGCACCTGGACCTAAGAAAAGTCCGCACGGACAATAATAGTCACAAACGTGTACTAACATCCCAAAACAAAAGACCCAATTTACCCTTTTTGACGGAAAAGTCCAACACCGTCCGGTTTGCTGAAACGGAACCCAAAACCGCTAACGGAATCTAACAAAACCCAATCTCTCAGCTAGTCGCCAACTCGGGGCGTCAACGGTCCAGCCGAGAAGCCCCGACGACGAAAACGATGAGAGAAAGACCCGACGGCGCGCCCCCGACAATTTTGTCGAGGCGCGGAGTGTCGGCGAAATCGGCACCAACATTATAATTTAGTGACCAAGACGGTCCCATGTGGCCATGCCATGAAAGCCACGGAAATAACGATCCCAACGGCGAAAACCGCGCTCAAAACGGTGGAAAAACGGACCCAAACGGAGCAAATGAACTCCGGGCTGTCGGATGGTGCACGGGGGCCACCATAGACCGGGTTTACAGCATGGCGACCGTGCGGCATGCGCCGGGTGCACGCAAGAAGCGTGCACCGCGCGGTTTGGGCCGGGCCGGTGCACGCTTCAAGCGTGCACCGGGTCCACACTTCGTCGGCCGCCGCGCGTACGCCGGGTGCACGCCTAAGGCGTGCACCGCGCACACTGTGCAGCCCGGCGCACGGTTTCGTGCGCCGGGTCTGCGCCTTTGGGACAGCGGGGCGTGCACCGGGTGCACGCCCGGGGTCCGTGGACCGCGGCCGTACGGATGCTACAGTAAACCCTACCTTCGCCGTTTTTCGCGCCGTTTTCGCTCCCGTTTCGCGATTTCTTCTCCGTTTTCGCTCCCATGGGATCCCGGCGACGACCCCGCGAACATGGTAACGACGGCGGCGGCCTCCCGTCTAACAACGGCGGCGGCGGCCTCCCGTTAACCCACTATGTCCCGCCGGAGTCGCCCGAAAAATTCCCGAAAAATTCCCGGAAAATTCCCGAAAAATTCCCGGCAATTCTAACGGCTAAACCGTCGATCGACGAACACCCAAAACGTCGATCGGAAGTTCGATAACAAGATACCCGTTAAAAATCATCAACTAATATCCGATAAAAAAATCCTCGATCACACCCGATCAAGAACGAGGATAAAATATGGATCAAAACCCGACGAAAATCCGCGAACGATATTCCGGTTAAAATAATCTAACAAGAACACGGAAAACCCCGATTTGTTTATCAAACGAAACGATGATAACTCACCTTAAATTTATCGGAATAAAAGATCCGATCTTGTTTCTCGCGGCGTCGGAAATCCGGATCCGCTCCCCGTAGACGATGGCGTCTCGTTCTCCGATCTCCGGCACGTGAATCGGGGCGATCGGGTTCCTCCGCTTCCCCCTCTTTCCTCTTTTCTCCTCCGGTTAGGGGTTCCGCCTCTTTTCTTTTTCTCTCCTCACCGGTTGGGGTTTTCGGTACGCACGAAAGGGGCGATTTGAGAGACGGTATTTCACAATTAGGGTTTCGTGGTAACGGGGGAATAAATAATCTGTTATTATTTATCCCCTTTTTATCTAATTTCACACATACGCACCGTCAAAGTCCCTTTCGGGTATTTTGACTCCGATTAATTAATTTCCCAATTAATTAATCCTTTACCGTCCTCAATTAATTAATTTTTCCAATTAATTAATCCTTACCGTCGGTCCTAATATTTGATTATTTGATTTCTTTATCTTACGTGCGTAGGTGAACCCGAATTCCCCGTTTCTATCTCTCACAAAATATCCGACTGACGGGATATTTATTCACTTTAAATCTGACCACGGTATTTAATTACTTCAAATCCTGACCACCGATTATTTAACCACCTTTATTAAATAATCATGGGAAATCAATTCCCAATTGGATTCAAATTACCGGATATTTAAATCTTAATTTTAAATCCTGGTCACCGATTATTTAATCACCTTTATTAAATAATCCGGGGAAAACAAATCCTCGATTTAAATATCCGGATTTTATCTCTTATCCAACCCACGAGATAAAATCCCACCAATTTAAATCCCTTAATTAAATATCCGAATTCTATCCCTTATCCTATCCACGAGATAAAATCCCACCAATTTAAATCCCTTAATTAATTCGTACGTAGGAGGATTTAAATTTCCGTTACCGGATAATTAATTAATTAATTATTTAATTAATTATCCCTCCGAGATAACCCACCTTATCCTAGGGTGCAAGATATTTTGCACGGTTACCGATGCGTGACTAATTACCGCATCGCTAAAGATCCCGTTCCGGGAGATCCCGATATCGGATTTCGAATCCGATCGCACCGTCGGTCATCGTTTTTCGCGCTCTATCGCAGAAAAATACACCCACCTTGTCCCGGCCGACTTAAGAAAATTAAATAAATTTTATTCCGCTTAAGGCCTAAGCGATTAATGTGAGTTCGAAAATACCCCAAAGGGTCGGGTCACTACACGCTACACACCAACGATGGGTAGGGAACAAGCTCGCGACTCCTTCGCCTCGGTCAGAGGGATCAGCAACAGGAGCACAGGAACAGGAGAAGAAGTCCCTGGGGATAAGACACCACGACGGGCGTGAGAACTACTTCCCACAGTAGTTCTCAGTGGGTGCCGTCAACAAGTCAAACGGTCTGCCCACTAAGTCTACTAGAGGTAAAAGATAACAGTGCAATGAAAACTGACAAGAAAAGCTGGAACTACTCTACAGCTACCATGCCTCTATCTAGATACTCAAAAAGTGGAACAGAGGAAAGTAAATGAAACCACTCGCACTCAAGGTGCTCAAACGACCCAATCGAACTGACTGCCTCATAGGGTCCAGTCAAACCTGCGCCTGACGACTAGGAGCGCACCTGCCCACTACCACACATCCACATGAGGACGGGATTTACGTGGGGCGTCCTGTCCGCCTAACTCACCCCTCGCGCAAAACTGCCTCAACAGGCCAACCACCGCATCCACTGCGGCATCTCAGGGGGCGCGACTCCAACTGAGGAAAACGGCGCGGCATAGAGTATCAAAACATTGGCATATGCAGGCTAGTCAAAATCCACGCTCACTCTCAGAACGGTAGGACTCAAGATCCCCATATATCTCGCACAACAGTCGGAGCACTCTGGACGACTCAGCTGATCGGCTAACTCGAAACACGAGACACTAGCCTCTCAACAGCTCGCAGCACAAAGCTCACTGGCTGGAGATACTCCACAGCCAGGAACGACCCACAACTCAGGGTAACAAAACAGGTCGGACAACACTCAACGACCTGGGACCACCGTCAACCCCAACGGTTCCCAACAACACGGACCGGAAGATACTCGACGGCCCGGGACTACCGTCTACTCAACGGCTCCCTCCCACGACAGCGTAAAAGGGAAACAAGACCTCTCGGGACTACCGTTTACCCAAACGGCTCCCCGCACAGATAAGCAATCCCGCTACAACTACCAGACTCCACTCTGCTCCCAAGCAAGAGTGCAAAAGCATCCCACACTAAAAGCAAGTCCCGACCTCTCGGCCCACTACCCGGGCGAGAAATAACACTATGTCCAGGAATGAAAGAACAGTGTGGATGTTTAAGCATAAATATCCCAAGCCCAAGTGAGGGTTTTCTACTGGTCTGGTTACACATGCAATATATGACGGGGGTGCTAGGTCAAGTTCCAAGATAACTATATTAACAGATACTAAAAGGAATAACAATTCCTACAATCTAGCATGCTACACAATGAAATAAACTATCATGCATAGTCCTACATCAGTAGAAATACTGTACAATCCATAAAACTTGGAGATAAGGCCACCCACCTCGGTTTGCCACCAATTGCTCGTAGACACTTGCAATTGGCCTCCACGCGATCCGCACGCAAACGATGACCGCTGCCGGAGTCCGCACGCAAAACGGAGCACGCCGCGGAGTCCGCACAAAAAACGGAGTCTGCATAAAAAACGGTGCACGGTGCCGAAGTCCGCATGCAAAACGGTGCACGGTGCCAGGATCCGCACGCAAAACGGAGTCCGCACGCAAAATGGTGCACGGTGCCAGAGTCCGCACGCAAAACGGTGCACGGTGCCAGGATCCGCACGCAAAACGGAGGTCCGCACGCAAAACGGTGCACAGTGCCGGAGTCCGCACGCAAAACGGTGCACGGTGCAGGATCCGCACGCAAAACAGAGTCCGCACGCAAAACGGTGCACGGTGCCGGAGTCCGCACGCAAAACGGTGCATGGTGCCAGGATCCGCACGCAAAACGGAGTCCGCACGCAAAACGGAGCAAGAGGGTCAAATACAGTCTAAAAGAACGCTCCAAAAACTGTACAAAAATACAGAAAAACCAACACACGGGACCTACCCGATTGCGCCGCCACCGCCGAAACGCTCCGCTGGGCGACCTCGCACGCAAAACGAGGTCCACGACGCACCGCCGCACCTCACGCAACCTTCTCCCTCACTCCCTCTCGCTCTCGGGTGCAGAAGAAAGAAAAGGAAGGGAGAAAATGGCGGTGCGGGGAGGAAGAAGAAAAGGGGAGGAGAAGGGCGGTCCACGGGTACGGTCCACGGAGCCGGTCCACGGCACGGACCAATGGGGAGCCCCAACGGCCGGTCCACAGCGCATGGGCGCGCGCGCCCCGGTCCATTTTTTTTCGCGCGCGCCCACGCGCCACGTGGCGGAGGCCAACGCGCTCGCCCACAAGGGCGCGTTGCACCGCGCAACCCCAGGCGCGGGACACGCGCCCGTTACACGGGCGCGCATGCCGCCCGTACAGCCTCGGGAAACGCGCCGCTTCGGGTTCCGTGCCGCGCCACTCCTCGATAAACGTGTCGTTTTGCCTCGAAAAACGCGCACTTCATCCGGGCTCCAAATCCAACAAATAAATAGTCCATTCTTAGCGATTTTGCGCGCTGAATCCAAAAACGATGTCCGTTTCTCCAAATTCTCACCCGAAAATTTGCCGAATGCCCACTCTGTCACGCCCCGGGTGTAAACCAGAACCCGGGCCCGTCCACAGATCCGCCGTATACACGGAATTTCCCGTGTATACGAAGCGCTGGTAACCTGCTCAGATATAGATGATATAATAAAGAGCATAAACAGAGCTAAACTATAACTATACATCTCAGATAAAGCAGAAAGTAAAGTGCAGAAGTAAACTCTCAATAATACATATGTCTCTCCCAGCTCACTAATCAAATACAACCAGCTGGCGAAGCCAGACCCAAAAGAAATGAAAAGTAGAGTATCTGAGAGTATCGGGGTACATCTAGTAACTGCACTGGTGCCTGGGTAGACCGCTATCTAGTCCGCGATCCTCTTACCTCGATCCGCTGCGGAGGGTCCTGCAACTCCCGCAGACGACTCTGCAAAACAAAGGGAAGAGCAAAAAGAAAAAGCAGTGGGGAGTGAGAACTACTATAGAACAGTAGCCTCCTCCTAGTGGGTAAGCCTCAACTCAAATGTGCCCACTAAGACTATAAGAGGCGGAAAAGATGAACAAAGGTGGTAAGCTGTAAATAAAACTGCTGATGATGAATAGAGCTACCACTACATGCCTCTAATGAGCTAACTGATAGTATAGCTATATGTATGCATCAGAACGTAAATGCCTGCCTGTCTAGACCCAATCGATACACCAGTAAGCACTGGTACTGCTGCTCTGCCTGCCAAATCGGGTATGCCAGCCTACGCATAACACCGATAGGGAAAGAGAGTCTCGAAGACTCGAAGCCTGTAAAACGCACACTCCGGAGTGGCACTCGAGGGGAGCGACCCACACGAGTATAATGCCTGGGTAACAAGTACCAAATCAGCAGGACTGGATCATGACTCTGATCAAGGTGGAAAAACCCATCCACTAAAAGAATCCAAATCCTCTATCCCAATCTGATGCAATAACCACTGTCCGGTCAACCGCCAAAGATCCGCGGTTGCCGCAATGCCCTGCCCTCACAGCCTGCCTGTCCCAAAACCCACAACTGTCTGACTACACTATCCCAGCCCCTGCTCGAACCCGAGCGCACTCCCCCAAATGTAGATAAAAGAAGAGAAAAAGCATGGTTTCTCCTAAGTCAATTCCAGCATGATAGTGTAGCAGAAAAAGGTGGCCTAACTAAATGTCCATTCAAGCATGCAAAGTCCTTTATTTAAAAACAGGGTTTAAGTATTATGATCTTTCACAATATAGAGGTATGACACTAATTAAACTTCCATTTGCCGAGTTATCCCATATCCATTTATCACATAAGCACAAGAGGTCCCAAAGTGTACAAGCAATATAATCCATTCTAGCAAAACTTTCCCCCCCCCCCATCGTGAGGTTTAGGCGACATACTATTATAAGAATTATCCAATTAATTAATAATTAGTCCATTTTAAGATGCAAGCCCTAACAGTAAGTCCAATTCTCAATCAACATGCCATTTTCACTTTTTCCGGTTCATTTAGCAATGTAACAAACAAGCAACTCAAATAGGCCTAGTGGGGACATTACAAGTAGGAGGTAAACAACGGTACCCACCTCGAGCGCTAAATCCGGTCCTCGAAGGCTAAGTCCGCGCCCGATCCGAAAATCCCGTAACACTGCACCATAAGTCCCACAGAAAGAACACATATTAACTATCCAATTTATTCCAAATCTGTCCCTAAAGTGTCCGCTGAACAGTTTAGCCATTTTTACCTGCGAAACGTGCCCACGAAATTCCCAGAAAAAAACACTGCGATCTACGCAACGATCCGGTCGAAACAAGTACCTGCACGTTCCCACACGATTTTCCTATGCTGAGAACCAAAATCGACAAGGGAACCACCCGAACAATGCATTCATCCAAAACTGCGATATAAAATTGTGTAAAAAGGGATTCTCACCTTCAGGGAAATTCCACAAAAATCCAAGAAAATTCAGGGAGATTCCTTGTGATGCGTAGATGCAAATGCCCTTTTGAATCGCCCTGATCCGACGTCCGTGCACAAAGTTATCGCCAAAACAAGGCAGTGCTGTCCCAAAACTCCGCGACGGAAAAAGGGTCAAAATGAGGCCACAGAAACTCCAACAAAACCTCGGAATCTAGAAAGAAACTCACAAAAAGAAAATGAAGCCCTACCTGTTAAGAATCCAACGGCGCAAGAATGCGAATTAGGATGTCGGGGTGAGCCGGGGGAGCTTGAAAACCGAAATGCGACGAATCTGGTTGCCGTAGAACGATCGTCGCGTCGCGCCGGAAAAATCACCAACCTTGGGATCCGAGCCTCCTAAATTCTTGAGAATGCTACAGGAGATGTAGAATTGGGAGAGGAACAACTTCTTAGAAGGGACCTCGGAGTGAAACCGAACAGGAGAAGAGAATTTCGGCCCTCAAATGACCTATATAAAGCCAAAAAACCACCTTGCAACCGACCGCCAAAACTCCGTGGACCGCTCACCGTAGACCCGCCAATTGGCGCCGCCACGTGGCCCCGCACCGGCTCATGCACCCGGCAGCGCTGCTCCATGGACCAGCTGCTGCGGACCGGCCAATGATGGCCCGCCACGTGGCGCTCCGGTGGTCCACGACTCCCCCCATGCACCAGAAAAACACCAGAAACTTCCGGAGTCCGTTTTTGGGCATCCGGACTCCGAATCCGGCAATAAATAGCCGTTTTCAAGCGTTTTTTCCGCGCTGAATCCAAATACGCCCTCCGTTTGGCCTAGAACTCTTCTAAAATTCAGCAAATCCCGCCGAAGACCAAACTAACAATAAATACTGCCACGGACCCATCCGTGCTATCCCTTTGACACACTGTGGATCAAACACCTCAACAGGTGTTTCACACCTTGGATTCACGGGAAAAAAGTGCATGGAAACCTGGATCATCACATCCTCCCCCACTAAAAGAAAAGTTTCGTCCTCGAAACTAAAGTCATTCCTACACGTTAACTCAACCATACAGAGGGGGTAAATGTACACTCATCCACCAACTCAAGCTCTCAAGGCTGTCAAATACCTCTTCAGAGAGCGATGCAATCCTCGGGTCTCTACCCAGAACGAAACAAAAGAGAACACTCCAGAGAACCACGCCACCTAAATAGGTACAGCTGGGCTAACTGCTCGGCCATCAAGTAGTCTGCATCCGGTATAAGCTCTGCCCCTGCTAGGGCCTCAGATAATCCAACCACAAGTCCACAACACCCAACTCGATCCAAGTACCTCGGTACTCCCGAGGAATCCGATATAAGTCCCCAACTGATCCCGTAGCCTCTGATCTCTAATCCAAAACCGTCGGGATGTAGAAGAAGATTCCTAATTTCCAATTCGGGCATCAGCACACAGCCACCACGCGGTCAGAAACCAGACTGCAAAACAACCTTCGCGAAGATCCAGTACGTTGCAGCGGTGTAAATCAAATCTCCAAGCATGACAGAAGGGTGCTAGCTCACGATGATCACTTCATCAAATTCTTACGGGTCCTCACAAAGCCGAAGTGAACCAACTTCCACAACTCGAATAGCATCGGCGCCCCCCCAAAGGCGCCACCCTGGCCTGACACCAAATCCAAAACGTCGAATCCTGGAGTTGGGTCCTCAACTCCCAAACTGGTGCCATGCCAGACAACTCCGCTAGGAGAACAGCTGGGAATTCACAACCAAAAAAAAACGAAGATACTCTCAAGCAACCCAGGTACACCAGCACCTTCGGGCCTGGCTCCCACGAGAACCGTCCTTCCTCGCAGCTAATCAGCTGCCGCGAAAAGAAAATGGACTGAAGCCGCCCAAACCGTTCAAACCAAGCCCCACAAAACCCCCCCCCCCAAGGTCAAGACCATCAGGTCTACAGGTACAATCAAGGACTCAACTGCACCGGGCAGGACCACAACACGTCCCTACGTGCTAAAGATCGGGAATACGACCTCCCGACACCCGGTAACCGTCCTACCCATAACCCAATGCAAGGAAGTACATGCACTCCTAACAAATGCCTAGGATGCCCAAATGCAACTCAATGCACAATCAATGCCGGTAAACACAGTAAAACCATACCTGCCCCCACAAGGTCGGCTGCTGTAAAACCCTCCACCTGAGCGGCGTAGACTGGACCGCCCTGATCCGGCGGCTGATGATCCGCAAGGTAAAAAGGTGGTGATCCGCTCGCTGAAGCATGAGGCCACTGAGTCGATAACTGCTGCTGAGGCGAAAAAAGAGCCGATGCCGATGAGGGTGCCGCTGAAGTCGAAAGGGGGCACGAAGCTCGAATGTGGCCTGGCTGTCCGCACTTGTAACAACAACCCCATCTCTGATCACAAGTGTGCGACAAATGAGGTCCTCCACAGAATATGCATCCGTCTCTATCGCGAAACCGTGGCCGCCCCGTCTGCTGCTGTCTCTGAGTCTGATACTGAGACTCCTGCTGCTGCTGCGATGGCCACTGGGATCCACTAGACTCACGCTGCTCCACCCGCCCACGGCTAGGTGACTGAGGCCGTGGCGATCTCCATGAACTAGTCTGTCCCTCATCCTCGGGTACTGGTCGTTTCCTCACGGAACTCCGCGCGACTATCACGCCTCGCCTTGCCGCCTCTATGTCGCCTCTCTCCACCCAAGAGGCATGCTCGACGGCCTCCTGAAGGGTCTGGTGTCGCTGTGCATGCACTAAGATATAAAGCTCGCTACGGAGGCCTGCCTCGAATAACTCAACCTGATGTGGTCCATCCCGGGCGACATAGGGCACACAATTAAACAGCCGCATGAACTCCTGATGGTAATCCTGAACTGACCGGTCGCCCTGCTGAATGTTTTTCAAATCATCCTCCAGCTTCCCTTCACGCTGGTCGAAAATAGGTATCCACTATCATACGCCGAAACTCAGACCAGGGTAACTGTCGAGAAGTCTGAAATCCGTGGCTCCACCCGACGCCACCAGAGGTTGCATCTCCATCTAGGCAATGTACCGCCATATGAACTCTGTACCTCGGGTCGATGAAGAAATCCTGAAAATCTTCTCCATCGCTGCTAACCATGTCCCAAACCTCCCACGGCTGCGTATCCCGCCCCGAGAACCTGGGAGGTCCGTGCTTACAAAACTTAACCAGTTTGTCAGCGAAGTCCTGCTCCTCAGCCGGGGTCAAAGGCTGGGCCACGCCCTGAGCCCCGCTACTCAAAGATGGCGCCGTGGCACAAGTGGTTCCACGGGTGGTGCCGGGGTCTCTAACACTGTCGGAGGCGGGCCCCTCTCCGCGCCAGTAGCTGCTCAATCCGCTGCTCCTGCCGGCGGCTGCTCTCCGCCAATTGGGCTACCAAGGCCCTCAAATCAGCAATTCAGAAGATCCAGCCTGTCCTCGCTCAACAGGGGGTGTGGGGGCACCCCGGGTAGGAATTCCGACGTCGGGGAGGCATCTGCCACAAGACCCACAAGTCAGCCACACACCAACACACGACCCAATCTAGCGAAAGTCCAAAGTTCCATCCCCTATTTTGTAACTTTATGTTGTCTGCAGCCAACATAACTGTCCCACAAAAATAGGGTATGCCAATCCCTCTTCACTCACGGAAAGAGTCAGAAACCAAATCACCGACTTTCGCAAAAAGTCACGTCTCTCAGCGCCCTATCATCCTGGGGTTAGCCAACAAGCCTAGGGTTTCCTAAGTCCCAACTGACCTATCCCTAAGCTCTGATACCAACTTAATATGTCACGCCCCGGGTGTAAACCAGAACCCGGGCCGTCCACAGATCCGCCGTATACACGGAATTTTCCCGTGTATACGAAAGCGCTGGTAACCTGCTCAATATAGATGATATAATAAAAGAGCATAAACAGAGCTAAACTACAACTAATACATCTCAGATAAAGCAAAGAAAAGTAAAGTGCAGAAGTAAACTCTCAATAATACATATGTCTCTCCAGCTCACTAATAAATACAACCAGCTGGCCGAAGCCAGACCCAAAAGAAATGAAAAGTAGAGTATCTGAGAGTATCGGGGTACATCTAGTAATGAACTGGTGCCTGGGTAGACCGCTATCTAGTTTTCCGCGATCCCTTACCTCGATCCGCTGCGGAGGAGTCCTGCAAACTCCCCAGACGACTCATGCAAAACAAAAAGGGGAAGAGCAAAAGAAAAAAAGCAGTGGGGAGTGAGACTACTATAGAACAGTAGCCTCATCCGAGTGGGTAAGCCTCAACTCAACAATGTGCCCACTACGACTATAAGAGGCGGGAAAAGATGAAACAAAGGTGG
>JAQOTM010000087.1:351688-425629 GCA_029168755.2 Tillandsia fasciculata | reverse complement strand
TTTCTTTTTTCAAACTACTACGGCAATTTAACTAGTAGAACTAACAACATCTAATTATATGTATCGTTAAAACAATACAACACGAAATAATACAACATACACATAATAAGTCTCGAATAGAAACAAGTAGTTCCATCCATAAATATAATAAAACACAGTAAAGTAGTAAATATTACCTTCCCAGTACATAATTTAAAAAATGAAATAAAGCATCAAAATGTTCCTACAAAATTACATACCAGGTACCTAATTTAAATCTGAAATTCAGCATCACAATGTGCCTACAATATTACATTTCCAGCTACCTACTTTATAAATGAAATTAATCATCACATTGTTCATACAATATTACAGTTTCTTGCCACTTCGTTTGCAAACATAATAGCAATCAGCACAAATTAACTGAAATATTACAATCGAATAGTAGTTATCAAGTAATTGGATGCCTACAAAATTAATGGAATATCTATTCAAGGGAAGAACTATCGAATAAAAGACTTTCTTTCGCTACTTGCAGATCCAGACACAATTTATAGCCATGCTCGCCGTTCATTGTCATGAATACTTGCTATTCTTTGTCATCTTTAATGCCCTCAGCGGTGCCAAGCCCGTCATCTGTAAAGTCCACGATACAAGGTATACTCACCATACCTCCTCGTACAGTCTGATATGCCTCGTTGCTATAAATTGGTAATTGGCGGGAACTAGACCAGCTTTTGCTTCCCAATTCCCCCATTTCTCGAAGGGGTTCCTTGTGCCTGATCCTTTTGCCTGTACCAGGTTTTACGCTGCTGTTCTCGGCGGCAGCTCGAGCCTTTTACCGCCAGTCTATGCCCCATCCACTGCCCAATATTACCGAAATTTGGTTCATGGAGTAGCAGACTTGGCGATCCTGATGATAACCAGGCATTAGCTCAAAGCCGCGGGGGTAAGCGGATCATTCCTCATGGGAGACGATTGAAAGATGACTGTCTACAGTCCTCGCGAGTGCATATGTCAGGAGAACCCGAATAGGATGACTGCGTATTTTTTTGGGTAAGGAACCAGTCCTCCTAAGGGGAATGGTTTATCCCTCAATTTGCGTAGGCCGGACGTCTCCTGGACAAAGGAACAGAGGATTATGGCACGCTGACCAATTTTTTAATATCTACTAACTTACATCTTAAGGCTAAAACACTAAATTTGGCGATTACAGCGCTGCATGTCTTCATTATCACCCAGCGGTAGTAATGTTGTTCGTGTATCCATCCCTTAGCCCGCTCTTTTTAGCTGAATAGTCCATATAATGGCAAAGTCTCTCTTCAGACATTTAAGACGGTTTTTTATTTGGTGCTTCACTTAGATCGCTATTTTTCTAAAATGACCCTTAACGATCGGTTCCAACTCCGATTCATGAAAACACATTATATTGTTTCCTATTGCTGTCCTCCTCGTTTGCAAGATACTATGGTATATCGATCAAATAGGTCCAGTCTAGGTGTTTGGACCCCGTACATGCGGAGCCGAAATACTCCACATTCGTCAGCATATTCTCAACATGCGGACTTTTGGGTTGTTCCATGGTGATGCGGCAGAATTTTTGAATTTTCGCTTCCAAGGTCGCATCGGAATGCAAAAGATTGTTACGGAATTTGAGTTGGCGTATTTCGTGAATGTATTAAGTCTTGAAGATTGAAGATGAAGAAACTTTGGATCATATACCTCAATCTCAAGAAAGAAGAATTCAAAAGGATCAGGTACGTTTAACTAAAGATTTTTGATGATCCGAATACTTCTTATAGTGTAGAAACACCTGGAAGAATTTTTAATTGCTTAAACATCAAAAACTGGACATGGGACATGTTCAGGATCCGGATCGGACTCGCAATCCGGATCCCGAAGGGTGTTGTTCATACACTGGTTCAATCCGGATCGCAGCATCCTCTGATCCGGATCCCGAACACTAGTTTTACCTGTTGCTTCGATCCGGATCAGGATTGCAATCCGGATCCCGAACATTGATGTTTTGGTAAAACTGTATGAACGATCCGGATCGGACTTTGATCCGGATCCCGAACAGCATTTTCTGGAAATCGTCTTTCTGCTTCTGCAATCCGGATCGTCAATTCCAATCCGGATCGCCGTCGGTAAAATTTCCAGAAAAGGCTGTTTTTGATCCTATCTTCTTCCAAGGGTTTCTAACCTATAAATAGCCCTATATTCATTTCTAGGGCATCCGCTATTACAGAAGAAAATAGCCGAAAAGAAAAATCCACATATAGAGAAGAAAGGAAATCAATAGATTTATTCTATGTTTCTTCATCTATATTGATTGATTTGATTCTAGGTTTTCCATACTCACATTTTGAGTAGAATCAAATCAATGAATACTTAGATGGTATTTCCGATCTATCTTTAATCTAAGTATTCGGCGGATCATCACCACCCAAACAAACAACGATTTACCCCAAATCGGCGCGTGGACTCGCGTGGCCTTGTGGATTCAAGGTGCAACCGCTCTCGTGGATTCGGAGCGAGGTACGTTCGTGGATTCGAAGCGTGCCATTGGGTGAAGACCGTGGATTCGGTCGGACGTCGTGGACTCGACGTTGGACGCTGTGGATTCAGCGTTGGGCGCGGATCGTGGATTCGAGAAGCGTCGTGGAGCGAGCGGGAAGATCTACTAGGAGCGTATGGTAAAAGGTTGAGTCGTCTGTGAGTACGTTATATCACCTTGTACGTGTGTTAATTCTAGTGGATTTCGCCGTGTTATCGGTCCCGTGGTTTTTTACTCCGGTTTGGAGTTTTTCCACGTAAAAATCTTGCGTGTTCTTTTATTTTTCCGCATTGGGTTTTATTGCGCAATGATTTTTTGAGTGTTTATTGTTTACACCTATTCACCCCCCTCTAGGTGTTTTTTCCCCTATTTAGATCCAATTACCTATAACCCAACAAGTGGTATCAGAGCGGGAATAGGGTTGTAAACAATGGTTGAAGGTGGAAACATCAATCGACCCCCTTTCTTTGATGGAACAAATTATGCGTACTGGAAAGTACGGATGAAAGCCTTTTTAATTTCCATCGACGAAAGGGTGTGGCAATCAATTGAATTAGGATGGTCTAATCCAACTGAAATTTTAGATGATGTTCGCACCTTAAAACCTAGGTCGAAATGGACCAAGGAAGAGATAGATTATCTTCTTACAATGGCAAAGGAATTAATGCTCTATTTAATGCTTTGTCACAAACTGAGTTCTCTCGCGTCTCGGCATGTGAGACTGCGAAAGAAATCTGGGATGTTCTTCAAGTTACGCATGAGGGAACTAACCTAGTGAAGATTCAGAAACTGCAAATGCTTACGAGCAAGTTTGACTCTATCTCTATGGCAGAGAATGAATCTTTCACTGACTATTACACACGATTGCAAGACATCGTAAACTCATGTGCTAACTTGGGAGAGAAGATTCCAGAATTTAAAGTTGTAAGAAAAATTCTAAGAACTCTTCCTGAACGATTTCGCCCGAAGGTCGCAGCCATTGAAACAATTAAACACCCGGACGAAATGCGTGTAGAAGAATTAGTAGGTGCTTTACAAACTTATGAAATGACATTTCCTACTAACTATTCTTCTGGAAAGGCATCCTCTTCTAAGTCTTCAGGTTACGCATTGAAATCAACTAAAGAAGAAGACGCGGATTCATCCTCCTCGGACGACGACGAGAACCTTTCTATGGAGGACTTTGAGAAGCAGCTCGCTCTCTTGACAAGGAAGTTTCGCCGCAACTTTCGAAGGGGAAATTCAAGCAAAACTCCATCCTTCGGAAAGTCGAAGAAAGGCAAGGGTTCTTCAAGCTACAAGTCAAGAAAGCAAGAGAACTTCTCAAAGGATAAGAAAAGTTCTGAGGGACAAGTTCAGTGCTTCAAATGTCGAGGCTACGGCCACATTCAACGGAGTGTCCCAACAAGAATCCGGCAAAGAAGAAAGCGATGCAAGTCGTTACTTGGGATGACAACTCCACGTCAAATGAGTCATCCTCAAGTGATGAAGAAGACAACGCGACAGCTTTCCACGCGTCCACTACATCTTCACCCTTCATGTGCTTAATGGCAAGTACATCCGATTCACTGTCCAACTCCACTGTTGAAAAGATTGCAACGGACGATGAATCAGATGATTCGGAAGGTGAAGATTTTGCTCTAGCCTACCATAAGCTTTTGAGGGATTCAAAGAAACTGGCTAAGCAAAACAAGGGGTTGAAAGGGAGATTGCAGGATCTCGAAGAAGAAGTAAAAAGGGTAACCTCTCTCTCAACCGATCTTGAAGTGGAAAGGGATAATCTGATTAAAACAAATGTTTCCCTTCAAGAGTCCAATGAGCAACTCGAGAAGAATTATATGGATATGGTGAACAAAGCGAATTACTTCTTGAAGCTCAACGGCGAGGCTCGACAGGAAAAATTGGAAATGACGGAGACCATACGCCAACTGAAGGATGACTTAAAGAGATTTTCTTCTGGAAGGAGTAAGTTGGACAGACTTCTTGGTCTTGGTCAAAGAAATAAGTTCGGCCTCGGATACACTCAAACTGGAGACATTCCAAGTTCGAGTGGGACAGTATTTGTGCCTCAGTCGGTATCTCCTCCTCCGACACCGGAATTCACGACAAGCAACGACAACAAGCCTACTACATCCTCCTCGGGATCGACAAGACCTAAGGTATGTTTTCGTTGTGGCATTTCAGGGCACATAAGGAGAAATTGCAAGACGGAAGCCAAACGCACACCTCAAGCACCTCTTGCAATGACTACCAAAAGGCTATTCCTCGAAAATCAACTGCAATTCATTGAAGGAAAAGAGCCTTGGTAGTACACCGCTCAAGACGACATCATCAAGGAGCAGCAATTCTTCAAGCAAGACGCTCTCACCTAGGAAATCAACTTCACGATCATTACCGACGCACTCCAAAAAGGTTTGGGTGCGCAAAGGTGAAATTTTCCCTGTCTTGCTACCAATGTTTCCTTGCATGCATATGATAGTTCGTCTTGGTACCTGGATAGCGGGTGTTCCCGTCATATGACCGGTGATAAAAACTGTTTTCAAACATTTGAGAAAAACTCCGGAGGACTTGTTGTTTTCGGAGATGGTCGGTCTTCCAAAATTGTTGGAAAGGGAACGGTAGCTATTCCAGATGGCCCGGTTCTAGATAATGTGTTATTTGTTCATGGCCTTAAGACTAACCTCATAAGCATAAGTCAACTTTGTGATAGTGGTTATTCAGTTAATTTTTCATCTGATAAATGCACTGTAACTGACATGAACCATGCTTTCTTTTTAAAGGGGGTTAGATCAGAAAACAATTGTTATGTAGTTCCTCTAAGATTTCTGAAAAATGTAACCTAGCATCTTTGAAAAATGAAACACTTTGGCATGAAAGGCTAGGTCACATAAACTTTAAGGAACTTGCTAGAATTTCAAACAAAGATGTGGTCAAGGGGGTTCCGAAACTTTCTTTTGAACAAAACCTTGTGTGTGGCGGTTGCCAAAAGGGAAAACAGTCTAGGACTGCACACAAGAACTTGAACCACATAGGTACAAAACGGCCTTTGGAACTTTTGCATATGGACTTAATGGGGCCAACTCGTCAACCATCTCTGGGAGGTAAATGGTATATTTTCTTATTGGTTGATGATTTTCTAGATATACTTGGGTAGCATTTTTAAAAGAAAAAGCTGATACCTTTGATTCTTTTCTCGAAATCTGCAATCGTATTATGATTGAAAAGAATGAAAGGATTACTCGAGTTAGGAGTGATAGAGGTGGGGAATTCATAAATTCCAAATTCATTGATTTTTGCACTTCTAATGGCATTAAACATGAATTCTCCGCACCTTACACACCTCAACAAAATGGTGTAGTCGAGCGCAAAAACAGGGTCGTACAGGAAATGGCACGTGTTATGCTTCACAGCCGGAACTTACCTTTTTATTTTTGGGCTGAAGCGGTGAACACTGCTGTTTATGTTATTAATCGCGTGTATTTGCGCCCGGGGACTTTGAATACACCATATGAACTTTGGTTTTGTAGAAAACCTAACATCAAATATTTTCGTATCTTTGGGAGTCGGTGTTTTATTTTACGTGATCGTGAGAATCTTGGAAAATTTGACTCTCGAAGTGACGAAGGGATTTTCTTAGGTTATTCTACAAACAGCAGAGCATATCGAGTTTTTAACTTAGAATCTAAGACGATCGTAGAATCGATAAATGTTAAGGTAGATGAAGCTTTTCACTTTGAATCTGAAAAATCTACCCTCGATATCTCTCTTGATGATGATACACCTGCTAATGCATCTTCTTCTAACAATTCTTTCGATAATAATGATGCATCTAACGGTTCTTCAAGCTTATCTGATGTGCAGGAATCATCTCGTGTACCTCCGTCTACTCCTCTACCTCAAACGTTACGCATCTCCAAGGATCACCCTGAATCGAACATCATTGGAGATCCACAAGAAGGAGTTAGAACACGGAGACAATTGGTTTGCGGATTTGCATGCTATGTATCTCAAATCGAACCAAGGAATGTTGATGAAGCTCTCCAAGATGACTACTGGATTAAAGCAATGCAGGAAGAGCTCCATCAATTCGAGCGAAACAAAGTCTGGGAATTAACGAAGCCTCCGAAGCAACACAATGTGATAGGTACCAAATGGATCTTCAAGAACAAGAAAAATGAAGAAGGTACTATCATCAGGAACAAAGCAAGGTTAGTTGCTCAAGGCTACTCTCAAGTAGAAGGTATAGACTTTGATGAAACTTTCGCCCCTGTAGCTAGACTCGAGTCCATTCGTATATTGTTTGCGATTGCTTGTCATTTTAAAATCAAATTATTTCAAATGGACGTTAAGAGCGCCTTTTTAAATGGGTTTTTAAATGAGGAAGTTTATGTGGCTCAACCGAAAGGTTTTGTGGATCATAAACTACCTAACCATGTTTTTCGTCTGAAAAAGGCTCTTTACGGTCTGAAACAAGCACCGCGAGCATGGTACGAAAGGTTGACAAAGCACCTTTTGGAAAAGGGCTACACTCGAGGGGGAGCTGACAGGACTCTCTTTGTGAAGCATTATCAAAACAATTTCATAGTTGCTCAAATCTATGTCGATGACATTGTTTTTGGAGCAACAAGAGATAATGATGCTTCTAAATTCGCGGAGACCATGGAAAGCGAATTTGAGATGTCCATGATGGGCGAATTGACTTATTTTCTTGGATTACAAGTTAAACAAAACGATGAAGGAATTCACTTGTGTCAATCCAAGTATGCACTGGAGTTGGTCAAAAAGTTTGATCTTGAAAATTCTAAGGATTTTCCGACTCCAATGGGAACTAGCCATAAGGGACTTGGAAGTGAATCACATAGTGAGAATGTAGACGAGAAACTGTATCGCAGTATGATTGGAAGTCTACTATATCTCACGGCTAGTCGCCCGGATATATCCTTCAGTGTTGGGATTTGTGCGAGATATCAATCAGCACCGAAGGAGGTTCACCTGAAAGCGGTGAAACGGATCATCCGATATATCAAAGGTACAATCAATTTCGGAATTTGGTATCCTATGGGAACGACTTTGGATATTGTTGGATACTCAGATGCCGATTGGGCTGGATCAGTGGATGACCGGAAAAGCACGAGTGGTGCATGCTTCTATCTTGGCCATTGCCTTGTTGCATGGCACAGTAAAAAGCAGAATTGCATAGCACTCTCGACTGCCGAAGCGGAGTACATTTCTGCAGGAAGTTGTTCAACCCAATTGATTTGGATGAAAAGCGTGTTGAGCGATTTCCGGATTTCAACATCTTCGGTAACCATTTTATGTGACAACACTAGTGCTATTAACATTTCTAAAAACCCTGTGTTGCACTCTAGAACAAAACATATTGAACTTAGATATCATTTTCTTAGAGAGCTAGTTGAATCAAACATTCTTCAACTGTCATATATTTCAACTGAGGATCAATTAGCTGATATCTTAACAAAACCTTTGGATCAAAAACGTTTTATTCACTTGCGTAAAGCAATTGGCATGCTTTCCTTGAAATAAACTCTTTTGAAACCTTTGCTTAGGTTAGGTTTTGTTTTTGTTTTTGTTTTGTTCTTTATCTATGTTTTGTACATAGGACATTAATTGAGCATAAATCATAATTGACTTTAATTGCATCCTTTTATGCATTTAGAAATTTATTATGCTTTTGATGTCATAATATTTCAATGTTGCAATGATCATTTACGTTAATTAAACCATCTTTTAAGTGATCAAAGTCAATTTCTCTCTCAATGATCTCTTGGTATAGTCATTATCATATTTGATTGCTTAGTCGAGTATGAATTCGAGATCAATGGTTTGGTTGAATACCTTATATATTAAATAATTGATAGCCAATTGAGGGGGAGTCAATGAAATGTAAAATGCTCAAAAGATGTGGAAAGAGTTACATCCCAATGAGGAGTGTGAAAACTACCACCACATGGAGAAAATGAAAAAAGAAAAAGATACTCCATGAATGAAAAGCAAATTTTTGTTTTGAAAATTGTTGATGAAATTCATATTGAAATACTTGACTCAGTCGTATTTCATGGTTGGTATAAGGTGGGATTTTTAGTAAAAGATGCTCAAAGAGCCACTCCTTCAACAGATTGTCTAGATATATTATCTAACTTATCTGGGATTTCAAACATCTATTGATCTTGGTATTTCATTTTCTTTACCAAAATTGATGATTTGATAAAGGCATTACACATAAGATCAGGATAGATGTAATTGAAGTTGTTCAACTTTAAGTGTTTTAACTTTCGTAAATTTTCGTTTCATTTTTGGTATTTTTGATAGATTTTGCATAATCTATTTCTTGTTGTATGAAACGATGTCTTTTGTTTAAAGTTGACATGGTAAAGTGCTTACATACTTTTTCTGGATTTTATGGAATTTTTCTGAATTTTTCTGAGAAAAAGTTGAAGCCGATCCGGATCGGGGTAAGTGATCCGGATCCCGAACGCAGGATTCTTCCTGCGGGTAGCCGATCCGGATCACATTCTCGATCCGATCCGGATCACGGCTAGGGTTTTTATAAGAACAAAGAGGATTTGATTTCTTTTACCCTAATCTTTTGTTCTCAAGTCTCTAGAGCTTCTCTCTCTAGATTTCTTGCATTTTGGAGCTTCCAAACTCAAAGTTCTTCGGATTCAAGTAAGTTTTATTGATCAAAACTCGGTTTTTCACAGTTTTTATGGTTTTTCATCAAACGTGAGTTGAAATCTTGGATCTTTTTCGTTTGTGAATGGTTTTTGATCAAATTTCTTTTGAAATAAGAACTCTGGGTCAATTAGTTTTGCTTTTATGCTGGGTTTTCTCAAGATAAACGAGTTTTTAGGCTTCGATTTCTAAAAATTCTGTTTTAGGGCATAAAAGAGGAATTTTTGAAAATCATGGAATTGATCTATTTTTAAAATTCTTTTTGGAAAACTAATTTGATTCTTGGCTTCTCTACATGATTATGATTGTCTAGGTACAATTTTTCAAATTTTTCAAAATTGACGATTTTTCATGTGTTCTTGAGTTGGTTTTCACAGGACACTTCTTAAACTCAAAGCACTAGATCAATGGCTCTCCTGGTTCTTTCTGTTGTTGGTCACAATGGTGCACACGAGTACATCTGTTAAAAGGAACAGGATGATTCAACTCAAACAAGACGAAGGACACAGAGGAAGACAGCTCAGACTATGATGAAGAAGAATGGGACGAATTCTTCAAAGATGTTCAACGAAAAATTGATGAGGAGGACAGGAAATTTACCAAAGGAAAAAGACTAATGAAATCTGCCTCAACAACCAGACAGTATACAAGAAGGAAAAATGTCCAAAGAAGTGCGAGTCAGCATAGTGGGCCTCTCACCAGAGCACGCTCACTTTCTGGAATTCTTCAAACTGAATCTCCATGGGTTACGGGAATGAATGCACCATCTGCATCTACACAGCACCCATCACACTCGAAGAAAGGGACTACAGACACAGATGAATTGGAACGCTTCGTCAGGAACAGCAAAACTCTCTGCTGCACAAGAAAGAATGTCGACAGAACTTCAGCAACTTTCCTCTCAGCACAAGAAGATCAAGAAAAAGTATTCAAACATTTCGAAACTGCTTCAAGGGATTTTGAACAAGCTGAGCTGTACCAGTTCAGATTCATCAGAACTTTTAACTTTTAGTTTAGTTCTCAGGTTGTGCATATTGATAGAACTTTTTAACTCTCCTTACATATTGTAGCTCTTGCTACGTTTTGGCTTTGTTTTGTGACAAAAAGGGGGAGAGAGTTAGAGAGAACTTGAACAATGAACAATGAATGATGTGAACTGAACTTTGTGAATATCAAGGTAAGTATCTTCAACTCAACTTTGGTTTTTATTTGTGATTTGTGACATGCCTCTATACTAACTATTCGACTAACTATTTGGGCATGTAATATGACTAACAAGTTGATGTTGGACTAACATACTTTGACATTTGGTTTTTGAATGCTTAGAAGATATGTTGGTTTTAACTATGATTCTCTTACATATCTGAATTTTTCAAATGTCATGATGAGAATAAACTCTATCTCTGTATTTGGTTTTGTATGTTTCAATTCTTGAGGTATCTAACGATTTCTTTTGTCAAGAATGATTTTTGTGTGCAGAGATTACAGATGTCTAAGTCTAGAGTCTGTTTTAGGAGTTTATCTCATGTTTTTAATTTCTGGATCTCTTTTGTAAATTTTTGTTGTATGGTGATAGCAACAAAAATATCTTTTTGAATTTTCTTTTGTGGATTTGTGTTTTGTCACGAAACCGCCAAAGGGGGAGATTGTTACGGAATTTGAGTTGGCGTATTTCGTGAATGTATTAAGTCTTGAAGATTGAAGATGAAGAAACTTTGGATCGTATACCTCAATCTCAAGAAAGAAGAATTCAAAAGGATCAGGTACGTTTAACTAAAGATTTTTGATGATCCGAATACTTCTTATAGTGTAGAAACACCTGGAAGAGGTTTTAATTGCTTAAACATCAAAAACTGGACATGGGACATGTTCAGGATCCGGATCGGGCTTGGCAATCCGGATCCCGAAGGGTGTTTGTTCATACACTGGTTCAATCCGGATCGCAGCATCCTCTGATCCGGATCCCGAACACTAGTTTTACCTGTTGCTTCCTCGATCCGGATCAGGATTTGCAATCCGGATCCCGAACATTGATGTTCTGGTAAAACTGTATGAACGATCCGGATCGGACTTTGATCCGGATCCCGAACAGGCATTTTCTGGAAATCGTCTTTCTTGCTTCTGCAATCCGGATCGCCAATTCCAATCCGGATCGCCGTCGGTAAAATCTCCAGAAAAGGCTGTTTTTGATCCTATCTTCTTCCAAGGGTTTCTAACCTATAAATAGGCCCTATATTCATTTCTAGGGCATCCGCTATTACAGAAGAAAATAGCCGAAAAGAAAAATCCACATATATAGAGAAGAAAGGAAATCAATAGATTTATTCTATGTTTCTTCATCTATATTGATTGATTTGATTCTAGGTTTTCCATACTCACATTTTGAGTAGAATCAAATCAATGAATACTTAGATGGTATTTCCGATCTATCTTTAATCTAAGTATTCGGCGGATCATCACCACCCAAACAAACAACGATTTACCCCAAAATCGGCGCGTGGACTCGCGTGGCCTTGTGGATTCAAGGTGCAACCGCTCTCGTGGATTCGGAGCGAGGTACGTTCGTGGATTCGAAGCGTGCCATTGGGTGAAGACCGTGGATTCGGTTGGACGTCGTGGACTCGACGTTGGACGCTGTGGATTCAGCGTTGGGCGCGGATCGTGGATTCGAGAAGCGTCGTGGAGCGAGCGGGAAGATCTACTAGGAGCGTATGAAAAAGGTTGAGTCGTCTGTGAGTACGTTATATCACCTTGTACGTGTGTTAATTCTAGTGGATTTCGCCGTGTTATCGGTCCCGTGGTTTTTTACTCCGGTTTGGAGTTTTTCCACGTAAAAATCTTGCGTGTTCTTTTATTTTTCCGCATTGGGTTTATTTGCGCAATGATTTTTTGAGTGTTTATTGTTTACACCTATTCACCCCCCTCTAGGTGTTTTTTCCCCTATTTAGATCCAATTACTTATAACCCTACAAGGAAGTTCGTATTGGTATTTTTCGATGATATACTCATCTATAGCAAGAGCCTGTGTGGTGACCCGGATCTTTGCAGAGCTTCTACAGTGTGACCAGCAGCTTCTGGAAGCCTACGTGGCATGTCGGCGGTGTTCGCGCGCCAATTTGGACACAAGAGATGGACTCGGGGCTTAAAGTGGATCACGTGGGTAATCGGGGGACCCCGTCGGATGTTTAGAAGAGTTTACGCGCAGAATGGATATCAAATTTAGGCTCGACGCGAAATTCGGATTAAAAATACCTTTTCGGGAGCCTCCGACAATTTATAGGGTTGGAATTTGGCAAAACGGACGCCGGATTTGGAATCAGCGCGCGAAAACGGTCAAGATGGGCTATTTACTTGTATTTTTTGGAGCTTGCTACAGTAATTTCACTGTTCACGGCCGGAACAGTGTTTCCGGCGATCGCCGGCGGCGGCGGGCAGCGGCGGATGGCGGCGGCGCAGGTTCGGGCAGGCGGCGGGCGGCCGCGGGCAGGCGCACAGGGGCGCGGGCAGGCGCGCGGGGGCGCGGTCAGGTGCGCGGTCCACGCGGCCGTCGTGCACCGGAGGAAGGGACACGTGGAAGGTTATTACTGGTCGGTGTTGTGGTCTGGGTTCTCGGAGCAGGCTTGTGGTGCACGGTGGACTGGCTTGGGACACGTGGCATCTGCGTACTGGTTCGGTGCATTGAAATTATGTACACCGGGCGCAGCAGGCGAAGGGTCTGACACGTGGCGCCTCCCCATTGGACGGGGTACTGTGCGTGGCAGGTGGGGCGACATGCGCTGGCAGGCGGGCAGGTGGCCGTACCAACGGGCAGGTGGCCGTACGCGCGGGTCAGCCGGGGCGACGTGCGCGGGGCAGGCGCGGTCAACGCCACATGGCGGAGCGCGGGACGCCGGTGTTGCTGTTGCCTGTTCGGGCGACACGTGGCGGGCACCGGGGCGGGTCGGACGAAGCCGGGATCCCGTCCGACCGCGCGTTTTGGGCTGGGCCGCACTGTGCGCGCCCGAAAGTTGTGGGCCGGGCCGCACTGTGCGCCCCCGAAAAGTTTCGGGCGCCCGAAAAAAAGGACAGATTGGGAATTTTCCCAATTGTTTTTGCTGCCTATATATAGCCAACCCGAGCCCTCTTCTTTGCCTTTTTTCTCTCAAACCGCGCATCCTCTGCCCCAGCCACCTTAAGGAGATTTGTTCATCTCTTAATCCTTGATCTTCCTGCCAAGTTCTAGGATTTTAGGAGCACGCATCCCGAGGTTCTCCATTTTTCGGCGCGGCGCGACGTTGCATTCCTGTGTTCTTCTTCGGCGCAGCGGCAGTGTTTTAGCTCCCCTGGGCTACCCCGAGGTCCTTTTTCAGTGATTCTTGAGTCGACAGACTCCTAAGAGGTAGAGCTTCATCTTTTGTTTTGGTCGTACTTTCCCATTTCGAGGTTTTGGCACGGATCCCGAGGCAAAATTGTGACCCATTTTTTGTGTGGATTTCTGAGAGAGCGGCAGGGTATTTCGGCTATATCTTCGCGCACGAGCGTCAGACGGAGACGTGCTTGTACAACTTTTTCATCTACAGATCGCAAGGAACGCGCTCGTATTTTTCTTGGAATTTTCTGAGATTTATTTCGAGGTGAAAATCCCTGTCTTCTCTGTGAACAGTGTACAGTTTTTAGCACAGATTTTCGTATGAGTGTACCCCCTTGCCGAATTTATATCTTGACTTACCGAACTCAGTTTTAGGCGTGCAAGCTACCGTTGCGAAGCTATCGACGCGAGGATCGCTGTGATATTTTTCTGGGAATTTTCTGGGATCTTGCTGCAGGTGAAAATTAAGCATTTCTGGGACTGTTGTTGTATGTGTGTGTCAGAGCAGATTTTGGAATGTATGCGTAATAGTGGACTTTGTATTGTGTCAGGAGAGTTACGGGTGTGCTGAACTTATTGGAGCAAGGGATTAAAGTTATCTGGTGTTTTCAACTGTTGGGCTTTGGACAGTCAGCTTTCAGGTGGGTGCCTTATTCTCGGAACCGGTGGACGGTTCTCTAAATTGTTATATATTAGCATTGCATGCAGGTGTATGGTACAATAGCTAGGATTGATCGGTAAGTTTAACAATGAGGATTTTATGGAAATTGCGAGGAATTACTCATAGTATGAAAATGGTATTAATCAAACATTCGTGTTGATGATTAGTGGAAGCTTACCTAAGGCAAGGTTACCCTATATGATTGATTATCATGCCATATTAGCACATAACCTTTTATGAGGCTGGTTTATGCAATGGGATAGGATTATGTAGTTATGTGCAGGTTCTACTCTGAGGAGCCATTATGTATTGAGGATTATGGACAGGTATGGTCATTGATAATTTTGGCATGAGGTTTATTTTCTTTATTCTTCTTTGAGGACAAATGCATGCTTGTATGGATATTTAGCTAGGCCACCTTTTACTGCTACACTTTCATGTTGGAATCTGATTTAGGAGAAACCATGTTTGTTCTTTCTCCTTTCTTTCTAGATACTTGATACGCGTTGCTCGGGTTCGAGCAGGGATTTGGGATAGTGTAGCTGGGGTCCTGGTGTCGGGGACAGGTTGTGCCGGATTGTGATAGGTTGTGGTTCGTGGGGTATTGCGGCAGCCGCGGACAATGGGCGGTTGACCGGAGATTGTTGTGCATCAGATTGGGTATCAGGCTTTTCTAGTGGTTGGAGTTTTCCACTTTTTGTTTACAGTTGTTACTTTACTCGTGTGGGTCGCTTCCCTCGAGTGCCACTCCGGAGTGTGCGACCGGACGGATCAAGGCCGGTCTGTTACTTACTTCAGTATGCTGATCGGACGGGTCGAGGCCGATCTATTACTTACTTTAGGGTGCTGATCGGACGGGTCGAGGCCAATCTGTTACTTATTTTGGGATGCGACCAGTGCTAGTGTTTAGACCAGTGGGGGGCGGCTGAGTGGAGTCTAGTAGCTGTGTTTAGACCAGTGCTAGTGTTGTCGGGAACCGTTTGGGGATTGACGGTGGTCCTGAGGTCGTTGTGAGTTAGTCGACCGTTGTGCGAGAGGTTGGGTGATCTTGTGGCTATCCGTTCTGGGAGAGAGGGCATGGATTTTGACTATAGCCTGCATGGGCCATTACTCGATAGCGAGCTAGTCCGTTTGGACGCCCTACGTAATTCCTGCCCGTCAGCGGGAGGTGGTTGTAGGTAGGCGTAGGTTTGACTGGACCCGATGTGGCAGTCAGCTCGATTGGGTCGTTTGAGCACATCGCGTGCGAGTGTTGCGTATATTTATCAGAGTGTCCCCATTTGAGCTTTTAGTTAGAGGCGTGGTAGCTGTAGAGTGTCTCCAGCTTCTTCTTTCAGTTTTACTGCATTGGTTATCTTTTGCCTCTTGTAGTCTTGGTGGGTAGATCGTCGGGCCTAGTGGCGATACCCACTGAGAACTCCCTTTTTGCGTAGTTCTCACGCCCGTTGGGGGTTATCCCCCCTTTTGTCCTTCCTCTCCTTGGTTTTGCAGTGTCTTAGCGGGTGTTGCCGTTTCTGTGGTTGCTGTTCGGGATGAGGGAGTCGCGAGCTAGATCCAGACCCATCATTGGAGAGTAGCGGTACCCCCTTGACAGAGGAGATCTTCAGCATAGTCGGTAGATTAGTATTTATTTTCCTCTTTTGAGAGACTGATGTAGTGAGGATATGATGTATTGAGAGCTTGTACACTGATATTTTATTTGAGATATCTCCCTGTTGAGCTGTGAGTTTTGTACTCGAGGTTATTGTATGACTATTGTTGGTTTTTAAGGATCCACAAGGATCTAAATAGGTACTATCAAACAACTAGAGGGGGGGTGAATAGGTGTAATACTTAAAAAACTCAATCTCAGTGCAAAATAAAAACCAATGCGGAAAATAAAAATAGCACACCGAGATATACGTGGAAACTCCAATCCAGGAGAAAAACCACGGGACCAACACGCAATAACAATCCACTAAGAAAAGAAGAATAACAAGGTGATTACCGACTCCACGGACTCAAACCCCTCCTTCAACTTCTTCGGACCTTGCGCTCACCGATTGGATGTCCACGCAATAACAATCCACTAAGAATAGAAGAATAACAAGGTGATTACCGTCTCCACGGATTCAACCCCTCCTTCAACTTCTTCGGACCTTGCGCTCCACCGATTGCACGTCCACTGCACACGTTCGAATCCACGAACGCCACTCGAATCCACGAGCACACGTTTCGAATCCACGAAACGCCTTTAGCACACCGAATCCACGATGCCACGTCGAATCCACGACGCAAATAGCCGATAAAGAATATAGGCTTCGATGGTGATCCTTTGCTTAGATTATCAATGAAGAACCATGGATGGAATCTCTAAGCAAAGATTAGATCAATTCGACAAAAGATATGTTCTTGAAAGAACCATCGAATTGACCTAAAAGAGGCTATAAAGAAGAACGATAAAAACCTAGCCTCTAGGGTTGCTCTCAAGTGTTTTATAAAATCATAGGTATAGCTCCCACGTTTTTGAGAAACCCTAAATGTCTATTTATAGTTTAGAAACCTTTGGAAAGAGATAAGAATCAAAAACATACCTTATCTGGAAATTTTCAGGACGGCGATCCGGATCGGGATTACTGCGATCCGGATCGTCGTAACAAGATTGACGATTCCAGAAATCCAAGGGTTCGGGATCCGGATCGCAAGGCCCGATCCGGATCGTTCATGAATTTCAGCAACATCCAATGTTCGGGATCCGGATCGGAATGGCCTAGGATCCGGATTGAAATTGCCAATGAACAAGTACCCTTCGGGATCCGGATTGCAAGATCTGATCCGGATCCTGAACATGTCCCATGTCCAGTTTTTGATTTTTATGCAATTAAAAATTCATCCAAGTGTTTCTACACTATAAGAAAGTATTCGGATCACCAAAATTATTTAGTTAAACATACCTGATCCTTTTGAATACTTTCTTCTTGAGATTGATGTAACTGATCCACAATTCTTCATCTTCAATCTTCAAGACTCAAGACATTGAGTGTCAACTTGAGCTCTTGTTGAATCTTCTCTAAGTCTTTGATTGCTGATTGACAATTTGATCCCTTTAAGACTCCGACTCAACTCACTGACTTGACTCACGAAATATGCCAACACCAAAAAGCCGTAACAATCTCCCCCTTTGGCAATTTCGTGACAAAACCCAAAAATACATAAAAACGCTCAAGTCACTCATCTTAAACCAAAAAATCGAAATTCAATGTCATCACCAAAACATTGATTTTCTTTGCGTGAAAGATCCAATAAATACAAAATTACATTTGAACCAAACAGTCCTAGAACATACTCTATGACTTAGGACTTGGAGTCTTAAAGTGATGTAATTCCTGCAAAACAAAACTCCAAACAAAATCAAACGTTAGTCGTTAGAAATTAAAATCCTACATTTGATCCGTCTTCCTTTTGGTTCTTTTGTTTTTCGGCTCTTTCAATTTTTTCTTTGTCTCCCCCTATCTTGAGCATCTCTAACATGTTCTCCATGTTCTCCATGTTCTTGAGCATCTATGTTCTCCCCCTTTGTGATACGATCATCATTTTCCGTTCTCCCCCATTTTTCTATTTTCGTTTGTCCTCTCTTGATGATCTCATCTCCGTCATTTCTCTTCTCCCCCTTTTTGTCACAAATTGTCAAACAGTGAACATACTAGACAAAAGGAAATCACTAACAACATTAGTTCATAGAGAAAGAGAGATAAAAGCTCAGTTCCGGTATATAACAAAAATGCAGATTGCGTACCGGTACCAGAAAGCAAAAATCAAATAATTCCTTGAAACAAATCCAGATTTTAGAATCTTTTCAAATACCGATTTGTATTCCATCAAGAAATCAATTTAAGTGCTTTAACCAATGAATTAACAAGATGTCATTCAATCCAATTAATTTCACAAAATTAAAAAGATTTACTCCTAAATCATGAAAAACAAAGACAAAACATTATAAACAGTTTTTCATGTTATATTCATCAAACACAAGTCATAAAAAAAATAATCTTGAGATCCAAACTCTATCAAGATGTAACGAATTTACAAAGATGACTTACGGAGATTTCCAAATGACATCAATCTTGAATTCTACCCTTTCATCAGAATAATTTAGAAAAATTCCATAATAACCAGAAAAAGTATGTAAGCACTTTAGCGCATCAACTTTAAACAGAAGTCATCGTTTCATACAACAAGAAATAGATTATACCAAATCTATCAAAAATACTCAAAAATGAAACGAAAATTTATGAAAATTAAAACCCTTAAAGTTGAACAACTTCAATCACATCTAACATGATCTTATGCGTAATGCCTTTATCAAATCATCAATTTGGTAAAGAAAATGAAATACCAAGATCAATAGATGTTTGAAATCCCAGATAAGTTAGATAATATATCTAGACAATCTGTTGAAGAGAGTGGCTCTTTGAGCATCTTTCGTTAAAAATCCACCTTATACCAACCTTGAAATTTGACAGAGTCAAGTATTTCAACATGCATTTTATTTAATCAAAAATTGAAAAACCATGCTTGGTATACATGTGGTAGCTGCACACAGTACTCGGACGACCGAGGTGGTAGCTCTTTCCTCCATGTGGTGGTAGTTTTCACACTCCTCATTGGGATGTAACTCTTTCCACATCTTTTGAGCATTTTACTTTTCTTTGACTCCCCCTCAATTGGCTATCAATTATTTAATATATAAGGTATTCAACCAAAAATTGATCCCGCATTCATACTCGACTAAATAGTCAAATAAGATAATGACTATACCAAGAGATCATTGAGAGAGAAATTGACTTTGATCACTTAAAAGATGAATTAATTAACATAAATGATCATTGCAACATCGAAATATTATGATGTCAAAAGCATAATAGATTTCTAAATGCGTGAAAAGATGCAATTAAAGTCAATATGACCAATGCTCAACAATGTGTTTTGTTCTTGAGTGCAACACAGAATTTTTAGGAATGTTTATAGCACTTGTGTTGTCACAAAGACTTCACACAACCTAGATAGATTAAGCATCTAAAGATCACACATGATTTCTAAAATTTGATGCTTATAACTATCAAAAACTCCTATAATGAAGTATCTTCAAGATTATGATTATGGAGTAAAGTTGATAATCCATATAAAATTAAATTGGAGTGAATGAACGTGAAGCCCTTTTTTATTCAATGCACTTGTTCGTTAAAACCCTTTTGTTCAAAAACAAAACATAAAAACAAAGAGCATTGAAAAACATGTAATGCAAAGATTAAAAAAATATGAAGGGAAAACCAATCAAAGCATTACATACAGTCATAAGCTAATTAGAACTTAAGACAAGGAAAGATATCACCTTTCCGAATCCAAAATCGTTGGATTTTGGGTTGTCTTGATTCGTTGTGGCCGGGGGTTGTCCGCTTTGACTGTTGATCCACCTTAGGTCTTTGCCTCGCAATGATCCACTTGTATGATTGATGTTGTGGCTCGGACCTTTGGTGGGTTGAGTGAACTTCTTTGACTTGATGTGTCTTTTGATTCCGTTGAGTTCGCTCCGTAGATGAAGTTGCCGAAGAATTCTTCTTTCTCTTTTTCGGGCAATTCTTCACCAAATGTCCTTCAAGTCCACATAGGTGACAAGTTCTTCCTTTCAATTTGATTGTGGAACTTGAAGCCTTCACAGTTTGGTTCTTTTTAAATCCCAAACCAACCTTGCTTGTTTGACCCAATCCGGACATACTTTCTAGTTTCTTGGAACCGGTTGAAAGCCTTTGTATGTCGGATTTGAGTTCATGAACTTGCTTGGTCAAAACTTGGTTGGTGACATGAATTTCTTCAAACTGTTTTTCAAGAAAATCAATCTTGTTAATATGGGAATTAACGATCGTCTCCGATTGATTTATCTTTTCTTGGAGGATTTTATTATTATCCAATAAAAGCTCTCGTTCCTCCTCGAGATCATGAAGTTTGATCTTTAAAGCATGATTCTCGTCTTGAACCTCAAGTCGTTGCTTCCTCAACTTCTTGATATGCTTGGCCATCTTCTTTGATTCCGCAAGAAGTTGTTGGTATGCCTCAACGAGTTCTTCTTCGTCCGACTCCCCCTCACTTGATGACTCTCCGCCGGATGTTGATGTTTCATGCAAAATCAAAGGAATAGAGTCAGTGATTAAAGATGATAAACAAATATTAGTAGAGGGAATATGAGAGGCATGTAAGGCAACGACTTTTTCCTCTTTACTTGAGGTCGATTCATTAGAACTAGAATCGTCCCAAGTTTTCGCTTGCAAAGCCTTCTTTTTATATGATTTCTTAGAAGGACAATCCGTTGAAAAATGGCCGTAGCCTTTGCATCGATAGCATTGGATTTCCCCTTCGAAATCATCTTTTTCTTTTTCTTTAGAAGGTTTTGCAGAGCTTTTGAGTTTAGAGGATTTAGAACCCGATGATCCTTTAGATGATTTCGTGGATGAAGATCCATCGGTTCGATTCTTCCAAAATTTCCGACGAAATTTCTTTGTGATCCGCGCCAGTTGTTCTTCAAAATCGGCTAAAGAGATTTCATCGTCGGAACTTGATTCGCTATCTTCTTCCTTTGTTGATTTGAATGCAATACCTGTAAGCTTAGAAGAAGACTTGGAAGAAACTTGATTAGTAGGAAAAGTCATTTCATAAGTTTGCAAAGCACCTACTAATTCCTCTACACTCATCTCATCCGGATGACTAACGGTTTCAATGGCGGTAACCTTTGCCCTAAACCGTTCCGGAAGAGTCCGAAGTATCTTTCTTACAACTTTCGACTCCGGGATCTTTTCTCCTAAATTAGCACATGTATTGATTACATCTTGAAGTCTAGTGTAATAATCTGTAAACAATTCATGCTCTTCCATATGAATAGAGTCAAATTGACTTGTAAGCATCTGGAGCTTTTGAATTTTTACAAGATTAGTACCCTCATGTGTAATTTTGAGAATATCCCAAATTTCCTTCGCGGTTTCACACGCGGAAATTCGTGTGAACTCAGTCGAGGAAAGAGAATTAAATAAAGCGTTCATACCTTTCCCATTGTAAGAAGATCTTTCGAATTCCTCTTTGGACCATCTAGAGCGAGGTTTTGGGGTAGTAGAATTTCCTACTTCCTCAACAGGATGCACCCAACCGTATTCCACGGTTTGCCATACCCGCTCATCAATTGCGATGAGAAAAGCTCTCATCCGCACTTTCCAATAAGCATAATTAGTCCCATCAAAAAGAGGAGGTCTAAAAATATTACCACTTTCACCCAACATGATAGATAAACCTAAAACCCGCTCTGATACCAATTGTTGGTTTTTAAGGATCCACAAGGATCTAAATAGGTACTATCAAACACCTAGAGGAGGGTGAATAGGTGTAATACTTAAAAAACTCAATCTCAGTGCAAAATAAAAACCAATGCGGAAAATAAAAATAGCACACCGAGATATACGTGGAAACTCCAATCCAGGAGAAAAACCACGGGACCAACACGCAATAACAATCCACTAAGAAAAGAAGAATAACAAGGTGATTACCGACTCCACGGACTCAAACCCCTCCTTCAACTTCTTCGGACCTTGCGCTCACCGATTGGATGTCCACGCAATAACAATCCACTAAGAATAGAAGAATAACAAGGTGATTACCGTCTCCACGGATTCAACCCCTCCTTCAACTTCTTCGGACCTTGCGCTCCACCGATTGCACGTCCACTGCACACGTTCGAATCCACGAACGCCACTCGAATCCACGAGCACACGTTTCGAATCCACGAAACGCCTTTAGCACACCGAATCCACGATGCCACGTCGAATCCACGACGCAAATAGCCGATAAAGAATATAGGCTTCGATGGTGATCCTTTGCTTAGATTATCAATGAAGAACCATGGATGGAATCTCTAAGCAAAGATTAGATCAATTCGACAAAAGATATGTTCTTGAAAGAACCATCGAATTGACCTAAAAGAGGCTATAAAGAAGAACGATAAAAACCTAGCCTCTAGGGTTGCTCTCAAGTGTTTTATAAAATCATAGGTATAGCTCCCACGTTTTTGAGAAACCCTAAATGTCTTTTTATAGTTTAGAAACCTTTGGAAAGAGATAAGAATCAAAAACATACCTTATCTGGAAATTTTCAGGACGGCGATCCGGATCGGGATTACTGCGATCCGGATCGTCGTAACAAGATTGACGATTCCAGAAATCCAAGGGTTCGGGATCCGGATCGCAAGGCCCGATCCGGATCGTTCATGAATTTCAGCAACATCCAATGTTCGGGATCCGGATCGGAATGGCCTAGGATCCGGATTGAAATTGCCAATGAACAAGTACCCTTCGGGATCCGGATTGCAAGATCTGATCCGGATCCTGAACATGTCCCATGTCCAGTTTTTGATTTTTATGCAATTAAAAATTCATCCAAGTGTTTCTACACTATAAGAAAGTATTCGGATCACCAAAATTATTTAGTTAAACATACCTGATCCTTTTGAATACTTTCTTCTTGAGATTGATGTAACTGATCCACAATTCTTCATCTTCAATCTTCAAGACTCAAGACATTGAGTGTCAACTTGAGCTCTTGTTGAATCTTCTCTAAGTCTTTGATTGCTGATTGACAATTTGATCCCTTTAAGACTCCGACTCAACTCACTGACTTGACTCACGAAATATGCCAACACCAAAAAGCCGTAACAATTATCATTTTTGGGAGATGGACCTTATTGTTTTATCTTCAGTTGTACAGTGGTTGATTTTATTTCTATAGCAGTTTTATCTTTTAGCTCTGATATCTATTTAGCTGTAGCTCTTTTTGCAGGTAGGACGCTTCGCCTATGCGGGTTTGGCATAGGTGGCGGATCTGTTGGCGAGCCCGGGTCGCAGTTTCGACCCCGGGGCGTGACAGATTAAGTTGGTATCAGAGCTTAGGGATAGGTCATGGTGGACTTAGAAACCCTAGGCTTGTGGTTGGACCCTAGGATGACTTCGTGAGAATCGTGACTTGTAGCGAGAGTCCTGATTGAGTCTTGCTCCTCTCCCAAGGAACGGGAGGGGTGATTGGCATGTTTATTCTCATAAGTAGTTATGTTGGCTGCAGACAACATAACGCTGTGGAATGGGTAACATGCTCTAGACTTTCGCCGGATTGGGTCGAGCGTTGTTGTGTGCTGATTTGTGGTTTCGTCGTGGCGAGCGGTGTCTCTCCGACGCTGGGTTTGGGACCCTTGTGCATCCTGTCATGGCAGTTGAGCTTGAGCGGTTGGTTTTGGGCTGGATACCCGGATTGAGGTCAGAGAGTTCCGGACCCAGATGACAGGATCGTCGGAGGCGTATCAGCGGCAGAGTGAGCAGCTAGTTTAGGTGACACAGTTGACGGAGCAGCGGGCAGCTCGACAGTGCTTTTCTTTTGAGACCGCTAGGATGCAGTATCCTCAGCGGCAGAGATTTCTGTAGTGCCAATGGAGCGAGTGGCCCCCTCCGTGCCGATGTTTAGTGCCAAGGCACTGAGGCAGGGTGGATGGTTGACAGCAGAGGAGCTGTGGGGCATGTTGGATTAAGTGAGCCAGATTTGGCAGATGAACCACCCCGACTCGTGAGAGTGAGCTTGGAGCCCTTGGAGGCAGAGTCGTGGTTGAGGGTGATGGAGTGATCAATTGAGAGCCTCCCTGTGCTAGAGAGTTCAAGCAGTTGTTGAACTGCGCGCTCTAGGTTCCGAGGGACGAGGCGCATAGGATATGTGAGATTGGGATTGGATTGCGCCAGGATACCTTTCAGTTTATTCGGTCCCTCCTGCACAGATTTTGGATTGTGGATGCCTCGTCGGAGTAGGCATTGTGTTTGGAGCTGGACACTGCAGTTCCTGGGATAGGGATCTGCCGCTGGAGGCATGTTCTGGATGGAAGCGCTCGGCGCTAGGTGATGGAGGACAGATCGGCAGGCAGAGGCATTTTCGTTTTGCTTTTCTGGATGGTGGATATCCTTGTGGATGGTTAATGTAAAGCTTACCCATGGGAATGTTACCCTTTGTGATTGATAGCATGCATAATTGGGGTATAATATATGTGATTGAGGGGTGAGCTTAGTAAGGATAATTGTATAAGAATTGCGTGAATTATTGGTGTTTTGTCTTACGACGGTTGCAATAATGGATTTCTAAGATGTTGGAGATCGGGTGGACCCCGATGGCAGCATCAGCACCTACATCAGAGTGGCGCAGCGGTAGCGTGGTTTTGTGGTCTGCGGAAGACCGTATCCGTCGCCGCAGTGTGAGCAGAGACAAAGGTTGTGCTCCCTTTGTGTTTGGTTCGTATGTTTTCTGGCAGACTGAGCGACAACCGCTTGCATCATATGGATAAGTTGTGCCGCCTGGCTGGAGGGCGCCACGGCAGTGGATCGGGTTGTTGCAGGTGTGATTTCATCACAGCAGTCGGAGTTAGTGCACTTTGCTTTCCGGCATGGACTAGAGGCAGAGTTGTTACCACGTGCACTAGAGGTACAGGATACCATCGGTGTTGTGCATGTGAAGGAGGCTTGTGGATTATGTCCAGTGCCATTGAGACCATGAGTTATGCCGGCAAACCTATTGATATGGGTGGCAGTTCGGTGTTTTGACCCAGTGTTTGGGTTTGGTTGGCACAGTACCACTGGATGGTTAAGTGCGGGGAGGGTGATGATTGTGACTTTGGCGAGGCCGACAGAGGAGGCTTGTTATGGGGAGATTATTCGTGCACTCAGGTTTTAGCGACTGTGTGAGAGGGGCTTATGGCGGCGCCGGGACCAAAGGATATTTCTATTGCTGCGAAATCCCGGGTGTGAGTCCACTTGAGTTGATGATTATGCCGCCTGTTAGGGAGTTTGAGATTGCGGTTGATGTGGTTCTGGAAACCGCGCCAACCTCAATAGCACCACTTGGATATTATCTGTAAGAGCTGGGTGAGTTGATCGCACCGGTACAGGGATCTGTTGGATCGAGGGTCTGTTTGACCTAGTGCCACGTCGTTGATACACAACGGTGAGAGCCCTTTGGGATCGGAGCCCAGGCAGGTCCAGTTATTATTTAGAATCTTTTGATGGAGCTATGTTCCGGCAGTTATTGTATGATGCCTGCACCAATATGGAATTTCAGCTGAGGGCTTTGTCTTGGTGGTGTTCAGGACACGGTAGGGGCATTAGGAGTACAGTGAAGCCAATGGAATGCCTAATGCCCTGTCGCCTTTAAAATGGAGGAATTTCGTGTTCCAGTTGGACTTGAACGGATTGTTAGCGGCATCCTCCAGGGATATTTTGGTTTCACCCCCTCCCTAAGTGATTTAGAGCTTGTGCAGCATTTGTAGATGGTGTGACAAGGTCTGTGGGGAAGAAGCTTTTTGCCAAGTCGTTGTGGTGCAAGTTTTAGCTTCGAGAGCATATCTTCCTGGATTACATATTCTAGCCGTAGGGGCGGCGGTGGAAATCCGGCCAAAATGGATGCTATTTAAGACTGGCCGAGATCGACGGTTATTGTTGAGGTAAGAAGCTTCTTGGACTTGGCAGTGCCAGGGGAGCATGGCTAATGGATAATGACACTGATATCAGCGCCGACTTTTGCATTGCTAGTGCGGGGTAATGGACTTGCGAGTTGTAGCAATGCCTTCTATGGTGGCGATGGAGTTACCGTTGGTTTACTTTTGAGCATTCTGGATCACCCTGATAGGGCCACTGTGTTGGCGGATACCTGGAGCAGAAGAGCTACTTGGGTGGTTGAGTTTTGAGGGCGACCGAGTGTGAACCCCTGCTTGTTGGGGGCCCCTTTTTCTGTGCTGGTGTTTGTGTGGATGTGTTTCGGGTCGCTTGGGTTGAGTTGGCTCTTAGGAGTGATGTTGGAGCGTGTTGCTCGGGCTGTTTGTTCCTTTCCCCCCGTCTTTGGTTGGAGTTTTTGAGGTTTTTCTGCGTCTCAGCTCTGGAGTGTTATGTTTTGGACCCCTCGCCCGTGATTGACTCGTTCCTTTTGAGGTCTGTGAGAGTTTGGGGTACGAGAGATGCCCGTCGCGAATTCCGGCTCGTGAGGTGAGGGAATTGCGCAATCGGGCTATGCCGTTCTGATTGTTGCTGATGTGGTTGCTGAGGAGTAATCACGGGGAGTGATTGGTGACTTGGGAGCTGGGAACGGCGGCGTTGAGTATCAACCCCTGGTTTCAGAGACTCCTTGGGAGTTGCTTTAGTTTTGAGGACGAAACTTTCTTTTAGTGGGGGAGGATGTGGTGACCCGGATCTTTGCAGGGCTTCTACAGTGTGACCAGCAGCTTCTGGAAGCCTACGTGGCATGTCGGCGGTGTTCGCGCGCCAATTTGGACACAAGAGATGGACTCGGGGCTTAAAGTGGATCACGTGGGTAATCGGGGGACCCCGTCGGATGTTTAGAAGAGTTTACGCGCAGAATGGATATCAAATTTAGGCTCGGCGCGAAATTTGTATTAAAAATACCTTTTCGGGAGCCTCCGGCAATTTATAGGGTTGGAATTTGGCAAAACGGACGCCGGATTTGGAATCAGCGCGTGAAAACGGTCAAGATGGGCTATTTACTTGTATTTTTTGGAGCTTGCTACAGTAATTTCACTGTTCACGGCCGGAACAGTGTTTCCGGCGATCGCCGGCGGCGGCGGGCAGCGGCGGATGGCGGCGGCGCAGGCTCGGGTAGGCGGCGGGCGGCCGCGGGCAGGCGCACAGGGGCGCGGGCAGGCGCGCGGGGGCGCGGTCAGGTGCGCGGTCCACGCGGCCGTCGTGCATCGGAGGAAGGGACACGTGGCAGGTTATTACTGGTCGGTGTTGTGGTCTGGGTTCTCGGAGCAGGCTTGTGGTGCACGGTGGACCGGCTTGGGACACGTGGCATCTGCGTACTGGTTCGGTGCATTGAAATTATGTACACCGGGCGCAGCAGGCGAAGGGTCTGACACGTGGCGCCTCCCCATTGGACGGGGTACTGTGCGTGGCAGGTGGGGCGACGTGCGCTGGCAGGCGGGCAGGTGGCCGTACCGGCGGGCAGGTGGCCGTACGCGCGGGTCAGCCGGGGCGACGTGCGCGGGGCAGGCGCGGTCAACGCCACGTGGCGGAGCGCGGGACGCCGGTGTTGCTGTTGCCTGTTCGGGCGACACGTGGCGGGCGCCGGGGCGGGTCGGACGAAGCCGGGATCCCGTCCGACCGCGCGTTTTGGGCTGGGCCGCACTGTGCGCGCCCGAAAGTTGTGGGCCGGGCCGCACTGTGCGCGCCCGAAAAGTTTCGGGCGCCCGGAAAAAAGGACAGATTGGGAATTTTCCCAATTGTTTTTCCTGCCTATATATAGCCAACCCGAGCCCTCTTCTTTGGCTTTTTTCTCTCAAACCGCGCATCCTCTGCCCGAGCCACCTTAAGGAGATTTGTTCATCTCTTAATCCTTGATCTTCTTGCCAAGTTCTAGGATTTTAGGAGCACGCATCCCGAGGTTCTCCATTTTTCGGCGCGGCGCGACGTTGCATTCCTGTGTTCTTCTTCGGCGCAGCGGCAGTGTTTTAGCTCCCCTGGGCTACCCCGAGGTCCTTTTTCAGTGATTCTTGCGCCGACAGACTCCTAAGAGGTAGAGCTTCATCTTTTGTTTTGGTCGCACTTTCCCATTCCGAGGCAAAACAGTGACCTATTTTCTGTGTGGATTTCTGAGACAGCGGCAGGGTATTTCGGCCATATCTTCGCGCACGAGCGTCAGACGAAGACGTGCTTATACAACTTTTTCATCTACAGATCGCAAGGAACGCGCTCGTATTTTTCTTGGAATTTCCTGAGATTTATTTCGAGGTGAAAATCCCTGTCTTCTCTGTGAACAGTGTACAGTTTTTAGCACAGATTTTCGTATGAGTGTACCCCCTTGCCGAATTTATATCTTGACTTACCGAACTTAGTTTTGGGCGTGCAAGCTACCGTTGCGAAGCTATCGACGCGAGGATCGCTGTGATATTTTTCTGGGAATTTTCTGGGATCTTGCTGCAGGTGAAAATTAAGCATTTCTGGGACTGTTGTTGTATGTGTGTGTCAGAGCAGATTTTGGAATGTATGCGTAATAGTAGACTTTGTATTGTGTCAGGAGAGTTACGGGTGTGCTGAACTTGTTGGAGCAAGGGATTAGAGTTATTTGGTATTTTCAACTGTTGGGCTTTGGACAGTCAGCTTTCAGGTGGGTGCCTTATTCTCGGAACCGGTGGACGGTTCTCTAAATTGTTATATATTAGCATTGCATGTAGCTGTATGGTACAATAGCTGGGATTGATCGGTAAGTTTAACAATGAGGATTTTATGGAAATTGCGAGGAATTACTCATAGTATGAAAATGGTATTAATCAAACATTCGTGTTGATGATTAGTGGAAGCTTACCTAAGGCAAGGTTACCCTATATGATTGATTATCATGCCATATTAGCACATAACCTTTTATGAGGCTGGTTTATGCAATGGGATAGGATTATGTAGTTATGTCCAGGTTCTACTCTGAGGAGCCATTATGTATTGAGGATTATGGACAGGTATGGTCATTGATAATTTTGGCATGAGGTTTATTTTCTTTATTCTTCTTTGAGGACAAATGCATGCTTGTATGGACATTTAGCTAGGCCACCTTTTACTGCTATACTTTCATGTTGGAATCTGACTTAGGAGAAACCATGTTTGTTTTTTCTCCTTTCTTTCTAGATACTTGATTCGCGTTGCTCGGGTTCGAGCAGGGATTTGGGATAGTGTAGCTGGGGTCCTGGTGTCGGGGACAGGTTGTGCCGGATTGTGATAGGTTGTGGTTCGTGGGGTATTGCGGCAGCCGCGGACATTGGGCGGTTGACCGGAGATTGTTGTGCATCAGATTGGGTATCAGGCTTTTCTAGTGGTTGGAGTTTTCCACTTTTTGTTTACAGTTGTTACTTTACTCGTGTGGGTCGCTCCCCTCGAGTGCCACTCCGGAGTGTGCGACCGGACGGATCGAGGCCGGTCTGTTACTTACTTCAGTATGCTGATCGGACGGGTCGAGGCCGATCTATTACTTACTTTAGGGTGCTGATCGGACGGGTCGAGGCCGATCTGTTACTTATTTTGGGATGCGACTAGTGCTAGTGTTTAGACCAGTGGGGGGGGGGCTGAGTGGAGTCTAGTAGCTGTGTTTAGACCAGTGCTAGTGTTGTCGGGAACCGTTTGGGGATTGACGGTGGTCCCGAGGTCGTTGTGAGTTAGTCGACCGTTGTGCGAGAGGTTGGGTGATCTTGTGGCTATCCGTTCTGGGAGAGAGGGCATGGATTTTGACTATAGCCTGCATGGGCCATTACTCGATAGCGAGCTAGTCCGTTTGGACGCCCTACGTAATTCCTGCCCGTCAGCGGGAGGTGGTTGTAGGTAGGCGTAGGTTTGACTGGACCCGATGTGGCAGTCAGCTCGATTGGGTCGTTTGAGCACATCGCGTGCGAGTGTTGCGTATATTTATCAGAGTGTCCCCATTTGAGCTTTTAGTTAGAGGCGTGGTAGCTGTAGAGTGTCTCCAGCTTCTTCTTTCAGTTTTACTGCATTGGTTATCTTTTGCCTCTTGTAGTCTTGGTGGGTAGATCGTCGGGCCTAGTGGCGATACCCACTGAGAACTCCCTTTTTGCGTAATTCTCACACCCGTTGGGGGTTATCCCCCCTTTTGTCCTTCCTCTCCTTGGTTTTGCAGTGTCTTAGCGGGTGTTGCCGTTTCTGTGGTTGCTGTTCGGGATGAGGGAGTCGCGAGCTAGATCCAGACCCATCATTGGAGAGTAGCGGTACCCCCTTGACAGAGGAGATCTTCAGCATAGTCGGTAGATTAGTATTTATTTTCCTCTTTTGAGAGACTGATGTAGTGAGGATATGATGTATTGAGAGCTTGTACACTGATATTTTATTTGAGATATCTCCCTGTTGAGCTGTGAGTTTTGTACTCGAGGTTATTGTATGACTATCATTTTTGGGAGATGGACCTTGTTGTTTTATCTTCAGTTGTACAGTGGTTGATTTTATTTATATAGCAGTTTTATCTTTTAGCTCTGATATCTGTTTAGCTGTAGCTCTTTTTGCAGGTAGGACGCTTCGCCTATGCGGGTTTGGCATAGGTGGCGGATCTGTTGGCGAGCCCGGGTCGCAGTTTCGACCCCGGGGCGTGACAGCCTGTCTGAGCATGTAGTCCATCTGGACACTGTTCTAAGCTTGCTGAAGGAAAATCAGTTATTTGCAAAAAGGACTAAGTGCTTCTTTGGGCAAACACAAGTGGAGTACCTGGGGCATATAATAACACAAGAGGGAGTGGCTATAGACCCAGAAAAAATTGAAGCCATGGTGAATTGGCCAAGACCCCATAGTATAAAGAGTTTACGAGGATTCTTAGGCCTTACTGGTTACTACCGCAAGTTTATCAAGGGTTATGGAGGTGTAAGTAAACCACTCACCGAGTTGCTAAAGAAGAAAAGCTTCCAATGGAGTGAGAGAGTGTAGTAGCCCCAATCCGCGTGTAGCTTCTCCCATGACCCACGATGTGGAACACCTATTATTGGTGTGTCGAACCCACAACGCGTCAAATAGACTCGTTGGACGGACTCTATGAGGCCTCTGGATTGAGCCTACCCTTCGACTATTTTTGTCAGAATTTAGAAAGGGCTTTAGGCTAATCCGATGTCATATTTGGATTCAGCGCGGAAAGACGTTGAAAATCGGCTATTTACTTGCCTTTTTCAGAGTCCGGATGCCCAAAAACGGACTCCCGGAAGTTTTCTGGGCATTTTGGTGCATGGGGGAAGCTGTGGACCAGCCTTGTGCCATGTGGCAGCCTCGGATTGGCCGGCGCACACGGCGCGGTCCACAGAGTGTTGGCGCTGGTGCTTGGACCGGGCGCAGGGTACACATGGCATCCTGCCATTGGCGGGCTCTCTCGACGCGGTCCACGAAAACGCACCGGCTGGCGCATGGACTAGGGCGGGCCACGTGGCGGCCTCGGAGTGGCCGTGTAGGACCCCTGAACCTCATGCAGCTTTTTCCCGTGAATCCACTGTGCAAACACCTGTTGATGGTGTATTTGGCCCATAATGCATCAAAGGGATGCCACCGATGGGCCCTGTTGTTACGGCTTTTTGGTGTTGGCATATTTCGTGAGTCAAGTCAGTGAGTTGAGTCGGAGTCTTAAAGGGATCAAATTGTCAAATCAGCCTTCGGAGACTCATTGAAGATTCAACATGAGCCCAAGTCAACTCTCAGGTATGATTAAATATTGATCATGGTGATTAAAGTTCGTTTATAATCATTGGAAACAGGAAATTAATGAAAACCGGTTTAGACTTGGTTTTAGGAACTTGGTTTTAACTTACAACTTAATTTAAGTTTGGATTCCGGTACTTGGTTTGTTTTGGATAAAGTTTATCTTGGAAAAATCAGTTTTTACATTGAGTATCGGAACCACACTTGAAGTTCCTCAAACCCGACACAGAATTTTCTGAAATTTGTATTGCGTACCGGAACACAGACTCGCGTACCGGAACACAATAGAAAAATCTGTGTTTTGCACCATTGAGTACCGGAACACAATATTTGGTACCGGTACACAATGTCATCTCGGGAAAAGTTTCCTAAACCGACTCTAATTTGTTTCCAAGGGTTATAAATAGACACTTAGGGTTTCTCGAGAACGGGAGACCAATACCGAAAACACTCGAGAGCAACCCTAGAGGCTAGGTTTTTACCGTTCTTCTTTTTAGCCTCTTTTAGGTCAATTCGACGGTTCTTCCAAGATCTATATTTTGTCGAATTGATCTAAACTTTGCTTAGAAATTCTTTCTATGGTTCCTCAATGATAATCTAAGCAAAGGATCACCATCGAAGCCTATATTTCTTTATCGGCTGAGTTTGCGTCGTGGATTCGACGTGGCACCGTGGATTCGGTGTGTTGAAGGCGTTTCGTGGATTCGAAACGTGTGCTCGTGGATTCGAGTGGCGTTCGTGGATTCGAACGTGTGCAGTGGACGTGCAATCGGTGGAGCGCAAGGTCCGAAGAACTTGAAGGAGGGGTCGAGTCCGTGGAGTCGGTAATCACCTTGTTATTCTTCAATTCTTAGTGGATTGTTATTGCGTGTTGGTCCCGTGGTTTTTCTCCTGGATTGGAGTTTCCACGTAAATCTCGGTGTGCTGTTTTTTATTTCCGCATTGGTTTTTATTTTTGCACTGAGATTGGTTTTTATAATATTACACCTATTCACCCCCCTCTAGGTGTTTGATAGTACCTATTTAGATCCTTGTGGATCCTTAAATAACTCTACAATTGGTATCAGAGAGGGTTTTAGGTTTATCTATCATGTCGGGTGAAAGTGGTAATATTTTTAGACCTCCTCTTTTTGATGGGACCAATTATGCTTATTGGAAAGTGCGGATGAGAGCTTTTCTCATCTCAATTGATGAGCGTGTTTGGCAAACCGTGGAATACGGTTGGGTGCATCCGGTTGAGGAAGTAGGAAATTCTACTACCCCAAAACCTCGCTCTAGATGGTCTAAAGAGGAAATCGAAAGATCTTCTTACAATGGGAAAGGTATGAACGCTTTATATAATTCTCTTTCCTCGACTGAGTTTACACGAATTTCTGCGTGTGAAACCGCGAAGGAAATTTGGGATATTCTCAAAATTACACATGAGGGTACTAATCTTGTAAAAATTCAAAAGCTCCAGATGCTTACAAGTCAATTTGACTCTATTCATATGGAAGAGCATGAATTGTTTACAGATTATTACACTAGACTTCAAGATGTAATTAATACATGTGCTAATTTGGGAGAAAAGATCCCGGAGTCGAAAATTGTAAGAAAGATTCTTCGGACTCTTCCGGAACGGTTTAGGGCAAAGGTTACCGCCATTGAAACCGTTAGTCATCCGGATGAGATGAGTGTAGAGGAATTAGTAGGTGCTTTGCAAACTTATGAGATGACTTTTCCTACTAATCAAATTTCTTCCAAGTCTTCTTCTAAGCTTACAGGTATTGCGTTCAAATCAACAAAGGAAGAAGATGACGAATCAAGTTCCGACGATGAAATCTCTTTATCCGATTTTGAAGAACAATTGGCGCGGATCACAAAGAAATTTCGTCGGAAATTTTGGAAGAATCGAACCGATGGATCTTCATCCACGAAACCATCTAAAGGATCATCGGGTTCTAAATCCTCTAAACTCAAAAGCGTTGCAAAACCTTCTAAAGAAAAAGAAAAAGATGATTTCGAAGGGAAAATCCGATGTTATCGATGCAAAGGCTACGGCCATATTTCAACGGATTGTCCTTCTAAGAAATCATACAAAAAGAAGGCTTTGCAAGCAAAAACTTGGGAAGATTCTAGTTTCGATGAATCGACCTCAAGTGAAGAGGAAAAAGAAAAATTTGTTGCTTTTCATGCCTCTCAAATTCCCTCTTCTAATTTTTGTTTATCATCTTTAGTCACTGACTCTATTCCTTTGATTTTGCATGAAACATCAACATCCGGAGGAGAGTCATCAAGTGAGGGGGAGTCGGACGAAGAAGAACTCGTTGAGGCATACCAACAACTTCTTGCGGATTCAAAGAGGATGGCCAAGCATATCAAGAAGTTGAGGAAGCAACGACTTGAAGTTCAAGACGAGAATCAAGCTTTAATGATCAAACTTCATGATCTCGAGGAGGAACAAGGACGGTTATTGGATAACAATAAAATCCTCCAAGAAAAGCTAAACCAATCGGAGACACACGCCAAATCATATATGGACAAGATTGGTTTTCTTGAAAAACAGTTTGAAGAAATTCATGTCACCAACCAAGCCTTGACCAAGCAAGTTCATGAACTCAAATCCGACATACAAAGGTTTTCAATCGGTTCCAAGAAACTAGAAAGTATGTCCGGATTAGGTCAAACAAGCAAAGTTGGTTTGGGATTTAAAAAGGATCAAACTGTGCATGCTTCAAGTTCCACAATGAAATTGAAAAGAAAAACTTGTCACCTATGTGGACTTGAAGGACATTTGGTGAAGAATTGCCCGAAAAAGAGAAAGAAGAGTCCTTCGGCAACTTCATCTACGGAGCGAACTCAACGGAATCAAAAGACACATCAAGTCAAAGGAGTTCACTCAACCCACCAAAGGTCCGAGCCGCAACATCAATCATACAAGTGGATTATCGCGAGGCAAAGACCTAAGGTGGATCAACAGTCAAAGCGGACAACCCCCGGCAACAACGAATCAAGACAACCCAAAATCCAGCGATTTTGGATTCGGAAAGGTGATATCTTTCCTTGTCTTAAGTTCTAAATAGCTTTTGACTGTATGTAATATTTTGATTGGTTTTTCCCTTCATATTTTTCTTAATCTTTGCATTACATGTTTTTCAATGCTCTTGTTTTTATGTTTTGTTTGTGAACAAAAGGCTTTTAACGAACAAGTGCATTGAATAAAAAGGGTTTCACGTTCATTCACTCCAAATTAATTTTATATGGATTATCAACTTGACTCCATAATCATAATCTTGAAGATACTTCATTATAGGAGTTTTTTAATTAAGCATTGGTAATATTGACTTTAATTGCATCTTTTCACGCATTTAGAAATCTATTATGCTTTTGACATCATAATATTTCGATGTTGCAATGATCATTTATGTTAATTAATTCATCTTTTAAGTGATCAAAGTCAATTTCTCTCTCAATGATCTCTTGGTATAGTCATTATCTTATTTGACTATTTAGTCGAGTATGAATGCGGGATCAATTTTTGGTTGAATACCTTATATATTAAATAATTGATAGCCAATTGAGGGGGAGTCAAAGAAAAGTAAAATGCTCAAAAGATGTGGAAAGAGTTACATCCCAATGAGGAGTGTGAAAACTACCACCACAAGGAGGAAAAAGATACCCCATGTAAACCAAGCATGGTTTTGTCAATTTTGATTAACTAAAATGCATGATTGAAATACTTGACTCTGTCAAATTTCAAGGTTGGTATAAGGTGGGATTTTTAATGAAAGATGCTCAAAGAGCCACTCTCTTCAACAATTGTCTAGATATATTATCTAACTTATCTGGGATTTCAAACATCTATTGATCTTGGTATTTCATTTTTTTTACCAAATTAATGATTTGATAAAGGTGTTGGGTTATACTAATATGGATCTAAATAGGGGAAAAAATACCTAGAGGGGGGTGAATAGGTGTAAACAATAAACACTCAAAAAATCATTGCGCAATAAAACCCAATGCGGAAATAAAAATAACACGCAAGATTTTTACGTGGAAAAACTCCAAACCGGAGTAAAAAAACCACGGGACAGATAACACGGCGAAATCCACTAGAATTAACACACGTACAAGGTGATATAACGTACTCACAGACGACTCAACCTTTTACCATACGCTCCTAGTAGATCTTCTCCGCTCGCGCCACAACGCATCTCGAATCCACGATCTGCGTCCAACGCTGAATCCACAGCGTCCAACGTCGAGTCCACGACGTCCGACCGAATCCACGGTCTTCACCCAGTAGCACGCTTCGAATCCACGAACGTACCCTGCCTCGAATCCACGAAAGCGGTTGCACCTTGAATCCACAAGGCCACGCGAGTCCACGCGCCGATTTGGGGTAAATCGTTGTTTTTGAGTGGTGATGATCCGCCGAATACTTAGATTAGAAATAGATCGGAAATACCATCTAAGTATTCATTGATTTGATTCTACTCAAAATCTGAGTTTGGAAAACCTAGAATCAAATCAATCAATATAGATGAAGAAACATAGAATAAATTCTATTGATTTCCTTTCTTCTCTATATGTGGATCTTTTTTCTTTCGGCTATATTTTTCTATTAAGTCCCGTTGTTTTCCGATGCCCTAAAAATGAATCATAGGGTCTATTTATAGGTTAGAAACCATTGGAAGAAGATAAGGATCAAAAACAGCCTTTTCTGGAAATTTTACGGACGGCGATCCGGATCGGAATTGGGCGATCCGGATTGCAGTAGCAAGAAGGACGGTTTCCAGAAAAACACTAGTTCGGGATCCGGATCGAAGTCCCCGATCCGGATCGTTCATACAGTTTTACCAAACATCAACGTTCGGGATCCGGATTGCAAATCCTGATCCGGATCGTGCAAGCAAAAAGGTAAAACTAGTGTTCGGGATCCGGATCATGAGATGCTGCGATCCGGATTGAACCAGTGTATGAACAAACACCCTTCGGGATCCGGATTGCAAGGCCCGATCCGGATCCTGAACATGTCCCATGTCCAGTTTTTGATTTTTATGCAATTAAACATTCTTCCAGGTGTTTCTACACTACAAGAAGTATTCGGATCATCAAAAATCTTTAGTTAAACATACCTGATCCTTTTGAATTCTTCTTTCTTGAGATTGAGGTATATGATCCAAAGTTCTTTCATCTTCAATCTTCAAGACTTAACACTTTCACGAAATACGCCAACTCAAATTCCGTAACAATCTCCCCCTTTGGCGGTTTCGTGACAAAACACAAATCCACAAAAGAAAATTCAAAAAGATATTTTTGTTGCTATCACCATACAACAAAAATTTACAATGGAGATCCAAAAATTAAAAACATGAGATAAACTCCTAAAACAGACTCTAGACTTAGACATCTGTACTCTCTGCACAAAGAGATCATTCTTGACAAAAGAAATCGTTAGATACCTCAAGAATTGAAACATACAAAACCAAATACAGAGATAGAGTTTATATCATCATCATGACATTTGAGAATTCAGATATGTAAGAGAATCATAGACAAAAACCAACATATCTTTTATGCATTCAAAAACCAAATGTCACAAAATGTTAGTCCAACATCAACTTGTTAGTCATATTACATGCCCAAATAGTTAGTCGAATAGTTAGTAGGGACATGCATCAAATCACAAGATAAAAGCAAAGTTGAGGTTGATGAAGTCATACTTACCTTAATGTTCACACATTCACACAGTTTTCACATCATCATTGTTCATGTCATTGTTCAAGTTATCTCTAAGCTCTCTCCCCCTTTTTGTCACAAACAAAGCCAAAACGTAGTCAAAACTACAAAATGTAAGGAGAGTTAAAAGTTCCATTAACATGAAAAATCTGAGAACTAAAACTAACGCAAAGTAAAACTAAATCCTAAAAAGTAAAATCCTGCACACAAAGAAGAGCCTGCACGAAATTTTGTCTAGTCTGAAGTGTCTGAACTGGTACAGCTCAGTTTGCTTAAAAACCCCTTAAGCATCTTTGAAATATTGGAATATTTTTTCTTGATCTTCTTATGCTCAGATGAAATGTGCTGAAGTTCTCTGGACAGCCTTTCCTGTTCAGCAGAAAGTCTTTGCTGTTCTTGGCGAATGGATGCCAATGCATCTGTTTCAGCAGTCATTCTCTCGGAGGTTGATGGATTCTGCGTAGATGCAGATGGTGCATCCTGGCCCCCAATCCATGGTGATTTACTCTGTTGAATTCCAGAGAGTGAGCGTGCTCTAGTAAGAGGCTCAGTAATCTGAATGCCGCTTCTTTTGACACTTTTTCGTCTTGTATATTGTCTTGTTGTTGAGGCAGATTTCTTTAGCTTTTTGTTCTTCAAATATTGCCTATCCTCCTCATCAATTTTTTGTTGAACTTCTGTGAAAAATTCTTCCCATTCCTCTTCATCAAAGTCGGAGCTATCTACATCATCAGTTTTTGTCTTGTCTCGAGGTGAGTCCTCTTGTTCCTTTTTAACATTTGCACGAGTGTGCACCATTGTGACCAAGAGAAGGATTAACCATGAGAACCCATTGATCCAAGTGCCTTAAGAAAATTGAAGTTCCTGTGAAGAACCAACTCAAGAACACATGAAAAATCGTCAATTTTCAAAAATTTGAAAAATTGTACCCAAACAATCATAATCATGTAGAGAAGCTAAGAATCAAATTAGTTTTGCAAAAAGAATTTTAAAAGTGGATCAATTCCATGATTTTCAAAAATTCCTCTTTTATGCCCTAAAACAGAATTTTCAGAAATCGAAGCCCAAAAATTCGTTAATCTTGAGAAAACCAAGCATATAATCAAAACTAATCTACCCAGAGTTCTTATTTCAAAAGAAATTTGACCAAAAACCATTCACAAACGAAAAAGATGCAAGATTTCTGCTCACGTTTTGAGCAAACAAGCAAAAACAATGAAAAACCGAGATTTTGATCAACAAAACTTACTTGGATTCGAAGAACTTGAGTTTGGAAAGCTCCGAGATGCAAGAAATTTAGAGAGAGAAGCTCTAGAGACTTGAGAACAAAAGATTAGGGTAAAAGAAATCAAATCCCTTTCGTTCTATTAAAAACCCTAGCCGTGATCCGGATCGGATCGTGAATATGATCCGGATCGGCTACCCGCAGGAAACAGCCTGCGTTCGGGATCCGGATCACTTACCCCGATCCGGATCGGCTCCACCTTTTTCTTCAGAAAATTTTAGAAAAATTCCATAAAATCCAGAAAAAGTATGTAAGCACTTTACCATATCAACTTTAAACAAAAATCATCGTTTCATACAACAAGAAATAGATTATACCAAATCTATCAAAAATACTCAAAAATGAAACGAAAATTTATGGAAATTAAAACACTTAAAGTTGAACAACTTCAATCACATCTATCCTGATCTTATGCGTAATGCCTTTATCAAATCATCAATTTTGGTAAAGAAAATGAAATACAAAGATCAATAGATGTTTGAAATCCCAGATAAGTTAGATAATATATCTAGACAATCTGTTGAAGGAGTGGCTCTTTGAGCATCTTTTATCAAAAATCCCACCTTATACCAACCATGAAATATGACTGAGTCAAGTATTTCAATATGCATTTCATCAACAATTTTTAAAACAAAAATTTGCTTTGCATACATGGGGTATCTTTTTCTTTTTCTTTTTTTTTCTCCATGTGGTGGTAGTTTTCACACTCCTCATTGGGATGTAACTCTTTCCACATCTTTTGAGCATTTTACTTTTCTTTGACTCCCCCTCAATTGGCTATCAATTATTTAATATATAAGGTATTCAACCAAAAATTGATCTCGCATTCATACTCGACTAAGCAATCAAATAAGATAATGACTATACCAAGAGATCATTGAGAGAGAAATTGACTTTGATCACTTAAAAGATGACTTAATTAACATAAATGATCATTGCAACATTGAAATATTATGATATCAAAAGCATAATAAATTTCTAAATGTGTGAAAGGATGCAATTAAAGTCAATTATGATTTATGCTCAATTAATGTCCTATGCACAAACATAGATAATGAACAAAACAAAAACAAAACAAAAACAAAACCTAACCTAAGCAAAGGTTTCAAAAAGATTATTTCAAGGAAAGCATGCCAATTGCTTTACGCAAGTGAATAAAACGTTTTTGATCCAAAGGTTTTGTTAAGATATCAGCTAATTGATCCTCAGTTGAAATATATGACAGTTGAAGAATATTTGATTCAACTAGCTCTCTAAGAAAATGATATCTAAGTTCAATATGTTTTGTTCTAGAGTGCAACACAGGGTTTTTGGAAATGTTAATAGCACTAGTGTTGTCACATAAAATGGTTACCGAAGTTGCTGAAATCCGGAAATCGCTCAACACGCTTTTCATCCAAATCAATTGGGTTGAACAACTTCCTGCAGAAATGTACTCCGCTTCGGCAGTCGAGAGTGCTATGCAATTCTGCTTTTTACTGTGCCATGCAACAAGGCAATGGCCAAGATAGAAGCATGCACCACTCGTGCTTTTCCGATCATCCACTGATCCAGCCCAATCGGCATCTGAGTATCCAACAATATCCAAACTTGTTCCCATAGGATACCAAATTCCGAAACTTATTGTTCCTTTGATGTACCGGATGATCCGTTTCACCGCTTTCAGGTGAACCTCCTTCGGTGCTGATTGATATCTCGCGCAAATCCCAACACTGAAGGATATATCCGGGCGACTAGCCGTGAGATACAGTAGACTTCCAATCATACTGCGATACAGTTTCTCGTCTACATTCTCACTATGTGATTCACTTCCAAGTCCCTTATGGCTAGTTCCCATTGGAGTCGGAAAATCCTTAGAATTTTCTAGATCAAACTTTTTGACCAACTCCATTGCATACTTGGATTGACACAAGTGAATACCTTCATCGTTTTGTTTAACTTGTAATCCAAGAAAATAAGTCAATTCGCCCATCATGGACATCTCAAATTCGCTTTCCATGGTCTCCGCGAATTTAGAAGCATCATTATCTCTTGTTGCGCCAAATACAATGTCATCGACATAGATTTGTGCAACAATGAAATTGTTTTGATAATGCTTCACAAAGAGAGTCCTGTCAGCTCCCCCTCGAGTATAGCCCTTTTCCAAAAGGTGCTTTGTCAACCTTTCGTACCATGCTCGCGGTGCTTGTTTCAGACCGTAAAGAGCCTTTTTCAGACGAAAAACATGGTTAGGTAGTTTATGATCCACAAAACCTTTCGGTTGAGCCACATAAACTTCCTCATTTAAAAACCCATTTAAAAATGCGCTCTTAACGTCCATTTGAAATAATTTGATTTTAAAATGACAAGCTATCGCAAACAAGATACGAATGGACTCGAGTCTAGCTACAGGGGCGAAAGTTTCATCAAAGTCTATACCTTCTACTTGAGAGTAGCCTTGAGCAACTAACCTTGCTTTGTTCCTGATGATAGTACCATCTTCATTTTTCTTGTTCTTGAAAATCCATTTGGTACCTATCACATTGTGTTGCTTCGGAGGCTTCGTTAATTCCCAGACTTTGTTTCGCTCAAATTGATGGAGCTCTTCCTGCATTGCTTTAATCCAATAGTCATCTTGAAGAGCTTCATCAACATTCTTTGGTTCGATTAAAGATACGTAGCATGCAAATCTGCAAACCAATTGTCTCCGAGTTCTAACTCCTTCTTGTGGGTCTCCAATGATGTTCGATTCAGGATGATCCTTGGAGATGCGTAACGTTTGAGGTAGAGGAGTAGTCGGAGGTACACGAGATGATTCCTGCACATCAGATAAACTTGAAGAACCGTTAGATGCATCATTATTATCGAAAGAATTGTTAGAAGAAGATGCATTAGCAGGTGTATCATCATCAAGAGAGATATCGAGGGTAGATTTTTCAGATTCAAAGTGAAAAGCTTCATCTACCTTAACATTTATCGATTCTACGATCGTCTTAGATTCTAAGTTAAAAACTCGATATGCTCTACTGTTTGTAGAATAACCTAAGAAAATCCCTTCGTCACTTCGAGAGTCAAATTTTCCAAGATTCTCGCGATCACGTAAAATAAAACACCGACTCCCAAAGATACGAAAATATTTGATGTTAGGTTTTCTACAAAACCATAGTTCATATGGTGTATTCAAAGTCCCCGGGCGCAAATACACTCGATTAATAACATAGACAGCAGTGTTCACCGCTTCAGCCCAAAAATATAAAGGTAGGTTCCGGCTATGAAGCATAACACGTGCCATTTCCTGTACGACCCTGTTTTTGCGCTCGACTACACCATTTTGTTGAGGTGTATAAGGTGCTGAGAATTCATGTTTAATGCCGTTTGAAGTGCAAAAATCAATGAATTTGGAATTTATGAATTCTCCACCTCTATCACTTCTAACTCGAGTAATCCTTTCATTCTTTTCAATCATAATACGATGGCAAATTTCGTGAAAAGAATCAAAAGTATCAGCTTTTTCTTTTAAAAATGCTACCCAAGTATATCTAGAGAAATCATCAACCAATAAGAAAATATACCATTTACCTCCCAAGATGGTTGACGAGTTGGCCCCATTAAGTCCATATGCAAAAGTTCCAAAGGCCGTTTTGTACCTATGTGGTTCAAGTTCTTGTGTGCAGTCCTAGACTGTTTTCCCTTTTGGCAACCGCCACACACAATGTTTTGTTCAAAAGAAAGTTTAGGAACCCCCTTGACCACATCTTTGTTTGAAATTCTAGCAAGTTCCTTATGAGTTTCATTTTTCAAAGATGCTAGGTTACATTTTTCAGAAATTTATAGGAACTACATAACAATTGTTTTCTGATCTAACCCCTTTTAAAAGAAAGCATGGTTCTTGTCAGTTACAGTACATTTATCAGATGAAAAATTAACTGAATAACCATTATCACAAAGTTGACTTATGCTTATGAGGTTAGTCTTAAGGCCATGAACAAATAACACATTATTTAGAACCGGGCCATCTGGAATAGCTACCGTTCCCTTTCCAACAATTTTGGAAGACCGACCATCTCCGAAAACAACAAGTCCTCCGGAGTTTTTCTCAAAGGTTTGAAAACAGTTTTTGTCACCGGTCATATGACGGGAACACCCGCTATCCAGATACCAAGACGAACTATCATATGCATGCAAGGAAACATTGGTAACAAGACAAGGGAAAATTTCACCTTTGCGCACCCAAACCTTTTTGGAATGCGTCGGTAATGGTCGTGAAGTTATTCTCCTAGGTGAAAGCGTCTTGTTTGAAGAATTGCTGCTCCTTGATGATGTCGTCTTGAGCGGTGAACTACCAAGGCTCTTTTCCTTCAATGATTTGCATTTGATTTCTGAGGAATCACCTTTTTGGTAGTCATTGCAAGAGGTGCTTGAGGTGTGCGTTTGGCTCCGTCTTGCAATTTCTCCTTATGTGCCCTGAAATGCCACAACGAAAACATACCTTAGTTCTTGACGATCCCGAGGAGGATGAAGTAGGCTTGTTGTCGTTGCTTGTCGTGAATTCCGGTGTCGGAGGAGGAGATACCGACTGAGGCACAAAAACTGTCCCACTCGAACTTGGAATGTCTCCAGTTTGAGTGTATCCGAGGCCGAACTTATTTGTTTGACCAAGACCAAGAAGCCTGTCCAACTTACTCCTTCCAGAAGAAAATCTCTTTAAGTCATCTTTAGTTGGCGTATGGTCTTTGTCATTTCCATTTTTCCTGTCGAGCCTCGCCGTAGAGCTTCAAGAAGTAATTCGCTTTGTTCACCATTTCCATGTTCTTTCTCGAAAAGCTCATTGGACTCTTGAAGGGAAACATTTGCTTTAATAGATTATCCCTTTCCACTTCAAGATCGTTTGAGAGAGAAGTTACCCTTTTTACTTCTTCTTCGAGATCCTGCAATCTCCCTCTCAACCCCTTGTTTTGCTTTGCCAGTTTCTTTGAATCCCTCAAAAGCTTATGGTAGGCAAGAGCAAAATCTTCACCTTCAGAATCTCGATTCATCGTCCGTTGCAATCTTTTCAACAGGGAGGAGTTGGACAAGGAATCGGATGTACTTGCCATTAAGCACATGAAGGGTGAAGATGTAGTGGACGCGTGGAAAGCTGTCGCGTTGTCTTCTTCATCACTTGAGGATGACTCATTTGACGTGGAGTTGTCATCCCAAGTAACGACTTGCATCGCTTTCTTCTTTGCCGGATTCTTGTTGGGACACTCCGTTGCAATGTGGCCGTAGCCTCGACATTTGAAGCACTGTACTTGTCCCTCTGAACTTTTCTTATCCTTTGAGAAGTTCTCTTGCTTTCTTGACTTGTAGCTTGAAGAACCCTTGCCTTTCTTCGACTTTCCGAAGGATGGAGTTTTGCTTGAATTACCCCTTCGAAAGTTGCGGCGAAACTTCCTTGTCAAGAGAGCGAGCTGCTTCTCAAAGTCCTCCATAGATAGGTTCTCGTCATCGTCCGAGGAGGATGAATCCGCGTCTTCTTCTTTAGTTGATTTCAATGCATAACCTGAAGACTTAGAAGAGGATGCCTTTTCCAGAAGAATAGTTAGTAGGAAATGTCATTTCATAAGTTTGTAAAGCACCAACTAATTCTTCTACACGCATTTCGTCCGGGTGTTTAATTGTTTCAATGGCTGCGACCTTCGGGCGAAATCGTTCAGGAAGAGTTCTTAAATCTTTCTTACAACTTTAAATTCTGGAATCTTCTCTCCCAAGTTAGCACATGAGTTTACGATGTCTTGCAATCGTGTGTAATAGTCAGTGAAAGATTCATTCTCTGCCATAGAGATAGAGTCAAACTTGCTCGTAAGCATTTGCAGTTTCTGAATCTTCACAAGGTTAGTTCCCTCATGCGTAACTTGAAGAACATCCCAGATTTCTTTCGCAGTCTCACATGCCGAGACGCGAGAGAACTCTGTTTGTGACAAAGCATTAAATAGAGCATTAATTCCTTTGCCATTGTAAGAAGATGAATCTATCTCTTCCTTGGTCCATTTCGACCTAGGTTTTAAGGTGCGAACATCAGAAATAATTTCAGTTGGATTAGACCATCCTAATTCAATTGATTGCCACACCCTTTCGTCGATGGAAATTAAAAAGGCTTTCATCCGTACTTTCCAGTACGCATAATTTGTTCCATCAAAGAAAGGGGGTCGATTGATGTTTCCACCTTCAACCATTGTTTACAACCCTATTCCCGCTCTGATACCACTTGTTGGGTTATACTAATATGGATCTAAATAGGGGAAAAAACACCTAGAGGGGGGTGAATAGGTGTAAACAATAAACACTCAAAAAATCATTGCGCAATAAAACCCAATGCGGAAATAAAAGAACACGCAAGATTTTTACGTGGAAAAACTCCAAACCGGAGTAAAAAACCACGGGACCGATAACACGGCGAAATCCACTAGAATTAACACACGTACAAGGTGATATAACGTACTCACAGACGACTCAACCTTTTACCATACGCTCCTAGTAGATCTTCTCCGCTCGCTCCACGACGCTTCTCGAATCCACGATCTGCGCCCAACGCTGAATCCACAGCGTCCAACGTCGAGTCCACGACGTCCGACCGAATCCACGGTCTTCACCCAGTAGCACGCTTCGAATCCACGAACGTACCTCGCTCCGAATCCACGAGAGCGGTTGCACCTTGAATCCACAAGGCCACGCGAGTCCACGCGCCGATTTGGGGTAAATCGTTGTTTTTGGGTGGTGATGATCCGCCGAATACTTAGATTAGAAATAGATCGGAAATACCATCTAAGTATTCATTGATTTGATTCTACTCAAAATCTGAGTATGGAAAACCTAGAATCAAATCAATCAATATAGATGAAGAAACATAGAATAAATCTATTGATTTCCTTTCTTCTCTATATGTGGATCTTTTTTCTTTCGGCTATATTTTTCTATTAATCCGTTGTTTTCGATGCCCTAAAAATGAATCATAGGGTCTATTTATAGGTTAGAAACCATTGGAAGAAGATAAGGATCAAAAACAGCCTTTTCTGGAAATTTTACGGACGGCGATCCGGATTGGAATTGGGCGATCCGGATTGCAGTAGCAAGAAAGACGGTTTCCAGAAAAACACTGTTCGGGATCCGGATCGAAGTCCCCGATCCGGATCGTTCATACAGTTTTACCAAACATCAACGTTCGGGATCCGGATTGCAAATCCTGATCCGGATCGTGCAAGCAAAAAGGTAAAACTAGTGTTCGGGATCCGGATCATGAGATGCTGCGATCCGGATTGAACCAGTGTTTGAACAAACACCCTTCGGGATCCGGATTGCAAGGCCCGATCCGGATCCTGAACATGTCCCATGTCCAGTTTTTGATTTTTATGCAATTAAACATTCTTCCAGGTGTTTCTACACTACAAGAAGTATTCGGATCATCAAAAATCTTTAGTTAAACATACCTGATCCTTTTGAATTCTTCTTTCTTGAGATTGAGGTATATGATCCAAAGTTCTTTCATCTTCAATCTTCAAGACTTAACACTTTCACGAAATACGCCAACTCAAATTCCGTAACAAAAGGCATTACGCATAAGATCATGTTAGATGTGATTGAAGTTGTTCAACTTTAAGGGTTTTAATTTTCATAAATTTTCGTTTCATTTTTGAGTATTTTTGATAGATTTTGTATAATCTATTTCTTGTTGCATGAAACGATGACTTTTGTTTAAAGTTGATGCGCTAAAGTGCTTACATACTCTTTCTGATTTTTATGGAATTTTTCTAAATTATTCTGATGAATGAAATTTGGATCATACACCTCAATCTCAAGAAAGGATAGAATTCAAGATTGATGTCATTTGGAAATCTCCGTAAGTCATCTTTGTAAATCCGTTACATCTTGATAGAGTTTGGATCTCAAGATTATTTTTGATGACTTGTGTTTGATGAATTTAACATGAAAAACTGTTTATAATGTTTTATCTTTGTTTTTTTCATGATTTAGGAGTAAATCTTTTTAATTTTGTGAAATTAATTGGATTGAATGGCATCTGTGTGAATTCGTTGTTTAAAGCACTTAAATTGATTTCTTGATGGAATACAAATCGATATTTGAAAAGATTTCAAAATTTGGATTTGTTTCAAGAAATTTCTGTTTTTCTGGCTCTGGTGTACCCGTACTTGAATTTTAGTACCGGAACCAAAATTCCGGATCAAAAACCCAATCCGGATCCCGAATCATGAAAATCCCTGTTTTTCACTTTCGTACCGGTACTCCATGTTTAGTACCGGAACTAAATTGCGGATCCGGATCAGAAGTTTCAATCCGGATTCCGAACGAAGGATTTTCAGGTTTTGCACTGAGTACCGGTACGCGACTTCTTGTACCGGTACGCGATCTGGATTTCTTTATATTCCGGAACTCCAAGGTTTTTAATTCATCTCTCCCATTTCAAAACACTCCCTCTCTCTCTCTAAAACATCTCTAAGGGTATTTTCTTCAAGATCAAGAGTTTTGTTGCTCTCATTTGTAAGTTTTTTCATGAATCTTGCTTTCTTTAACTTCAAAACCCTAGTTCTTAGGTTTTGATGTTGTTTTTAGAGATTTTTGAATAGATCTTTGCTTCGAATGAAATCTCTTGCATAAACTACCCTTTACTCATGTTTAGAACATATTTAGTACATCTCTATGCATTTAGATTCAGGTTTTCATGCTTATATGATTGAATCTAACATTTTCATATGTTCTTAACATAGAAAAATTGAGAATTAGGGCTTTTGATGTAAATGACTTTTGAATGATGAATCATCAATTGTGACATGTTTAGAATGCTTCTTAGACATGTTTAAACCTTCCTACAAGATCAAATCATAGTGCATTGTGTTGTTTGTAGGAAATGGCATTTTCATGGCTTCTTGCACTAGTGATCTTAATGGCCACTGGAAGTGGACGTGGTCGTAGTTCTGGAAAGAAGAAGACTACTAAACGATCACGAGAGGAAGGTTCGACAAGCTCAGATTCTGAAAATTCATCAGAATATGAAGAAGAAACGGTTCAAGGAAAGGGGAAAGCACCTATGGCTCCAAGGAAAAAGAAGGGTGCGGATTCTCCTCCGCGTAGAAGTACCGGTGGACCGGTAATACGCGACCGCTCTCAACGGAGATCTAATGTTGATGAAAGTGAACAGCATGTAAGTGCAAAACGCCGTGCCAGATTTGCAAACCGTACATGCATTGGAGAGCGTCACGTGAATTTCAACGAGCTATGTCGTGAGGTGCCAGACTTTGTGAGGCTTTTGGAACAAAGTAAAATTCGGCCACTTGGCAGAGTCCAACCAAAGATGGGTTTTTGTGTTGAGATCATCAGGGAATTCTATATGAGAGCTAATATACTCCAAAAGGACCATGACACAGGGGCTTTTATCATTGAAACAACAGTTAGAGGCGTCAAATTTGACATTACTCCAGCAGTAATTGGGGCAAACCTTGGACTGGCTGTTGATACTTCTGGTTTTTACTACACAGATGGTGATTTCCAGCATGACACCCATTGGGACACTGTTGTGGATTCAATTTGCAAGTCAGGGACACACTCAAATAGGTCATATGTTGAATCAAAGGACCTAAAACCAGAATATCATATTTTGTCCTTAATCGTCTGCTACAACTTATTGCCCACAATAGGGACCAAAAGGATTCGATGGGATCGATTGCTACTTCTCTTCTTCCTCGGTCACCCGGAAAATGCAAATGGAATCAACATCAACATTCCATTTCCAATTTGGCAGCAAATGGTACATGTCATTGAGGGATCAAGGCAACGTGACCTTCTACCGTATCCAATCCTGATTACTCGTATTCTGGAAGACCACGGTGTTGACATTTCTTGTACCAAATTTGACTACGGCTTAGGCTCAATCGATGGAATCACGTTAGCCAAGTCAGTTAGCACTTTGAAGACATTTGGACACACAAAGGGCTATGCAAGTGAAGCGACTACGAGCGCACCGCCTCGCCAAGAATCTCCTGAACCAGCTGAAGTGGTAACTCTTCAGTCTTTGCAGAAAAGAATGGAGCAAGGCTTCAAGAAAATCGAGGATGGTTTAAAGAAGATATTCGAAATCCTTGGGTGCAAACACGACGATGTGGTCACTGGAGCAACTGCACCGAGTACATCTCATGGACCTACATCACATGAGGACGATGATGATTCAGATCAGGATGAGTGATTTCTTTTCCTTCTTGTTTTTGGTTTTTAGTTTCTTTTCACTTTATGATGAACAAGAACTCTAATGGGCATGTAACTATGAACGTATCCTGCTAGTATGTTTCTTTTTGTCTATTTTGATTGTTTGACAATTTGTGACAAAAAGGGGGAGAACAGAAAATATTGATTGAATCACAAAGGGGGAGAACATAGATGCTCAAGACAGGGGGAGAACATGGAGAATGGAGAACATGGAGAACATGTTGGAATGCTCAAGATAGGGGAAGATAAAGAAAAGATTGAAAGAGCCACAAAACAAAAGAACCAAAAGGAAGACGAATCAAATGTAGGATTTTAATTTCTAACGACTAACATTTGATTTTGTTTGGAGTTTTGTTTTGCAGGAATTACATCACTTTAAGACTCCAAGTCCTAAGTCATAGAGTATGTTCTAGGACTGTTTGGTTCAAATGTAATTTTGTATTTATTGGATCTTTCACGCAAAGAAAATCAATGTTTTGGTGATGACATTGAATTTCGATTTTTTGGTTTAAGATGAGTGACTTGAGCGGTTTTATGTATTTTTGGGTTTTGTCACGAAATTGCCAAAGGGGGAGATTGTTACGGCTTTTTGGTGTTGGCATATTTCGTGAGTCAAGTCAGTGAGTTGAGTCGGAGTCTTAAAGGGATCAAATTGTCAAATCAGCCTTCGAAGACTCATTGAAGATTCAACATGAGCCCAAGTCAACTCTCAGGTATGATTAAATATTGATCATGGTGATTAAAGTTCGTTTATAATCATTGGAAACAGGAAATTAATGAAAACCGGTTTAGACTTGGTTTTAGGAACTTGGTTTTAACTTACAACTTAATTTAAGTTTGGATTCCGGTACTTGGTTTGTTTTGGATAAAGTTTATCTTGGAAAAATCAGTTTTTACATTGAGTACCGGAACCACACTTGAAGTTCCTCAAACCCGACACAGAATTTTCTGAAATTTGTATTGCGTACCGGAACACAGACTCGCGTACCGGAACACAATAGAAAAATCTGTGTTTTGCACCATTGAGTACCGGAACACAATATTTGGTACCGGTACACAATGTCATCTCGGGAAAAGTTTCCTAAACCGACTCTAATTTGTTTCCAAGGGTTATAAATAGACACTTAGGGTTTCTCGAGAACGGGAGACCAATACCGAAAACACTCGAGAGCAACCCTAGAGGCTAGGTTTTTACCGTTCTTCTTTTTAGCCTCTTTTAGGTCAATTCGACGGTTCTTCCAAGATCTATCTTTTGTCGAATTGATCTAAACTTTGCTTAGAAATTCTTTCTATGGTTCCTCAATGATAATCTAAGCAAAGGATCACCATCGAAGCCTATATTTCTTTATCGGCTGAGTTTGCGTCGTGGATTCGACGTGGCACCGTGGATTCGGTGTGTTGAAGGCGTTTCGTGGATTCGAAACGTGTGCTCGTGGATTCGAGTGGCGTTCGTGGATTCGAACGTGTGCAGTGGACGTGCAATCGGTGGAGCGCAAGGTCCGAAGAACTTGAAGGAGGGGTCGAGTCCGTGGAGTCGGTAATCACCTTGTTATTCTTCAATTCTTAGTGGATTGTTATTGCGTGTTGGTCCCGTGGTTTTTCTCCTGGATTGGAGTTTCCACGTAAATCTCGGTGTGCTGTTTTTTATTTCCGCATTGGTTTTTATTTTTGCACTGAGATTGGTTTTTATAATATTACACCTATTCACCCCCCTCTAGGTGTTTGATAGTACCTATTTAGATCCTGGTGGATCCTTAAATAACTCTACACCTGTGAGCTTTTGATTGCTGTGTTGGCTTTCGGCTGGGTTTGCCGAAATTTCTGAAATGAATTTGGACAAATGGAGGTTGGGAATGGATTCAGCACGGAAAAACGCTTGAAAACGGCTATTTGCATGTTTGATTCTGAGTCCGGAAGCCCAAAAACGGACTCCCGGAAGTTTTACTGAAATTCTGGTGCATGGGGGAGCCGTGGACCGGCGGGGGTGCCACGTGGCAGCCCCTGATTGGCCGGCGCACACGGCCTGGTCCACGGGGCGCCAGGGGAGAGACCGGGGTGCATGGCTGGAGGCGTGGACCGGCGGGAATCCACGTGGCAGCGCCGGATTGGATGGCCCACGTCCGCTCGGTCCACGGGAGCGCGCGGGGAGTCGTGGACCGGGGGCGCACCACGTGGCAGCCTCGGATTGGCGGGCTCACGGGCGCGCGGTCCACGCAGCGCGCGGGAGCGGGTATTGGGGCAGGTGCCGTACAGCAGAGGGGCAGGCGGGGCAGTTGAGGAGCGCCACGTGGCGCACGCTGATTCGCGGGGGCCAACCACCGCGCTGACCCCCGGGTGGGGCACGTGGCACTTCCCCGCGGGGCTTGCACGGCTGCCGCCTGTTTGGCGGACACGTGGCAGGCCCCAAGGCGGGTTGGACGGTTGCGGGGTTCGGTCGGATCCCGTGCGACGGGATGGGCTGGGCTGGGTCGCACTGTGCGCGCCCGAAAATTGGCGGGCCGGGCCGCACTGTGCGCGCCCGAAAATCGGGCGGGCCGGGCCGGGCGCCCGAAATCTGGTACAAAATGGGAATTTTGTCAAATGTTTCCCTCAGCCTATAAATACCAACCCGAGCCTCATCTTTTCAGGTTTTTCTCCCATTTTCGAGCTTCCTCTGCCCGAGCACCCTTAAGAAGATTTGTTCATCTCTTTGTTCTTGATCCACCTGCAAAGATTTTGGATTTTTAGGAGCTCGCATCCCGAGGTTCTGGATTTTTCGGTGCGGCACGACGTTGCATTTCTGGAGTTCCTCTTCGTCGCTGTTCGTTGTAAATTTCCTCCTGGGCTACCCCGACCTTCGTTTTCTGTGATTCTTGCGCGAGCAGACTCCTAAGAGGTAGGGCTTCATCTTTCATTTCGATCGGCTTTCCCGTTTTGAGTTTTTGGCACAGATCCCGAGGCAACACTGTGACCCATTTTCTGTGTGGATGTTTGAGACAGCAGCAGAGTGTTTTGGCCATATCTTCGCGTACGAGCGTCAGACGGAAACGTGCTTATACAACTTTTTCATCTAAAGATCGCAAGGAACGCGCTCGTATTTTTCTTGGATTTTTCAGAGATTTATTTCGAGGTGAAAATTCCTGTTTCTCTGTGTACAGTGCTACAGTATTTTAACACAGATTTGTTTGAGTGTACCACCTTGCCGAATTTATATCTTGACTTACCGAACTCAGATTTGGGCGTACAAGCAGCCGTTTCGAAGATTTCGACGCGAGGATCGCTGTGATATTTTTCTGGGAATTTTCTGGTCATTTTCAGCAGGTGAAAATTAAGCATCTTTGGGACTGTTGTTGTATGTGTTGTAAGAGCAGTTTTGGAATGTATGTGTATTGATGGACTTTGTATTGTGCCCAGGAGAGTTACGGGTGTGCTAGACTCATTGGAGTAGGAGATTTGGATTTATCTGGTATTTTCAGCTGTTGGGGTTTGGACAGTTAGCACTGCAGGTGGGTGGTTGTTGTGTTCCTCTCCTTTGGTATGCCCACTAGGAACATCAGAGTGTTCCCTTGTTATTGATGCTCAACTTATTGTTGGTAGCCTTGCATGCTCTAGGAAACTAATTAATGGTTGAATGACCCTTGATAAAATTGTCGATAGTATGAGTACTTTATTTAGTCGCTTAATTATTCTGGACTGCATGTTTAGGGGCAGAATAGTAATTGAGGACTGTAAATTGATGATCATTCATTTGAGATTGTCACCTTAGCTCTTGTTGCTCTAAATTGATTACTCTTGTAAAATTAGACTAAAATACTGGGACAAATGCATGTTTAAACTGGTCACTTATCTAAGTCATCTTTTTACTGCTACACTATCATTGGGACTTGACTTAGGAGAAACCATGCTTTCATTTTCCTTCTTTCTCCTATTATTTTAGACTTGAGACATAGTGGCTCGGGTTCGAGCGGGGGTTGGATAATGTAGTCAGGTGCTGGAGATTTGGGACAGGTTGGGCTTTTGACAGGGTGTTGCGGCGACCACGGATCTTGGGTGGTTGACCGGGTTATACTATTGCATCAGATTGGGTGATGGGGATCGGGCTTTCTTTAGTGGAGGGTTTTTCCCACTTGATTGAGTCATGATCCAGTCCTGCTATATCAGGTTACTTGTGGTTACTTATTTTCCTCGTGTGGGTCGCTCCCCACGAGTGCCACTCCGGAGTGCGCGGCAGACAGATTTTGAGTCCTGGGGACTCCTTTGCTTCGGTGTTATGCGTAGGCTGGCATACCCGTCGCGGCAGAGCAGGCAGTGCTAGTGTCCACTGGCGGTCAGATTAATTGGGTCGTTTCGACGGGCTTCATGATACTGATGCATCCTTTCCCATCTTTGTTGGGTTATCATGTAGAGGCATATTAGGGATAGCATTTTATCAGTTGTCATATTTGTCTTCACCCCCTTTCTTTTCTTTCCCTTTTTGCCTCTGATCACCTGGTGGGCATGTCTGAGCTGAGGCTTTACCCACTAGGGGAGGCTACTGTTTATAGTAGTACTTACCCCCATTGTCTTTTCTTTGTCTCTTTTTCCCCTTGTTTTGCAGAGTCCTCTGCGGGAGTTGCTGGGCCGTCAGCAGCTGATCGAGGTAAGAGGATTGCGGACTAGATAGCGAGCCACCCGAGGGATGTAGCTGGAGTTTTTGGTGTACCCGGTTTTCTCAGACAGCTTTTTACTTTTTCTTTTGGGTCTGGCTTTTGCCAGCTTTTTGTATATTTGTGGTGAGCTGGGAGAGATGTTGTATTTATTTTACAGTTGTACTTTTTACTTCCAGCTTCTGTCTGAGATACAGTAGTTTTAGTTTAGCTCTGATTATTATGCTCTTTTATTATTATCTCTTATATCTGAGCAGGTTACCGACGCTTCGTGTATGCGGGAAATACCGCATGCACGGCGGATCTGTAGACGGGCCCGGGTTCTGGTTTACACCCGGGGCGTGACAGATTAAGTTGGTATCAGAGCTTAGGGATAGGTCAGTTGGGACTTAGGAAACCCTAGGCTTTTGGACAGACCCTAGGATGATAGGGCGTGAGTGGCGTGACATTTTGCGAAAGTCGGTGATTTTTATAGTTAACTCTTCCTGTGAGTGAAGAGAGATCGACATAGTCTATTTCTGTTGAACCATTATGTTGGCTGCAGACAACATAAGGTTACAGAAATAGGAGGATGTCTTTTGACTTTCGCTAGATTGGGTCGTGTGGGGTTTTGTTGCTGATGTTTGGTTTCTTGTGGCAGGATGCCTCCTCGACGCCGGATTCCTACTCGGGGTGCCCTTTCACCCCGTGACGAGCCAGAGCAGTCCAGACCCTCTGAGCTTAGCGAGTTGAGGGCCTTGGTGGCCCAGTTGGCGGAGGGTCAGCGCCGCCAGGAGCAGAGGATGGACCAGTTCCTTGCCCAGAGAGAGGCACCACCCCCGGCTGTTCCTGAGGCCCCTGTGCCTCCTGTTGCACCTTCTGTGCCGTCGGCGCCATCTTCTAGTAGTGGGGCTCCAGGAGCCATTCAGCCTTTGACTGCGGAGGAGGAGCAGGACATTGCTGACAAACTCTCCAAGTTTGTTCAGCGGGGACCGCCTAGATTTTCAGGGCGGGATGCACAGCCTTGGGATGTTGGGAGATGGCTTTCAGCGATGGAGAAGCTTTTCCGGGACTTTTTCATCGATCCGAGGTATCGAGTGCACATGGCAGTGCACTGTTTGGACGGAGATGCAGATTCTTGGTGGCAGCGGGTAGAGCCACTGGAGTTCCGGATCACCCGACAGCTGCCTTGGGAGGAGTTCCGACGGATGGTTTTGGACACCTACTTCTCGACCAGTGTGAAGAGGAAGTTGGAGGACGACTTGAAGAACCTTCAGCAGGGTGATCGGTTTGTTCAGACTTACTTTCAGGAGTTCATGGAGCTGCTCAACTGTGTGCCTTTTGTCGCTCGTGACGGTCCGCACCAGGTGGAGTTGTTCGAGACAGGCCTCCGTCCAGAGATTTACACACTAGTGCATGCCCAGAGATTTCAGACCCTTGAGGCGGCCGCAGAGCATGCACAGTGGGTGGAGAGAGGGAACCAGGTGGTAGCCAGACGGAGGGACGTGGTCGCGCAGAGTTCCGACAGGAAGCGACCAGCCCCTGAGGACGGGGGACAGGCCAGCTCATGGAGACCGCCACGACCGCCGCAGTCCCAGTCTTACGGCCGTGGGCGTTCGGAGAGGAGAGGGCCTGGTGGACCCCAGAGACCGCCGCAGCATCAGCAGCAGCACCAGCAGCAGAGATCGCAGCCGAGGCAGCAGAGATCTCAGCAGCAGTCCTCGAGGCAGCAGCAGCAGCAGCCGAGACAGCCCCGATCTTCTGACCGATGTATCTTCTGCGGGGGTCAGCATGCCGCCGTCACTTGTGATCAGAGATGGGGTCGATGCTTTCGTTGTGGACAGCCGGGGCATGTGCGAGCTACCTGCCCCCTTACTACTTCCTCGGCACCTTCTTCGGCATCGGCTCCATATCCCCCTCAGCAGCAGCGGCCACCAGCTCAGCGGCCTTATGCTCCAGCGAGCAGGCCGTCCACCTCTTATCCTACTGATTTTCGACCTCCAGCACCGAGCGGGCGGGTGTATGCCGCCCAGTTAGCAGATTCTTCAGCGGCAGATCAGGTGGTGGCAGGTATTATCCTACTCTTTGGTATTAGGACTCGCACTTTATTCGACACTGGAGCATCTCATTCTTTCATTAGTCGAGCATTTGCATCCCTTCATGGTTTAGAGATAGAGTCCTTGTCACATGCATTAGAGGTGCGGATTCCTGATCACATTTTGCATGTCGAGGAGTGTTGTGTGGCTTGCCCGGTGCAGTTGGGGCCTTGGATTTTGCCTGCAGACTTGCTTGTCTTGCAGCAGCTCCAGGATTTTGACTTGGTGCTAGGGATGGATTGGCTGTCACGGTATTCCGCCACTATCGACTGCAGAGAGAGGACGGTGACTCTTCGCGAGCCAGGACAGGAGGAGTTCATCTTCAGAGGCTGCCAGAGCACGCTGTTTGCAGCGACCATTTCCTCGGCGAGAGCTAGGAGGATGTTGAGCAGAGGTTGCACTGCCTTTCTGGCCACTGTGGTGGAGGTGCCTACGGCGGCACTGGGACTCGAGGATATCCCTATTGTCCGAGAGTTCCCAGATGTGTTTCCCCCAGAGTTGACGACGATGCCGCCGGAGAGGGAGATTGAGTTCGTGATTGATGTGGTCCCTGGGACTGCACCAATCTCAAAGGCACCCTATAGGATGGCGCCTGCCGAGTTGAGGGAGTTGAAAGCCCAGCTTCAGGATCTTTTGGACAGGGGCTTTATCAGACCCAGTGTTTCTCCGTGGGGAGCGCCTGTGTTGTTTGTGAAGAAGAAGGATGGGTCACTTCGATTGTGTGTGGATTATAGGGAATTGAACAAAGTGACCATCCGGAACAAGTATCCCCTTCCCCGGATAGATGATTTGTTTGATCAGTTGCAGGGAGCGTCTGTGTTCTCGAAGATCGATCTGCAGTCCGGTTACCACCAGCTGAGAGTGAGGGCCGAAGACATCTCCAAAACAGGCGTTCAGATCGCGGTACGGGCATTATGAGTTTACAGTGATGCCTTTCGGGTTGACTAATGCCCCTGCCGCATTCATGGACTTGATGAACAGGATATTTCAGCCGTTTTTGGACCGGTTTGTGGTGGTGTTTATTGATGATATTCTGATCTACTCCCGGAGTGATGTGGAGCACGAGGAGCACTTGAGGACTGTGCTACAGCTTCTGCGAGAGAAGAAGCTGTATGCTAAGTTCAAGAAGTGCGAGTTTTGGCTCCGGGAGGTCACCTTTCTGGGTCATGTTGTTTCAGCTGTTGGAGTGGCGGTGGATCCGACCAAGGTGGATGCTATTCGAGATTGGCCGATGCCGACGACTATCACCGAGGTGCGGAGCTTTCTTGGATTGGCGGGCTACTATCGGCGTTTTGTGGAAAGCTTTGCGAAGCTTTCCTCTCCCCTCACGCGTCTGACCAGGAAAGGGGTTCAGTTCATTTGGAGCGAGACTTGCCAGAGCTGTTTCGAGGAGCTAAAGCAGAGGTTGATGACCGCTCCGATCCTTGCCCTCCCGGTTATGGGAGAAGGATTTGTGATCTATAGTGATGCCTCACATAGTGGTCTGGGGTGTGTGTTGATGCAGCATGGTAGGGTGATTGCATATGCTTCACGGCAATTAAAGGATTATGAGAAAAATTACCCTACACATGATCTTGAGCTGGCAGCGGTGGTGTTTGCTCTGAAACTGTGGCGGCATTATTTGTATGGGGAGCATTGCGAGATATACACTGATCATAAAAGCTTGAAGTATCTGTTCACTCAGAAAGAGCTGAATTTGAGGCAACGCCGGTGGTTGGAGCTGTTAAAGGATTATGATCTGAGTATCCTTTATCATCCCGGCAAGGCCAATATTGTGGCGGATGCTTTGAGTAGGAGGACGAGTCTGAGTCTGATGATCTCGCAGCAGGCGCCGTTGGTCGAGCAGATGAGGCGGTTACAGTTGGAGGTGGTATCCCCTGGGGTCTCTGCTAGACTTATGTCTATGGTCTTGCAGCCCACTCTGTTGGACAGGATCAGGGACACGCAGAGTGAGGACCCCCACTTGACGAGGATCAGGACGCAGCTTCAGGCGGATCAGACAGGGGATTTTTCTGTGGATAGCTCGGGAGTACTGCGGTACAGGGACCGAGTGTGTGTGCCTATGGATCAGGAGATTAGAGATCAGATTTTGAGGGAGGCCCATTATACGCCTTATACCATTCATCCTGGTGGTACTAAGATGTATAAGGACCTCAAGGCACATTTTTGGTGGCCCGGAATGAAGCGGGACATTGGGAGATTTGTAGCTCATTGTTTAACTTGCCAGCAAGTGAAGGCAGAGCATCGGGTTCCTGCTGGCAAGTTGCAGAGTCTTCCAATTCCCGAGTGGAAATGGGACCACGTCACTATGGATTTCGTCACTGGATTGCCGAGGGCGCAGAGCGGGGTAGATGCGATTTGGGTTATCGTGGATAGACTCACCAAGTCGGCACACTTCTTACCGGTTCAGATGACTTGGCCACTGGAGCGTCTGGCGCAGTTATATTTGGATGAGGTAGTGAGGCTTCACGGTGTGCCGGCTTCGATTGTTTCAGACAGGGACCCGAGATTTGTGTCGCGCTTTTGGGGGAGTTTGCAGTCAGCATTGGGGACTCAGCTCAGGTTTAGCACCGCTTTCCACCCACAGACCGATGGACAGTCAGAGCGCACCATACAGACCCTTGAGGATATGTTGAGAGCGTGCGTTATGGATTTTGGAGGAGGGTGGTACCGACACTTATCATTGGTTGAGTTCGCGTACAACAACAGCTATCAGGCGAGCATCCAGATGGCTCCGTTTGAGGCGTTGTATGGACGCAAGTGTCGGTCTCCCTTGTATTGGAGTGACGTGGGTGAGAGGAGGACTTTGGGACCGGATTTACTTTTGGAGGCTGAGGAAGAAGTCAGAGTTATTCGCCGACATCTTGAGACAGCCCAGAGTCGTCAGAGGAGCTACGCCGATACTCGACGGCGAGACCTGGAGTTTCAGGTTGGTGATCATGTCTTCTTGAAGGTCTCGCCCTCGAAAGGGGTCCGGAGATTTGGAGTGCGGGGAAGCTCAGTCCCCGCTTTATTGGACCCTTTGAGGTACTTGGCAGAGTTGGTCCTGTGGCTTACAGAGTTGCCTTACCCCCACGCCTGGCCGGAGTTCATGATGTCTTCCACGTCTCAGCTCTGAGGAGATATGTTTTTGACCCGTCGCACGTGATTGACTTCACTTCGTTGGAGATCGGCGAGGACTTGGTCTACGAGGAGCGCCCGTTGCGGATTCTTGCTCGTGAGGTGAGGGAATTGCGCAACCGGGCCATTCCGTATGTGAAGATCTTGTGGAGCAATCACGAGGAGCGAGAGGCTACATGGGAGCTGGAGACAGAGATGAGAGATGCCTACCCCTTCTTGTTCGAGGCTTCTGGTTGAGGTACGTCTGTTTTGTTTTTTTTGTTTCGAGGACGAAATTTTTTTTTTATGGGGAAGGATGTAGGACCCCTGAACCCTATGCAGCTTTTTCCCGTGAATCCACTGTGCAAACACCTGTTGATGGTGTATTTGGCCCATAGTGCATCAAAGGGATGCCACAGATGGACCCTGTGAGCTTTTGATAGCTGTGTTGGCCTTCGGCTGGGTTTGCCGAATTTTGAAAAGAATTTGGCCAAACGGAGGTTGGATTTGGATTCAGCACGGAAAAATGCTTGAAAACGGCTTTTGCTTGTTTGATTCTGAGTCCGGATGCCCAAAAACGGACTCCCGGAAGTTTTACTGAAATTCTGGTGCATGGGGGAGCCGTGGACCGGCGGGGGTGCCACGTGGCAGCCCCTGATTGGCCGGCCCACATGGCCTGGTCCACGGGGCGCCAGGGGAGAGATCGGGGTGCATGGCTGGAGGCGTGGACCGGCGGGAATCCACGTGGCAGCGCCGGATTGGATGGCCCACGTGCGCTCGGTCCACGGGAGCGCGCGGGGAGTCGTGGACCGGGGGCGCGCCACGTGGCAGCCTCGGATTGGCGGGCTCATGGGCGCGCGGTCCATGCAGCGCGCGGGAGCGGGTGTTGGGGCAGGTGCCGTACAGCAGAGGGGCAGCCGGGGCAGTTGAGGAGCGCCACGTGGCGCCCGCTGATTCGCGGGCGCCAACCACCGCGCTGACCCCCGGGCGGGGCACGTGGCACTTCCCCGCGGGGCTTGCATGGCTGCCGCCTGTTTGGCGGACACGTGGCAGGCCCCAAGGCGGGTTGGACGGTTGCGGGGTTCGGTCGGATCCCGTGCGACGGGATGGGCCGGGCTGGGCCGCACTGTGCGCGCCCGGAAATTGGCGGGCCGGGCCGCACTGTGCGCGCCCGAAAATCGGGCGGGCCGGGCCGGGCGCCCGAAATCTGGGACAAAATGGGAATTTTGTCAAATGTTTCCCTCAGCCTATAAATACCAACCCGAGCCTCATCTTTTCAGGTTTTTCTCCTATTTTCGAGCTTCCTCTGCCCGAGCACCCTTAAGAAGATTTGTTCATCTCTTTGTTCTTGATCCACCTGCAAAGATTTTGGATTTTTAGGAGCTCGCATCCCGAGGTTCTGGATTTTTCGGCGCGGCGCGACGTTGCATTTCTGGAGTTCCTCTTCGTCGATGTTCGGTGTAAATTTCCTCCTGGGCTACCCCGACCTTCTTTTTCTGTGATTCTTGCACCAGCAGACTCTAAGAGGTAGGGCTTCATCTTTCATTTTGATCGTGCTTTCCCGTTTCGAATTTTTGGCACAGATCCCGAGGCAACACTGTGACCTATTTTCTGTGTGGATGTTTGAGACAGCAGCAGAGTGTTTCGGCCATATCTTCGCGCATGAGCGTCAGACGGAAACGTGCTTCACAACTTTTCCATCTACAGATCGCAAGGAACGCGCTTGTATTTTTCTTGGATTTTTCAGAGATTTATTTCGAGGTGAAAATTCCTGTTTCTCTGTGTACAGTGCTACAGTATTTTAACACAGATTTGTTTGAGTGTACCACCTTGCCGAATTTATATCTTGACTTACCGAACTCAGATTTGGGCGTGCAAGCAGCCGTTTCGAAGGTATCGACGGGAGTATCGCTGTGATATTTTTCTGGGAATTTTCTGGGCATTTTCAGTAGGTGAAAATTAAGCATCTTTGGGACTGTTGTTGTATGTGTTGTAAGAGCAGTTTTTGGAATGTATGTGTATTGATGGACTTTGTATTGTGCCCAAGAGAGTTACTGGTGTCGCTAGACTCATTGGAGTAGGAGATTTGGATTTATCTGGTATTTTCAGCTGTTGGGGTTTGGACAGTTAGCACTGCAGGTGGGTGGTTGTTGTTACGGAATTTGTGTTGGCGTATTTCGTGAATGTATTAAGTCTTGAAGATTGAAGATGAAGAAACTTTGGATCGTATACCTCAATCTCAAGAAAGAAGAATTCAAAAGGATCAGGTACGTTTAACTAAAGAATTTTGATGATCCGAATATTTCTTATAGTGTAGAAACACCTGGAAGAGGTTTTAATTGTTTTAACATCAAAAACTGGACATGGGACATGTTCAGGATCCGGATCAGAACTTGCAATCCGGATCCCGAAAGATGTTTTGTTCATACACTGCTTCAATCCGGATCACAGCTTCTGCAATCCGGATCCCGAACATGGTGTTTTGGTGAAACTGTATGAACGATCCGGATCGGGGACTACGATCCGGATCCCGAACAAGCAATTTTCTGGAAACCGTCTTTTGTGCTTCTGCAATCCGGATCGCCAAATCCAATCCGGATCGCCGTCGGTAAAACTTTCCAGAAAAGGTTGTTTTTGATCCGAATATTCTTCCTAGGGTTTCTAACCTATAAATAGCCCTTCTTTTCATTTCTAGGGCATCCGAGGAAATAGAAAAAGATAGCCGAAAAGAAAAATCCACATATATAGAGAAGAAAGGAAATCATTAGATCTATTCTATGGTTCTTCATCTATATTGATTGATTTGATTCTAGGTTTTCCATACTCACATTTTGAGTAGAATCAAATCAATGAATACTTAGATGGTATTTCCGATCTATCTTTAATCTAAGTATTCGGCGGATCATCACCACCCAAACAAACAACGATTTATCCCAAAATCGGCGCGTGGACTCGCGTGGCCTTGTGGATTCAAGGTGCAACCGCTCTCGTGGATTCGGAGCGAGGTACGTTCGTGGATTCGAAGCGTGCCATTGGGTGAAGACCGTGGATTCGGTTGGACGTCGTGGACTCGACGTTGGACGCTGTGGATTCAGCGTTGGGCGCGGATCGTGGATTCGAGAAGCGTCGTGGAGCGAGCGGAGAAGATCTACTAGGAGCGTATGGTAAAAGGTTGAGTCGTCTGTGAGTACGTTATATCACCTTGTACGTGTGTTAATTCTAGTGGATTTCGCCGTGTTATCGGTCCCGTGGTTTTTTACTCCGGTTTGGAGTTTTTCCACGTAAAAATCTTGCGTGTTCTTTTATTTTTCCGCATTGGGTTTATTTGCGCAATGATTTTTTGAGTGTTTATTGTTTACACCTATTCACCCCCCTCTAGGTGTTTTTTCCCCTATTTAGATCCTTATTAACCTAAACCCAACAAGTGGTATCAGAGCGGGAATAGGGTTGTAAACAATGGTTGAAGGTGGAAACATCAATCGACCCCCTTTCTTTGATGGAACAAATTATGCGTACTGGAAAGTACGGATGAAAGCCTTTTTAATTTCCATCGACGAAAGGGTGTGGCAATCAATTGAATTAGGATGGTCTAATCCAACTGAAATTTTAGATGATGTTCGCACCTTAAAACCTAGGTCGAAATGGACCAAGGAAGAGATAGACTTATCTTCTTACAATGGCAAAGGGATTAATGCTCTATTTAATGCTTTGTCACAAACTGAGTTCTCTCGCGTCTCGGCATGTGAGACTGCGAAAGAAATCTGGGATGTTCTTCAAGTTACGCATGAGGGAACTAACCTAGTGAAGATTCAGAAACTGCAAATGCTCACGAGCAAGTTTGACTCTATCTCTATGGCAGAGAATGAATCCTTCACTGACTATTACACACGATTGCAAGACATCGTGAACTCATGTGCTAACTTGGGAGAGAAGATTCCAGAATTTAAAGTTGTAAGAAAAATTCTAAGAACTCTTCCTGAACGATTTCGCCCGAAGGTCGCAGCCATTGAAACAATTAAACACCCGGACGAAATGCGTGTAGAAGAATTAGTAGGTGCTTTACAAACTTATGAAATGACATTTCCTACTAACTATTCTTCTGGAAAGGCATCCTCTTCTAAGTCTTCAGGTTACGCATTGAAATCAACTAAAGAAGAAGACGCGGATTCATCCTCCTCGGACGACGACGAGAACCTTTCTATGGAGGACTTTGAGAAGCAGCTCGCTCTCTTGACAAGGAAGTTTCGCCGCAACTTTCGAAGGGGAAATTCAAGCAAAACTCCATCCTTCGGAAAGTCGAAGAAAGGCAAGGGTCCTTCAATCACAAGTCAAGAAAGCAAGAGAACTTCTCAAAGGATAAGAAAAGTTCTGAGGGACAAGTTCAGTGCTTCAAATGTCGAGGCTACGGCCACATTGCAACGGAATGTCCCAACAAGAATCCGGCTAAGAAGAAAGCGATGCAAGTCGTTACTTGGGATGACAACTCCACGTCAAATGAGTCATCCTCAAGTGATGAAGAAGACAACGCGACAGCTTTCCACGCGTCCACTACATCTTCACCCTTCATGTGCTTAATGGCAAGTACATCCGACTCATTGTCCAACTCCACTGTTGAAAAGATTGCAACGGACGATGAATCAGATGATTCGGAAGGTGAAGATTTTGTTTTAGCCTACCATAAGCTTTTGAGGGATTCAAAGAAACTGGCTAAGCAAAACAAGGGGTTGAAAGAGAGATTACAGGATCTTGAAGATGAAGTAAAAAGGGTAACCTCTATCTCAACCGATCTTGAAGTGGAAAGGGACAATCTGATTAAGACAAATGTTTCCCTTCAAGAGTCCAATGAGCAACTCGAGAAGAATTATATGGATATGGTGAACAAAGCGAATTACTTCTTGAAGCTCAACGGCGAGGCTCGACAGGAAAAATTGGAAATGACGGAGACCATACGCCAACTGAAGGATGACTTAAAGAGATTTTCTTCTGGAAGGAGTAAGTTGGACAGACTTCTTGGTCTCGGTCAAAGAAATAAGTTCGGCCTCGGATACACTCAAACTGGAGACATTCCAAGTTCGAGTGGTACAGTATTTGTGCCTCAGTCGGTATCTCCTCCTCCGACACCGGTATTCACGACAAGCAACGACAACAAACCTACTACATCCTCCTCGGAATCGACAAGAATCAAGGTATGTTTTCGTTGTGGCATTTCAGGGCACATAAGGAGAAATTGCAAGACGGAAGCCAAACGCACACCTCAAGCACCTCTTGCAATGACTACCAAAAAGGCTATTCCTCGAAAAACAACTGCAAACTATTTGAAGGAAAAGAGCCTTGGTAGTCACCGCTCAAGACGACATCATCAAGGAGCAGCAATTCTTCAAGCAAGACGCTCTCACCTAGGAAATCAACTTCACGATCATTACCGACGCATTCCAAAAAGGTTTGGGTGCGCAAAGGTGAAATCTTCCCTGTCTTGCTACCAATGTTTCTTTGCATGCATATGATAGTTCGTCTTGGTACCTGGATAGCGGGTGTTCCCGTCATATGACCGGCGATAAAAACTGTTTTCAAACTTTTGAGAAAAACTCCGGAGGACTTGTTGTTTTCGGAGATGGTCGGTCTTCCAAAATTGTTGGAAAGGGAACGGTAGCTATTCCAGATGGCCCGGTTCTAGATAATGTGTTATTTGTTCATGGCCTTAAGACTAACCTCATAAGCATAAGTCAACTGTGTGATAGTGGTTATTCAGTTAATTTTTCATCTGATAAATGCACTGTAACTGACATGAACCATGCTTTCTTTTTAAAGGGGGTTAGATCAGAAAACAATTGTTATGTAGTTCCTACTAAGATTTCTGAAAAATGTAACCTAGCATCTTTGAAAAATGAAACACTTTGGCATGAAAGGCTAGGTCACATAAACTTTAAGGAACTTGCTAGAATTTCGAATAAAGATGTGGTCAAGGGGGTTCCGAAACTTTCTTTTGAACAAAACCTTGTGTGTGGCGGTTGCCAAAAGGGAAAACAGTCTAGGACTGCACACAAGAATTTGAACCACATAGGTACAAAACGGCCTTTGGAACTTTTGCATATGGACTTAATGGGGCCAACTCGTCAACCATCTCTGGGAGGTAAATGGTATATTTTCTTGTTGGTTGATGATTTTTCTAGATATACTTGGGTAGCTTTCTTAAAAGAAAAAGCTGATACCTTTGATTCTTTTCTCGAAATCTGCAATCGTATTATGATAGAAAAGAATGATAGGATTACTCGAGTTAGGAGTGATAGAGGTGGGGAATTCATAAATTCCAAATTCATTGATTTTTGCACTTCTAATGGCATTAAACATGAATTCTCCGCACCTTACACACCTCAACAAAATGGTGTAGTCGAGCGCAAAAACAGGGTCGTACAGGAAATGGCACGTGTTATGCTTCACAGCCGGAACTTACCTTTTTATTTTTGGGCTGAAGCGGTGAACACTGCTGTTTATGTTATCAATCGCGTGTATTTGCGCCCGGGGACATTGAATACACCATATGAACTTTGGTTTTGTAGAAAACCTAACATCAAATATTTTCGTATCTTTGGGAGTCGGTGTTTTATTTTACGTGATCGCGAAAATCTTGGAAAATTTGACTCTCGAAGTGACGAAGGGATTTTCTTAGGTTATTCTACAAACAGCAGAGCATATCGAGTTTTTAACTTAGAATCTAAGACGATCGTAGAATCGATAAATGTTAAGGTAGATGAAGCTTTTCATTTTGAATCTGAAAAATCTACCCTCGATATCTCTCTTGATGATGATACACCTGCTAATGCATCTTCTTCTAACAATTCTTTCGATAATAATGTTGATGCATCTAACGGTTCTTCAAGCTTATCTGATGTGCAGGAATCATCTCGTGTACCTCCGCCTACTCCTCTACCTCAAACGTTACGCATCTCCAAGGATCACCCGGAATCGAACATAATTGGAGATCCACAAGAAGGAGTTAGAACACGGAGACAATTGGTTTGCGGATTTGCATGCTATGTATCTCAAATCGAACCAAGGAATGTTGATGAAGCTCTCCAAGATGATTACTGGATTAAAGCAATGCAGGAAGAGCTCCATCAATTCGAGCGAAACAAAGTCTGGGAATTAACGAAGCCTCCGAAGCAACACAATGTGATAGGTACCAAATGGATCTTCAAGAACAAGAAAAACGAAGAAGGTACTATCATCAGGAACAAAGCAAGGTTAGTTGCTCAAGGCTATTCTCAAGTAGAAGGTATAGACTTTGATGAAACTTTCGCCCCTGTAGCTAGACTCGAGTCCATTCGTATATTGTTTGCGATCGCTTGTCATTTCAAAATCAGATTATTTCAAATGGACGTTAAGAGCGCCTTTTTAAATGGATTTTTAAATGAGGAAGTTTATGTAGCTCAACCGAAAGGTTTTGTGGATCATAAACTACCTAACCATGTTTTTCGTCTGAAAAAGGCTCTTTACGGTCTGAAACAAGCACCGCGAGCATGGTACGAAAGGTTGACAAAGCACCTTTTGGAAAAGGGCTACACTCGAGGGGGAGCTGACAGGACTCTCTTTGTGAAGCATTATCAAAACAATTTCATAGTTGCTCAAATCTATGTTGATGACATTGTTTTTGGAGCAACGAGAGATAATGATGCTTCTAAATTCGCGGAGACCATGGAAAGCGAATTTGAGATGTCCATGATGGGCGAGTTGAATTATTTTCTTGGATTACAAGTTAAACAAAACGATGAAGGAATTCACTTGTGTCAATCCAAGTATGCACTGGAGTTGGTCAAAAAGTTTGATCTTGAAAATTCTAAGGATTTTCCGACTCCAATGGGAACTAGCCATAAGGGACTTGGAAGTGAATCACAAAGTGAGAATGTAGACGAGAAACTGTACCGCAGTATGATTGGGAGTCTACTATATCTCACGGCTAGTCGCCCGGATATATCCTTCAGTGTTGGGATTTGTGCGAGATATCAATCAGCACCGAAGGAGGTTCACCTGAAAGCGGTGAAACGGATCATCCGATATATCAAAGGTACAATCAATTTCGGAATTTGGTATCCTATGGGAACGACTTTGGATATTGTTGGATACTCAGATGCCGATTGGGCTGGATCGGTGGATGACCGGAAAAGCACGAGTGGTGCATGCTTCTATCTTGGCCACTGCCTTGTTGCATGGCACAGTAAAAAGCAGAACTGCATAGCACTCTCGACTGCCGAAGCGGAGTACATTTCTGCAGGAAGTTGTTCAACCCAATTGATTTGGATGAAAAGCGTGTTGAGCGATTTCCGGATTTCAACATCTTCGGTAACCATTTTATGTGACAACACTAGTGCTATTAACATTTCTAAAAACCCTGTGTTGCACTCTAGAACAAAACATATTGAACTTAGATATCATTTTCTTAGAGAGCTAGTTGAATCAAACATTCTTCAACTGTCATATATTTCAACTGAGGATCAATTAGCCGACATCTTAACAAAACCTTTGGATCAAAAACGTTTTATTCACTTGCGTAAAGCAATTGGCATGCTTTCCTTGAAATAAACTCTTTTGAAACCTTTGCTTAGATTAGGTTTTGTTTTTGTTCTTGTTTTGTTTTGTTCTTTATCTATGTTCTGTACATAGCACACTAATTGAGCATAAATCATAATTGACTTTAATTGCATCCTTTTATGCATTTAGAAATTTATTATGCTTTTGATGTCATAATATTTCAATGTTGCAATGATCATTTACGTTAATTAAACCATCTTTTAAGTGATCAAAGTCAATTTCTCTCTCAATGATCTCTTGGTATAGTCATTATCATATTTGATTGCTTAGTCGAGTATGAATTCGAGATCAATGGTTTGGTTGAATACCTTATATATTAAATAATTGATAGCCAATTGAGGGGGAGTCAATGAAATGTAAAATGCTCAAAAGATGTGGAAAGAGTTACATCCCAATGAGGAGTGTGAAAACTACCACCACATGGAGGAAATGAAAGAAAAAATATCTACTCCATGAATGAAAAGCAAATTTTTGTTTTGAAAATTGTTGATGAAACTCATATTGAAATACTTGACTCAGTCGTATTTCATGGTTGGTATAAGGTGGGATTTTTGATTTAAGATGCTCAAAGAGCCACTCCTTCAACAGATTGTCTAGATATATTATCTAACTTATCTGGGATTTCAAACATCTATTGATCTTGGTATTTCATTTTCTTTACCAAAATTGATGATTTGATAAAGGCATTACACATAAGATCAGGATAGATGTAATTGAAGTTGTTCAACTTTAAGTGTTTTAACTTTCGTAAATTTTCGTTTCATTTTTGGATATTTTTGATAGATTTTGCATAATCTATTTCTTGTTGTATGAAACGATGTCGTTTGTTTAAAGTTGACATGGTAAAGTGCTTACATACTTTTTCTGGATTTTATTGAGTTTTTCTAAATTTTTCTGAAGAAAAAGTTGTAGCCGATCCGGATCGGGGCAAGTGATCCGGATCCCGAACGCAGGATTTCTCCTGCGGGTGGCCGATCCGGATCACATTCTCGAGCCGATCCGGATCACGGCTAGGGTTTTATAAAAACATAGAGATTTTCATTTCTTTTACCCTAATCTCTGGTTTTCAAGCCTCTAGAGTTTCTCTCTCTAGATCTCTTGCTTCTTGGAGCTTCAAAACTCAAAGTTCTTCGGATTCAAGTAAGTTTTATTGATCAAAACTCGGTTTTTACAGTTTTTCATCAAACGTGAGTTGAAAAATTGGAACTTTTTCGTTTGTGAATGGTTTTTGATCAAATTTCTTTTGAAATAAGAACTCTGGGTCAATTAGTTTTGCTTTTATGCTGGGTTTTCTCAAGATAAACGAGTTTTTAGGCTTCGATTTCTAAAAATTCTGGTTTAGGGCATAAAAGAGGAATTTTTGAAAATCATGGAATTGATCTATTTTTAAAATTCTTTTTGGAAAACTAATTTGATTCTTGGCTTCTCTACATGATTATGATTGTCTAGGTACAATGTTTTCAAATTTTTCAAAATTGACGATTTTTCATATGTTCTTGAGTTGGTTTTCACAGGACAATTTCTCAAACTCAAAGCACTAGATCAATGGCATTCTCCTGGTGATCCTGCTACTTGTTACAATGGTGCTTACTAGAGCAACTAATAAATTGAAAAGGGCCAAGAAACTCCAAAGAAAGGGAGAAGTCGATGTCATTAGTGACACTGAACTTGAAGAAAACGAGAATGAAATTCACTGGGATATGATAACGGATGATGATGATGATGAGGTATTGCCGACTACCTCAAGACAAAAAGGAAAGGCTCCCATGGACACTGGGAAAGCTCCTATGTCTGCTCCAACTATCTCTATAAAACGCAAACGACTTGCTCGACGTTTTGGACTAAGACAGAACACCAGTGTTGACCCGCCAATTGCTCCTGACTCTCCGCCCCGTGTTGAAGAAGTATTTGTTAACAATGATCGTCTTAGAGCGTTTGCACATCGCGAATGCATTGGTGAAAGGCACGTGAACATTGAGGCTCTACGAGGTCACTGCCCTGAATTTGGTATTTTGATTGAACAAGCGAATCTCATTCAAGTGTGTCGCTTCCCAGAAACTCTCGGCTACTGCCTGCACCATGTGAGGACCTTCTATACCAATGCACGGCATCTTCGGGAATTTGAGAACGGTCCTATGGAGTTCTACACGAATATCCAAGGCACAAGGTTTAAGATCACTCCACAATTGATTGGCGAGGTTTTGGGAATGGAAGCCAGCAAGACAGGAGCTCACTACCTGAAAGGAGTAAATTTGACAAACACTTTATGGCGAAAAGTGATCGAGGGAATTTGTCTCGAGGGAACACAATCAACCGAAAAATCTGTTCGATCTAAAGAACTTCGTCTTGAATATCGCTTCTTAAACTTCATCACGTGTTACAATATACTTCCAAACATGCAGACGAAGGTTGTGAGATGGGAACGGTTGTTGTTCTTGTATCTCATAGGACATCCATCAGAGGCAACGGCATTGAATATCAACATTCCGTACATCATCTGGAATAGAATGGCGCGATATGTCGAGCATCCTCATCCTGCTGAAAGAATTCCATTTCCATTGATTATAATGAGGATTTTAAAGAAATTTCAAGTTGATATCACTTCTACAACCTATCATCAATGTCTGAGCATGATAGATGAGTCCACGATTGTCAAATCCCTTCACAAGTTGCCACATGTCACTCAACCTTCTGCATCTGGAACGAAGCCCGGTACAAGCACGCATGCATCACCATCTCGGCAAGCACCTGGCACAGATGGTGAAGCATCGTTAAATACGATTTTTAAGTCACAGCAACAACTATCCGTTCAGCAGGACCAAATTGTGAAGGAACAACAAAGAATTGCCAATGAGCTTGAGATCACTACAGCAGCTCACATTACCATCACGAAGAAGATAAATTCTGTGCACAAGCGATTGACAAAGATGTTCTACAAGCTGGGTTGCACAAGTTCTGACGATTCAGATTCTGACAACTGACTATCTTTGACTCATTTCTTTTTGTGCAGGATTTTTAGGTTTTAGTCTTATTGATTCTTTTACTTTTAGTTCTCAGTTTGTGCATACTATTAGAACTTTACGTTTTTTTTTTCTCTCCTTACATATTGTAGCTCTTGCTACGTTTTGGCTTTGTTTTGTGACAAAAAGGGGGAGAGAGTTTGAGAGAGAGAGAGTTAGAGTTTGCAAAGAACTTTGAACAATGATTGTGAATATCAATGACTAAGTAAGGTAAGTATGACCTCAACTCAACTTTGTTTTTTTTTTTTGTGATTGTGACATGCTTCTATACTAACTATTCGACTAACTATTTGGGCATGTAATATGACTAACAAGTTGATGTTGGACTAACATACTTTGACATTTGGTTTTTGACTGCTTAGAAGATATGTTGGTTTTAACTATGATTCTCTTACATATCTGAATTTTTCAAATGTCATGATGAGATAAACTCTATCTCTGTAGTTGGTTTTGAATGTTTCAATTCTTGAGGTATCTAACGATTTTGTTTGTCAAGAATGTTTTCTGTGTGCAGAGATTACAGATGTCTAAGTCTAGAGTCTGTTTTAGGAGTTTATCTCATGTATTTAATTTCTGGAACTCTTTTGTAAATTTTTGTTGTATGGTGATAGCAACAAAAATATCTTTTTGAATTTTCTTTTGTGGATTTGTGTTTTGTCACGAAACCGCCAAAGGGGGAGATTGTTACGGAATTTGAGTTGGCGTATTTCGTGAATGTATTAAGTCTTGAAGATTGAAGATGAAGAAACTTTGGATCGTATACCTCAATCTCAAGAAAGAAGAATTCAAAAGGATCAGGTACGTTTAACTAAAGAATTTTGATGATCCGAATACTTCTTATAGTGTAGAAACACCTGGAAGAGGTTTTAATTGCTTAACATCAAAAACTGGACATGGGACATGTTCAGGATCCGGATCGTGGCTTTCAATCCGGATCCCGAAAGGTGTTTGTTCATACACTGCTTCAATCCGGATCACAGCTTCTGCAATCCGGATCCCGAACATGGTGTTTTGGTGAAACTGTATGAACGATCCGGATCGGGGACTACGATCCGGATCCCGAACAGGCAATTTTCTGGAAACCGTCTTTTGTGCTTCTGCAATCCGGATCGCCAAATCCAATCCGGATCGCCGTCGGTATTTCTTTCCAGAAAAGGTTGTTTTTGATCCGAATATTCTTCCTAGGGTTTCTAACCTATAAATAGCCCTTCTTTTCATTTCTAGGGCATCCGAGGAAATAGAAAAAGATAGCCGAAAAGAAAAATCCACATATATAGAGAAGAACGGAAATCATTAGATCTATTCAATGGTTCTTCATCTATATTGATTGATTTGATTCTAGGTTTTCCATACTCACATTTTGAGTAGAATCAAATCAATGAATACTTAGATGGTATTTCCGATCTATCTTTAATCTAAGTATTCGGCGGATCATCACCACCCAAACAAACAACGATTTATCCCAAAATCGGCGCGTGGACTCGCGTGGCCTTGTGGATTCAAGGTGCAACCGCTCTCGTGGATTCGGAGCGAGGTACGTTCGTGGATTCGAAGCGTGCCATTGGGTGAAGACCGTGGATTCGGTTGGACGTCGTGGACTCGACGTTGGACGCTGTGGATTCAGCGTTGGGCGCGGATCGTGGATTCGAGAAGCGTCGTGGAGCGAGCGGAGAAGATCTACTAGGAGCGTATGGTAAGAGGTTGAGTCGTCTGTGAGTACGCTATATCACCTTGTACGTGTGTTAATTCTAGTGGATTTCGCCGTGTTATCGGTCCCGTGGTTTTTTACTCCGGTTTGGAGTTTTTCCACGTAAAAATCTTGCGTGTTCTTTTATTTTTCCGCATTGGGTTTATTTGCGCAATGATTTTTTGAGTGTTTATTGTTTACACCTATTCACCCCCCTCTAGGTGTTTTTTCCCCTATTTAGATCCTTATTAACCTAAACCCAACAGTTGTTGTGTTCCTCTCCTTTGGTTATGCCCACTAGGACATCAGAGTTGTTCTCTTGGTTATTGATGCTCAACTATTGTTGTCTAGCCTGCATGCTCTAGGAACTAATTAATGGTTGAATGACCCTTGATAAAATTGTTGATAGTATGAGTACTTTATTTAGTCGCTTAATTATTCTGGATTGCATGTTTAGGGGCAGAATAGTAATTGAGGACTGTAAATTGATGATCATTCATTTGAGATTGTCACCTTAGCTCTTGTTGCTCTAAATTGATTACTCTTGTAAATTAGACTAAAATACTGGGACAAATGCATGTTTAAACTGGTCACTTATCTAAGTCATCTTTTACTGCTACACTATCATTGGGACTTGACTTAGGAGAAACCATGCTTTTTATTTTCCTTCTTTCTCCTATTATTTTAGACTTGAGACATAGTGGCTCGGGTTCGAGCGGGGGTTGGATAGTGTAGTCAGGTGCTGGAGATTTGGGACAGGTTGGGCTTTTGACAGGGTGTTGCGGCGACCACGGATCTTGGGTGGTTGACCGGGTTATACTATTGCATCAGATTGGGTGATGGGGATCGGGCTTTCTTTAGTGGAGGGTTTTTTCCCACTTGATTGAGTCATGATCCAGTCCTGCTATATCAGGTTACTTGTGGTTACTTATTTTTCTCGTGTGGGTCGCTCCCTACGAGTGCCACTCCGGAGTGCGCGGCAGACAGATTTTGAGTCCTGGGGACTCCTTTGCTTCGGTGTTATGCGTAGCTGGCATACCCGTCGCGGCAGAGCAGGCAGTGCCAGTGTCCACTGGCGGTCAGATTGGGTCATTTCGACAGGCTTCATGATACTGATGCATCTTTCCCATCTTTGTTGGGTTATCATATAGAGGCATATTAGGGATAGCATTTATCAGTTGTCATATTTGTCTTCAACCCCTTCTTTTCCTTTCCCTTTTTGCCTCTGATCACCTGGTGGGCATGTCTGAGATGAGGCTTTACCCACTAGGGGAGGCTACTGTTTATAGTAGTACTTACCCCCATTGTCTTTTCTTTGTCTCTTTTTCCCTTGTTTTGCATAGTCTTCTGCGGGAGTTGCTGGGCCGTCAGCAGCTGATCGAGGTAAGAGGATTGCGGACTAGATAGCGAGCCACCCGAGGGATGTAGCTGGAGTTTTTGGTGTACCCGGTTTTCTCAGACAGCTTTTTACTTTTTTCTTTTGGGTCTGGCTTTTGCCAGCTTTTGTATATTTGTGGTGAGCTGGGAGAGATGTTATTTATTTTACAGTTGTACTTTTTACTTCCAGCTTCTGTCTGAGATACAGTAGTTTTAGTTTAGCTCTGATTATTATGCTCTTTTATTATTATCTCTTATATCTGAGCAGGTTACCGACGCTTCGTGTATGCGGGAAATACCGCATGCACGGCGGATCTGTAGACGGGCCCGGGTTCTGGTTTACACCCGGGGCGTGACAGATTAAGTTGGTATCGAGCGGGATGGTCATTGCGCCAGGGGGACAGGCGGAGGGGCAGTGGGGCATGTGACCGCCGACGCGGGGTGCCACGTGGTACCCTGCGATTTGTGGGCGCCACCGCCCCCACGTTCGGCGGTCGGGGGGGCCACATTACGCCCCACGCCTGCTGGCTCCGCACGCATTGTCCGCTGTTCCAGACACGCGTCGTAGGCAGGAGGATTCGGGCGCTGATCGTGGCCGGCCGAGGGAGCTTTTGGGCGCACTATAGCAGCCCAAAAAGTTCCGGCGCGCCAAAAATTTGGCCCAAAAGCCCAAAAAAGGGGGATTTTGTTTGGCTTTTGTGTGAGGCTATAAATAGGCC
>JAQOTM010000087.1:292191-351588 GCA_029168755.2 Tillandsia fasciculata | reverse complement strand
AAAGTTGTTCAACTTTAAGGGTTTTAATTTTCATAAATTTTCGTTTCATTTTGAGTATTTTTTGATATATTTTTTGTATAATCTATTTCTTGTTGCATGAAACGATGACTTTTGTTTAAAGTTGATGCGCTAAAGTGCTTACATACTCTTTCTGATTTTATGGAATTTTCTAAATTATTCTGATGAATGAAATTTGGATCATACTTTACCTCAATCTCAAGAAAGGATAGAATTCAAGATTGATGTCATTTGGAAATCTCCGTAAGTCATCTTTGTAAATCCGTTACATTTTCATAGAGTTTCGTTCTCAAGATTATTTTTGATAGATTTGGTATAATCTATTTCTTGTTGCATGAAAAACTGTTTATAAAGTTTTATGCTTTGTTTTTTTCATACTCTTAGGAGTTTATCTTTTTAAATTTTCTGAAAGAAATTGGATTGAATGACATCTGTGTGAATTCGTTGTTTAAAGCACTTAAATTGATTTCTTGATGGAATACAAATCGGTATTTGAAAAGATTTCAAAATTTGGATTTGTTTCAAGAAATTCTTGCTTTTTGGCTCTGGTGTACCCGTACTTGAATTTTAGTACCGGAACCAAAATTCCGGATTAGAAAACCCAATCCGGATCCCGAATCATGAAAATCCCTGTTTTTCACTTGCGTACCGGTACTCCATGTTTTAGTACCGGAACTACATTGCGGATCCGGATCAAAGTTTCAATCCGGAACCCGAACGAAGGATTTTCGGTTTTGCACTGCGTACCGGTACGCGACTTCTTGTACCGGTACGCGATCTGGATTTCTTTATATTCCGGAACTCCAAGGTTTTTAATTCATCTCTCCCATTTCAAAAACCTCCCTCTCTCTCTCTAAAACATCTCTAAGGGTATTTTCTTCAAGATCAAGAGATTTGTTGCTCTCATTTGTAAGTTTCTTCATGAATCTTGCTTTCTTTAACTTCAAAACCCTAGTTTTTAGGTTTTGATGTTGTTTTTAGAGATTTTTGAATAGATCTTTGCTTCAAATGAAATCTCTTGCATAAATTACCCTTAACTCATGTTTAGAACATATTTGGTACATCTCTATGCATTTAGATTCAGGTTTTCATGCTTATATGATTGAATCTAACATTTTCATATGTTCTTAACATAGAAAAATTGAGAATTAGGGCTTTTGATGTAAATGAATTTTGAATGATGAATCATCAATTGTGACATGTTTAGAATGCTTCTTAGACATGTTTAAACCTTCCTATACGATCAAATCATAGTGCATTGTGTTCTTTGTAGGAAATGGCATTTTCATGGCTACTTGCACTAGTGATTTTGATGGCCACTGGAAGTGGACGTGGTCGTAGTTCTGGAAAGAAAAAGACTACTAAACGATCACGAGATGAAGGTTCGACAAGCTCAGATTCTGAAATTCATCTCAGAATATGAAGAAGAAACGGTTCAAGGAAAGGGGAAAGCACCTATGGCTCCAAGGAAAAAGAAGGGTGCGGATTCTCCTCCGCGTAGAAGTACCGGTGGACCGGTAAGCGCCGCTCTCAACGGAGATCTAATGTTGATGAAAGTGAACAGCATGTAAGTGCAAAACGCCGTGCCAGATTTGCAAACCGTACATGCATTGGAGAGCGTCACGTGAATTTCAACGAGCTATGTCGTGAGGTGCCAGACTTTGCAAGGCTTTTGGAACGAAGTCATATTCGGCCACTTGGCAGAGTCCAACCAAAGATGGGTTTTTGTGTTGAGATCATCAGGGAATTCTATATGAGAGCTAACATACTCCAAAAGGACCATGACACAGGGGCTTTTATCATTGAAACAACAGTTAGAGGCGTCAAATTTGACATTACTCCAGCAGTAATTGGGGCAAACCTTGGACTAGCTGTTGATACTTCTGGTCTTTACTACACAGATGGTGATTTCCAGCATGACACCCATTGGGACACTGTTGTGGATTCAATTTGCAAGTCAGGGACACACACAAATAGGTCATATGTTGAATCAAAGGACCTAAAACCAGAATATCATATTTTGTCCTTAATCGTCTGCTACAACTTATTGCCCACAATGGGGACCAAAAGGATTCGATGGGATCGATTGCTACTTCTCTTTTTCCTTGGTCACCCGAAAATGCAAATGGAATCAACATCAACATTCCATTTCTAATTTGGCAGCAAATGGTACATGTCATTGAGGGATCAAGGCAACGTGACCTTCTACCGTATCCAATCCTGATTACTCGTATTCTGGAAGACCACGGTGTTGACATTTCTTGTACCAAATTTGACTACGGCTTAGGCTCAATCGATGGAATCACGTTAGCCAAGTCAGTTAGCACTTTGAAGACATTTGGACACACAAAGGGCTATGCAAGTGAAGCGACTACGAGCGCACCGCCTCGCCAAGAATCTCCTGAACCAGCTGAAGTGGTAACTCTTCAGTCTTTGCAGAAAAGAATGGAGCAAGGCTTCAAGAAAATCGAGGATGGTTTAAAGAAGATATTCGAAATCCTTGGGTGCAAACACGACGATGTGGTCACTGGAGCAACTGCACCGAGTACATCTCATGGACCTACATCACATGAGGACGAAGATGATTCAGATCAGGATGAGTGATTTTTTTTCCTTCTTGTTTTTGGTTTTTAGTTTCTTTTCACTTTATGATGAACAAGAACTCTAATGGGCATGTAACTATAAACGTATCCTGCTAGTATGTTTCTTTTTGTCTATTTTGATTGTTTGACAATTTGTGACAAAAAGGGGGAGAACAGAAAATATTGATTGAATCACAAAGGGGGAGAACATAGATGCTCAAGACAGGGGGAGAACATGGAGAATATGGAGAACATGGAGAACATGTTGGAATGCTCAAGATAGGGGAAGATAAAGAAAAGATTGAAAGAGCCACAAATCAAAAGAACCAAAAGGAAGACGGATCAAATGTAGGATTTTAATTTCTAACGACTAACGTTTGATTTTGTTTGGAGTTTTGTTTTGCAGGAATTACATCACTTTAAGACTCCAAGTCCTAAGTCATAGAGTATGTTTTAGGACTGTTTGGTTCAAATGTAATTTTGTATTTATTGGATCTTTCACGCAAAGAAAATCAATGTTTTGGTGATGACATTGAATTTCGATTTTTTGGTTTAAGATGAGTGACTTGAGCGGTTTTATGTATTTTTGGGTTTTGTCACGAAATTGCCAAAGGGGGAGATTGTTACGGCTTTTTGGTGTTGGCATATTTCGTGAGTCAAGTCAGTGAGTTGAGTCGGAGTCTTAAAGGGATCAAATTGTCAAATCAGCCTTCGGAGACTCATTGAAGATTCAACATGAGCCCAAGTCAACTCTCAGGTATGATTAAATATTGATCATGGTGATTAAAGTTCGTTTATAATCATTGGAAACAGGAAATTAATGAAAACCGGTTTAGACTTGGTTTTAGGAACTTGGTTTTAACTTACAACTTAATTTAAGTTTGGATTCCGGTACTTGGTTTGTTTTGGATAAAGTTTATCTTGGAAAAATCAGTTTTTACATTGAGTACCGGAACCACACTTGAAGTTCCTCAAACCCGACACAGAATTTTCTGAAATTTGTATTGCGTACCGGAACACAGACTCGCGTACCGGAACACAATAGAAAAATCTGTGTTTTGCACCATTGAGTACCGGAACACAATATTTGGTACCGGTACACAATGTCATCTCGGGAAAAGTTTCCTAAACCGACTCTAATTTGTTTCCAAGGGTTATAAATAGACACTTAGGGTTTCTCGAGAACGGGAGACCAATACCGAAAACACTCGAGAGCAACCCTAGAGGCTAGGTTTTTACCGTTCTTCTTTTTAGCCTCTTTTAGGTCAATTCGACGGTTCTTCCAAGATCTATATTTTGTCGAATTGATCTAAACTTTGCTTAGAAATTCTTTCTATGGTTCCTCAATGATAATCTAAGCAAAGGATCACCATCGAAGCCTATATTTCTTTATCGGCTGAGTTTGCGTCGTGGATTCGACGTAGCACAGTGGATTCGGTGTGTTGAAGGCGTTTCGTGGATTCGAAACGTGTGCTCGTGGATTCGAAACGTGTGCAGTGGACGTGCAATCGGTGGAGCGCAAGGTCCAAAGAACTTGAAGGAGGGGTCGAGTCCGTGGAGTCGGTAATCACCTTGTTATTCTTCAATTCTTAGTGGATTGTTATTGCGTGTTGGTCCCGTGGTTTTTCTCCTGGATTGGAGTTTCCACGTAAATCTCGGTGTGCTGTTTTTTTTATTTCCGCATTGGTTTTTATTTTTGCACTGAGATTGGTTTTTATGATATTACACCTATTCACCCCCCTCTAGGTGTTTGATAGTACCTATTTAGATCCTTGTGGATCCTTAAATAACTCTACACCTGTGAGCTTTTGATTGCTGTGTTGGCTTTCGGCTGGGTTTGCCGAAATTTCTGAAATGAATTTGGACAAATGGAGGTTGGGAATGGATTCAGCACGGAAAAACGCTTGAAAACGGCTATTTGCATGTTTGATTCTGAGTCCGGAAGCCCAAAAACGGACTCCCGGAAGTTTTACTGAAATTCTGGTGCATGGGGGAGCCGTGGACCGGCGGGGGTGCCACGTGGCAGCCCCTGATTGGCCGGCGCACACGGCCTGGTCCACGGGGCGCCAGGGGAGAGACCGGGGTGCATGGCTGGAGGCGTGGACCGGCGGGAATCCACGTGGCAGCGCCGGATTGGATGGCCCACGTCCGCTCGGTCCACGGGAGCGCGTGGGGAGTCGTGGACCGGGGGCGCACCACGTGGCAGCCTCGGATTGGCGGGCTCACGGGCGCGCGGTCCACGCAGCGCGCGGGAGCGGGTATTGGGGCAGGTGCCTTACAGCAGAGGGGCAGGCGGGGCAGTTGAGGAGCGCCACGTGGCGCACGCTGATTCGCGGGGGCCAACCACCGCGCTGACCCCCGGGTGGGGCACGTGGCACTTCCCCGCGGGGCTTGCACGGCTGCCGCCTGTTTGGCGGACACGTGGCAGGCCCCAAGGCGGGTTGGACGGTTGCGGGGTTCGGTCGGATCCCGTGCGACGGGATGGGCTGGGCTGGGCCGCACTGTGCGCGCCCGAAAATTGGCGGGCCGGGCCGCACTGTGCGCGCCCGAAAATCGGGCGGGCCGGGCCGGGCGCCCGAAATCTGGTACAAAATGGGAATTTTGTCAAATGTTTCCCTCAGCCTATAAATACCAACCCGAGCCTCATCTTTTCAGGTTTTTTCTCCCATTTTCGAGCTTCCTCTGCCCGAGCACCCTTAAGAAGATTTGTTCATCTCTTTGTTCTTGATCCACCTGCAAAGATTTTGGATTTTTAGGAGCTCGCATCCCGAGGTTCTGGATTTTTCGGTGCGGCACGACGTTGCATTTCTGGAGTTCCTCTTCGTCGCTGTTCGTTGTAAATTTCCTCCTGGGCTACCCCGACCTTCGTTTTCTGTGATTCTTGCGCGAGCAGACTCCTAAGAGGTAGGGCTTCATCTTTCATTTCGATCGGCTTTCCCGTTTTGAGTTTTTGGCACAGATCCCGAGGCAACACTGTGACCCATTTTCTGTGTGGATGTTTGAGACAGCAGCAGAGTGTTTTGGCCATATCTTCGCGTACGAGCGTCAGACGGAAACGTGCTTATACAACTTTTTCATCTACAGATCGCAAGGAACGCGCTCGTATTTTTCTTGGATTTTTCAGAGATTTATTTCGAGGTGAAAATTCCTGTTTCTCTGTGTACAGTGCTACAGTATTTTAACACAGATTTGTTTGAGTGTACCACCTTGCCGAATTTATATCTTGACTTACCGAACTCAGATTTGGGCGTACAAGCAGCCGTTTCGAAGGTATCGACGCGAGGATCGCTGTGATATTTTTCTGGGAATTTTCTGGGCATTTTCAGCAGGTGAAAATTAAGCATCTTTGGGACTGTTGTTGTATGTGTTGTAAGAGCAGTTTTTGGAATGTATGTGTATTGATGGACTTTGTATTGTGCCCAGGAGAGTTACTGGTGTCGCTAGACTCATTGGAGTAGGAGATTTGGATTTATCTGGTATTTTCAGCTGTTGGGGTTTGGACAGTTAGCACTGCAGGTGGGTGGTTGTTGTGTTCCTCTCCTTTGGTATGCCCACTAGGAACATCAGAGTGTTCCCTTGTTATTGATGCTCAACTTATTGTTGGTAGCCTTGCATGCTCTAGGAAACTAATTAATGGTTGAATGACCCTTGATAAAATTGTCGATAGTATGAGTACTTTATTTAGTCGCTTAATTATTCTGGATTGCATGTTTAGGGGCAGAATAGTAATTGAGGACTGTAAATTGATGATCATTCATTTGAGATTGCCACCTTAGCTCTTGTTGCTCTAAATTGATAACTCTTGTAAATTAGACTAAAATACTGGGACAAATGCATGTTTAAACTGGTCACTTATCTAAGTCATCTTTTTACTGCTACACTATCATTGGGACTTGACTTAGGAGAAACCATGCTTTCATTTTCCTTCTTTCTCCTATTATTTTAGACTTGAGACATAGTGGCTCGGGTTCGAGCGGGGGTTGGATAATGTAGTCAGGTGCTGGAGATTTGGGACAGGTTGGGCTTTTGACAGGGTGTTGCGGCGACCACGGATCTTGGGTGGTTGACCGGGTTATACTATTGCATCAGATTGGGTGATGGGGATCGGGCTTTCTTTAGTGGAGGGTTTTTCCCACTTGATTGAGTCATGATCCAGTCCTGCTATATCAGGTTACTTGTGGTTACTTATTTTCCTCGTGTGGGTCGCTCCCCACGAGTGCCACTCCGGAGTGCGCGGCAGACAGATTTTGAGTCCTGGGGACTCCTTTGCTTCGGTGTTATGCGTAGGCTGGCATACCCGTCGCGGCAGAGCAGGCAGTGCTAGTGTCCACTGGCGGTCAGATTAATTGGGTCGTTTCGACAGGCTTCTTGATACTGATGCATCCTTTCCCATCTTGTTGGGTTATCATGTAGAGGCATATTAGGGATAGCATTTTATCAGTTGTCATATTTGTCTTCACCCCCTTTTTTTTTCTTTCCCTTTTTGCCTCTGATCACCTGGTGGGCATGTCTGAGATGAGGCTTTACCCACTAGGGGAGGCTACTGTTTATAGTAGTAGTTACCCCCATTGTCTTTTCTTTGTCACTTTTTCCCATTATTTTGCAGAGTCCTCTGCGGGAGTTGCTGGGCCGTCAGCAGCTGATCGAGGTAAGAGGATTGCGGACTAGATAGCGAGCCACCCGAGGGACGTAGCTGGAGTTTTTGGTGTACCCGGTTTTCTCAGACAGCTTTTTACTTTTTCTTTTGGGTCTGGCTTTTGCCAGCTTTTTGTATATTTGTGGTGAGCTGGGAGAGATGTTGTATTTATTTTACAGTTGTACTTTTTACTTCCAGCTTCTGTCTGAGATACAGTAGTTTTAGTTTAGCTCTGATTATTATGCTCTTTTATTATTATCTCTTATATCTGAGCAGGTTACCGACGCTTCGTGTACGCGGGAAATACCGCATGCACGGCGGATCTGTAGACGGGCCCGGGTTCTGGTTTACACCCGGGGCGTGACAGATTAAGTTGGTATCAGAGCTTAGGGATAGGTCAGTTGGGACTTAGGAAACCCTAGGCTTTTGGACAGACCCTAGGATGATAGGGCGTGAGTGGCGTGACATTTTGCGAAAGTCGGTGATTTTTATAGTTAACTCTTCCTGTGAGTGAAGAGAGATCGACATAGTCTATTTCTGTTGAACCATTATGTTGGCTGCAGACAACATAAGGTTACAGAAATAGGAGGATGTCTTTTGACTTTCGCTAGATTGGGTCGTGTGGGGTTTTGTTGCTGATGTTTGGTTTCTTGTGGCAGGATGCCTCCTCGACGCCGGATTCCTACTCGGGGTGCCCATTCACCCCCTGACGAGCCAGAGCAGTCCAGACCCTCTGAGCTCAGCGAGTTGAGGGCCTTGGTGGCCCAGTTGGCGGAGGGTCAGCGCCGCCAGGAGCAGAGGATGGACCAGTTCCTTGCCCAGAGAGAGGCACCACCCCCGGCTGTTCCTGAGGCCCCTGTGCCTCCTGTTGCACCTTCTGTGCCGTCGGCGCCATCTTCTAGTAGTGGGGCTCCAGGAGCCATTCAGCCTTTGACTGCGGAGGAGGAGCAAGACATTGCTGACAAACTCTCCAAGTTTGTTCAGCGGGGACCGCCTAGATTTTCAGGGCAGGATGCACAGCCTTGTGATGTTGGGAGATGGCTTTCAGCGATGGAGAAGCTTTTCCGGGACTTTTTCATTGATCCGAGGTATCGAGTGCACATGGCAGTGCACTGTTTGGACGGGGATGCAGATTCTTGGTGGCAGCGGGTAGAGCCACTAGAGTTCCGGACCACCCGACAGCTGCCTTGGGAGGAGTTTCGACGCATGGTTCTGGACACCTACTTCTCGACCAGTGTGAAGAGGAAGTTGGAGGACGACTTGAAGAACCTTCAGCATGGTGATTGGTTTGTTCAGACTTACTTTCAGGAGTTTATGGAGCTGCTCAACTGCGTGCCTCTTGTCGCTCGTGACGGTCCGCACCAGGTGGAGTTGTTCGAGACAGGCCTTCGTCCAGAGATTTACACACTAGTGCATGCCCAGAGATTTCAGACCCTTGAGGCGGCCGCAGAGCATGCACAGTGGGTGGAGAGAGGGAACCAGGTGGTAGCCAGACGGAGGGACGTGGTCGCGCAGAGTTCCGACAGGAAGCGACCAGCCCCTGAGGACGGGGGACAGGCCAGCTCATGGAGACCGCCACGACCGCCGCAGTCCCAGTCTTACGGCCGTGGGCGTTCGGAGAGGAGAGGGCCTGGTGGACCCCAGAGACCGCCGCAGCATCAGCAGCAGCACCAGCAGCAGAGATCGCAGCCGAGGCAGCAGAGATCTCAGCAGCAGTCCTCAAGGCAGCAGCAGCAGCAGCCGAGACAGCCCCGATCTTCTGACCGATGTATCTTCTGCGGGGGTCAGCATGCCGCCGTCACTTGTGATCAGAGATGGGGTCGATGCTTTCGTTGTGGACAGCCGGGGCATGTGCGAGCGACCTGCCCCCTTACTACTTCCTCGGCACCTTCTTCGGCATCGGCTCCATATCCCCCTCAGCAGCAGCGGCCACCAGCTCAGCGGCCTTATGCTCCAGCGAGCAGGCCGTCTACCTCTTATCCTACTGATTTTCGACCTCAAGCACCGAGCGGGCGGGTGTATGCCGCCCAGTTAGCAGATTCTTCAGCGGCAGATCAGGTGGTGGCAGGTATTATCCTACTCTTTGGTATTAGGACTCGCACTTTATTCGACACTGGAGCATCTCATTCTTTCATTAGTCGAGCATTTGCATCCCTTCATGGTTTAGAGATAGAGTCCTTGTCACATGCATTAGAGGTGCAGATTCCTGATCACATTTTACATGTCGAGGAGTGTTGTGTGGTTTGCCCAGTACAGTTGGGGCCTTGGATTTTGCCTGCAGACTTGCTTGTCTTGCAGCAGCTCCAGGATTTTGACTTGGTGCTAGGGATGGATTGACTGTCACGGTATTCCGCCACTATCGACTGCAGGGAGAGGACGGTGACTCTTCGCGAGCCAGGACAGGAGGAGTTCATCTTCAGAGGCTGCCAGAGCACGCTGTTTGCAGCGACCATTTCCTCGACAAGAGCTAGAAGGATGTTGAGCAGAGGTTGCACTGCCTTTCTGGCCATTGTGGTGGAGGTGCCTACGGCGGCACTGGGACTCGAGGATATCCCTATTGTCCGAGAGTTCCCAGATGTGTTTCCCCCAGAGTTGACGACGATGCCGCCGGAGAGGGAGATAGAGTTCGTGATTGATGTGGTCCCTGGGACTGCACCAATCTCAAAGGCACCCTATAGGATGGCGCCAGCCGAGTTGAGGGAGTTGAAAGCCCAGCTTCAGGATCTTTTGGACAGGGGCTTTATCAGACCCAGTGTCTCTCCGTGGGGAGCGCCTGTATTGTTTGTGAAGAAGAAGGATGGGTCACTTCGATTGTGTGTGGATTATAGGGAATTGAACAAAGTGACCATCCGGAATAAGTATCCCCTCCCCCGGATAGATGATTTGTTTGATCAGTTGCAGGGAGCGTCTGTGTTCTCGAAGATTGATCTGCAGTCCGGTTACCACCAGCTGAGGGTGAGGGCCGAGGACATCTCCAAAACGGCTTTCAGATCGCGGTACGGGCATTATGAGTTTACGGTGATGCCTTTCGGGTTGACTAATGCCCCTGCCGCATTCATGGACTTGATGAACAGGATATTTCAGCCGTTTTTGGACCGGTTTGTGGTGGTGTTTATTGATGATATACTGATCTATTCCCGGAGTGATGTGGAGCACGAGGAGCACTTGAGGACTGTGCTACAGCTTCTGCGAGAGAAGAAGCTGTATGCCAAGTTCAAAAAGTGCGAGTTTTGGCTCCGGGAGGTCGCCTTTCTGGGTCATGTTGTTTCAGCTGCTGGAGTGGCGGTGGATCCGGCCAAGGTGGATGCTATTCGAGATTGGCCAAGGCCGACGACTATCACCGAGGTACGGAGCTTTCTTGGATTGGCTGGCTACTATCGTCGTTTTATGGAAGGCTTTGCGAAGCTTTCCTCTCCCCTCACTCGTTTGACCAGGAAAGGGGTTAAGTTTGTTTGGAGTGAGACTTGCCAGAGCTGTTTTGAGGAGCTGAAGCAGAGGTTGATGACCGCTCCGATCCTCGCTCTCCCGGTTATGGGAGAAGGATTTGTGATTTACAGCGATGCCTCACATAGTGGTCTGGGGTGTGTGTTGATGCAGCATGGTAGGGTGATTGCAAATGCTTCACGGCAATTAAAGGACTATGAGAAAAATTACCCTACTCATGATCTTGAGCTGGCAGCGGTGGTGTTTGCTCTGAAGCTGTGGCGACATTATTTGTATGGAGAGCATTGCGAGATATATACTGATCATAAAAGCTTGAAGTATCTGTTCACTCAGAAAGAGCTGAATTTGAGGCAACGCCGGTGGTTGGAACTGTTAAAGGATTATGATCTGAGCATTCTTTATCATCCCGGCAAGGCCAATGTTGTGGCAGATGCTTTGAGTAGGAGGACGAGTCTGAGTCTGATGATCTCACAGCAGGCACCGTTGGTCGAGCAGATGAGGCGGTTACAGTTGGAGGTGGTATCCCCAGGGGTCTCTACTAGACTTATGTCTATGGTCTTGCAGCCCACTCTGTTGGACAGGATCAGGGACATGCAGAGTGAGGACCCCCACTTGGCGAGGATCAGGACGCAGCTTCAGGCAGATCAGACAGGAGATTTTTCGGTGGATAGCTCGGGAGTACTGCGGTACAGGGACCGAGTGTGTGTGCCTATGGATCATGAGACTAGAGATCAGATTTTGAGGGAGGCCCATTATACGCCATATACCATTCATCCTGGTGGTACTAAGATGTATAAGGACCTCAAACACATTTTTGGTGGCCCGGAATGAAGCGGGACATTGGGAGATTTGTAGCTCATTGTTTAACTTGCCAGCAAGTGAAGGCAGAGCATCGGGTTCCTGCTGGCAAGTTGCAGAGTCTTCCAATTCCCGAGTGGAAATGGGACCACGTCACTATGGATTTCGTCACTGGATTGCCGAGGGCATAGAGCGGGGTAGATGCGATTTGGGTTATCGTGGATAGACTCACTAAGTCGGCACACTTCTTACCGGTTCAGATGACTTGGCCACTGGAGCGTCTGGCGCAGTTATATTTGGATGAGGTAGTGAGGCTTCATGGTGTGCCTGCTTCGATTGTTTCAGACAGGGACCGAGATTTGTGTCGCGCTTTTGGGGGAGTTTGCAGTCAGCATTGGGGACTCAGCTCAGGTTTAGCACCGCTTTCCACCCACAGACAGATGGACAGTCTGAGCGCACCATACAGACCCTTGAGGATATGATGAGAGCATGCGTTATGGATTTTGGAGGAGGGTGGTACCGACACTTATCATTGGTTGAGTTCGCGTACAACAATAGCTATCAGGCGAGCATCCAGATGGCTCCGTTTGAGGCGTTGTATGGACGCAAGTGTCGGTCTCCCTTGTACTGGAGTGACGTGGGTGAGAGGAGGACTTTGGGACCGGATTTACTTTTGGAGGCTGAGAAGAAGGTCAGAGTTATCCGCCGACATCTTGAGACAGCCCAGAGTCGTCAGAGGAGCTACGCCGATACTCGACGGCGAGACCTGGAGTTTCAGGTTGGTGATCATGTCTTCTTGAAGGTCTCGCCCTCGAAAGGGGTCCGAAGATTTGGAGTGCGGGGGAAGCTCAGTCCCCGCTATATTGGACCCTTTGAGGTACTTGGCAGAGTTGGTCCTGTGGCTTACAGAGTTGCCCTACCCCCACGCCTGGCCGGAGTTCATGATGTCTTCTACGTCTCAGCTCTGAGGAGATATGTATTTGACCCGTCGCACGTGATTGACTTCACTTCGTTGGAGATCGGCGAGGACTTGGTCTACGAGGAGCGCCCGTTGCGGATTCTTGCTCGTGAGGTGAGGGAATTGCGCAACCGGGTCATTCCGTATGTGAAGATCTTGTGGAGCAATCACGAGGAGCGAGAGGCTACATGGGAGCTGGAGACAGAGATGAGAGACGCCTACCCCTTCTTGTTCGAGGCTTCTGGTTGAGGTACGTCTGTTTTGATTTTTTTTATTTCGAGGACGAAATTTTTTTTTATGGGGAAGGATGTAGGACCCCTGAACCCCATGCAGCTTTTTCCCGTGAATCCACTGTGCAAACACCTGTTGATGGTGTATTTGGCTTATAATGCATCAAAGGGATGCCACCGATGGGCCCTGTGAGCTTTTGATTGCTGTGTTGGCTTTCGGCTGGGTTTGCCAAAATTTCTGAAGAGAATTTGGCTAAACGGAGGTTGGGAATGGATTCAGCACGGAAAAATGCTTGAAAACGGCTATTTGCTTGTTTGATTCTGAGTCCGGAAGCCCAAAAACGGACTCCCGGAAGTTTTACTAAAATTCTGGTGCATGGGGGAGCCGTGGACCGGCGGGGGTGCCACGTGGCAGCCCCTGATTGGCCGGCCCACATGGCCTGGTCCACGGGGCGCCAGGGGAGAGATCGGGGTGCATGGCTGGAGGCGTGGACCGGCGGGAATCCACGTGGCAGCGCCGGATTGGATGGCCCACGTGCGCTCGGTCCACGGGAGCGCGCGGGGAGTCGTGGACCGGGGGCGCGCCACGTGGCAGCCTCGGATTGGCGGGCTCATGGGCGCGCGGTCCATGCAGCGCGCGGAGCGGGTGTTGGGGCAGGTGCCGTACAGCAGAGGGGCAGCCGGGGCAGTTGAGGAGCGCCACGTGGCGCCCGCTGATTCGCGGGCGCCAACCACCGCGCTGACCCCCGGGCGGGGCACGTGGCACTTCCCCGCGGGGCTTGCATGGCTGCCGCCTGTTTGGCGGACACGTGGCAGGCCCCAAGGCGGGTTGGACGGTTGCGGGGTTCGGTCGGATCCCGTGCGACGGGATGGGCCGGGCTGGGCCGCACTGTGCGCGCCCGGAAATTGGCGGGCCGGGCCGCACTGTGCGCGCCCGAAAATCGGGCGCCGGGCCGGGCGCCCGAAATCTGGGACAAAATGGGAATTTTGTCAAATGTTTCCCTCAGCCTATAAATACCAACCCGAGCCTCATCTTTTCAGGTTTTTCTCCTATTTTCGAGCTTCCTCTGCCCGAGCACCCTTAAGAAGATTTGTTCATCTCTTTGTTCTTGATCCACCTGCAAAGATTTTGGATTTTTAGGAGCTCGCATCCCGAGGTTCTGGATTTTTCGGCGCGGCGCGACGTTGCATTTCTGGAGTTCCTCTTCGTCGATGTTCGGTGTAAATTTCCTCCTGGGCTACCCCGACCTTCTTTTTCTGTGATTCTTGCACCAGCAGACTCTAAGAGGTAGGGCTTCATCTTTCATTTTGATCGTGCTTTCCCGTTTCGAATTTTTGGCACAGATCCCGAGGCAACACTGTGACCTATTTTCTGTGTGGATGTTTGAGACAGCAGCAGAGTGTTTCGGCCATATCTTCGCGCATGAGCGTCAGACGGAAACGTGCTTCACAACTTTCCATCTACAGATCGCAAGGAACGCGCTTGTATTTTTCTTGGATTTTTCAGAGATTTATTTCGAGGTGAAAATTCCTGTTTCTCTGTGTACAGTGCTACAGTATTTTAACACAGATTTGTTTGAGTGTACCACCTTGCCGAATTTATATCTTGACTTACCGAACTCAGATTTGGGCGTGCAAGCAGCCGTTTCGAAGGTATCGACGGGAGTATCGCTGTGATATTTTTCTGGGAATTTTCTGGGCATTTTCAGTAGGTGAAAATTAAGCATCTTTGGGACTGTTGTTGTATGTGTTGTAAGAGCAGTTTTTGGAATGTATGTGTATTGATGGACTTTGTATTGTGCCCAAGAGAGTTACTGGTGTCGCTAGACTCATTGGAGTAGGAGATTTGATTTATCTGGTATTTTCAGCTGTTGGGGTTTGGACAGTTAGCACTGCAGGTGGGTGGTTGTTGTTACGGAATTTGTGTTGGCGTATTTCGTGAATGTATTAAGTCTTGAAGATTGAAGATGAAGAAACTTTGGATCGTATACCTCAATCTCAAGAAAGAAGAATTCAAAAGGATCAGGTACGTTTAACTAAAGAATTTTGATGATCCGAATACTTCTTATAGTGTAGAAACACCTGGAAGAGGTTTTAATTGCTTAACATCAAAAACTGGACATGGGACATGTTCAGGATCCGGATCAGACTTGCAATCCGGATCCCGAAAGGTGTTTTGTTCATACACTGCTTCAATCCGGATCACAGCTTCTGCAATCCGGATCCCGAACATGGTGTTTTGGTGAAACTGTATGAACGATCCGGATCGGGGACTACGATCCGGATCCCGAACAAGCAATTTTCTGGAAACCGTCTTTTGTGCTTCTGCAATCCGGATCGCCAAATCCAATCCGGATCGCCGTCGGGATTTCTTTCCAGAAAAGGTTGTTTTTGATCCGAATATTCTTCCTAGGGTTTCTAACCTATAAATAGCCCTCCTTTTCATTTCTAGGGCATCCGAGGAAATAGAAAAGATAGCCGAAAAGAAAAATCCACATATATAGAGAAGAACGGAAATCATTAGATCTATTCAATGGTTCTTCATCTATATTGATTGATTTGATTCTAGGTTTTCCATACTCACATTTTGAGTAGAATCAAATCAATGAATACTTAGATGGTATTTCCGATCTATCTTTAATCTAAGTATTCGGCGGATCATCACCACCCAAACAAACAACGATTTATCCCAAAATCGGCGCGTGGACTCGCGTGGCCTTGTGGATTCAAGGTGCAACCGCTCTCGTGGATTCGGAGCGAGGTACGTTCGTGGATTCGAAGCGTGCCATTGGGTGAAGACCGTGGATTCGGTTGGACGTCGTGGACTCGACGTTGGACGCTGTGGATTCAGCGTTGGGCGCGGATCGTGGATTCGAGAAGCGTCGTGGAGCGAGCGGAGAAGATCTACTAGGAGCGTATGGTAAGAGGTTGAGTCGTCAGTGAGTACGCTATATCACCTTGTACGTGTGTTAATTCTAGTGGATTTCGCCGTGTTATCGGTCCCGTGGTTTTTTACTCCGGTTTGGAGTTTTTCCACGTAAAAATCTTGCGTGTTCTTTTATTTTTCCGCATTGGGTTTATTTGCGCAATGATTTTTTGAGTGTTTATTGTTTACACCTATTCACCCCCCTCTAGGTGTTTTTTCCCCTATTTAGATCCTTATTAACCTAAACCCAACAAGTGGTATCAGAGCGGGAATAGGGTTGTAAACAATGGTTGAAGGTGGAAACATCAATCGACCCCCTTTCTTTGATGGAACAAATTATGCGTACTGGAAAGTGCGGATGAAAGCCTTTTTAATTTCCATCGACGAAAGGGTGTGGCAATCAATTGAATTAGGATGGTCTAATCCAACTGAATTTTTAGATGATGTTCGCACCTTAAAACCTAGGTCGAAATGGACCAAGGAAGAGATAGACTTATCTTCTTACAATGGCAAAGGGATTAATGCTCTATTTAATGCTTTGTCACAAACTGAGTTCTCTCGCGTCTCGGCATGTGAGACTGCGAAAGAAATCTGGGATGTTCTTCAAGTTACGCATGAGGGAACTAACCTAGTGAAGATTCAGAAACTGCAAATGCTCACGAGCAAGTTTGACTCTATCTCTATGGCAGAGAATGAATCCTTCACTGACTATTACACACGATTGCAAGATATCGTGAACTCATGTGCTAACTTGGGAGAGAAGATTCCAGAATTTAAAGTTGTAAGAAAAATTCTAAGAACTCTTCCTGAACGATTTCGCCCGAAGGTCGCAGCCATTGAAACAATTAAACACCCGGACGAAATGCGTGTAGAAGAATTAGTAGGTGCTTTACAAACTTATGAAATGACATTTTCTACTAACTATTCTTCTGGAAAGGCATCCTCTTCTAAGTCTTCAGGTTACGCATTGAAATCAACTAAAGAAGAAGACGCGGATTCATCCTCCTCGGACGACGACGAGAACCTTTCTATGGAGGACTTTGAGAAGCAGCTCGCTCTCTTGACAAGGAAGTTTCGCCGCAACTTTCGAAGGGGAAATTCAAGCAAACCTCAATCCTTCGGAAAGTCGAAGAAAGGCAAGGGTCCTTCAATCACAAGTCAAGAAAGCAAGAGAACTTCTCAAAGGATAAGAAAAGTTCTGAGGGACAAGTTCAGTGCTTCAAATGTCGAGGCTACGGCCACATTGCAACGGAATGTCCCAACAAGAATCCGGCTAAGAAGAAAGCGATGCAAGTCGTTACTTGGGATGACAACTCCACGTCAAATGAGTCATCCTCAAGTGATGAAGAAGACAACGCGACAGCTTTCCACGCGTCCACTACATCTTCACCCTTCATGTGCTTAATGGCAAGTACATCTGACTCATTGTCCAACTCCACTGTTGAAAAGATTGCAACGGACGATGAATCAGATGATTCGGAAGGTGAAGATTTTGTTTTAGCCTACCATAAGCTTTTGAGGGATTCAAAGAAACTGGCTAAGCAAAACAAGGGGTTGAAAGAGAGATTACAGGATCTTGAAGATGAAGTAAAAAGGGTAACCTCTATCTCAACCGATCTTGAAGTGGAAAGGGACAATCTGATTAAGACAAATGTTTCCCTTCAAGAGTCCAATGAGCAACTCGAGAAGAATTATATGGATATGGTGAACAAAGCGAATTACTTCTTGAAGCTCAACGGCGAGGCTCGACAAGAAAAATTGGAAATGACGGAGACCATACGCCAACTGAAGGATGACTTAAAGAGATTTTCTTCTGGAAGGAGTAAGTTGGACAGACTTCTTGGTCTCGGTCAAAGAAATAAGTTCGGCCTCGGATACACTCAAACTGGAGACATTCCAAGTTCGAGTGGTACAGTATTTGTGCCTCAGTCGGTATCTCCTCCTCCGACACCGGTATTCACGACAAGCAACGACAACAAACCTACTACATCCTCCTCGGAATCGACAAGAATGAAGGTATGTTTTCGTTGTGGCATTTCAGGGCACATAAGGAGAAATTGCAAGACGGAAGCCAAACGCACACCTCAAGCACCTCTTGCAATGACTACCAAAAAGGCGATTCCTCGAAAAACAACTGCAAACTATTTGAAGGAAAAGAGCCTTGGTAGCTCACCGCTCAAGACGACATCATCAAGGAGCAGCAACTCTTCAAGCAAGACGCTCTCACCTAGGAAATCAACTCACGATCATTACCGACGCATTCCAAAAAGGTTTGGGTGCGCAAAGGTGAAATCTTCCCTGTCTTGCTACCAATGTTTCTTTGCATGCATATGATAGTTCGTCTTGGTACCTGGATAGCGGGTGTTCCCGTCATATGACCGGCGATAAAAACTGTTTTCAAACTTTGAGAAAAACTCCGGAGGACTTGTTGTTTTCGGAGATGGTCGGTCTTCCAAAATTGTTGGAAAGGGAACGGTAGCTATTCCAGATGGCCCGGTTCTAGATAATGTGTTATTTGTTCATGGCCTTAAGACTAACCTCATAAGCATAAGTCAATTGTGTGATAGTGGTTATTCAGTTAATTTTTCATCTGATAAATGCACTGTAACTGACATGAACCATGCTTTCTTTTTAAAGGGGGTTAGATCAGAAAACAATTGTTATGTAGTTCCTACTAAGATTTCTGAAAAATGTAACCTAGCATCTTTGAAAAATGAAACACTTTGGCATGAAAGGCTAGGTCACATAAACTTTAAGGAACTTGCTAGAATTTCGAATAAAGATGTGGTCAAGGGGGTTCCGAAACTTTCTTTTGAACAAAACCTTGTGTGTGGCGGTTGCCAAAAGGGAAAACAGTCTAGGACTGCACACAAGAATTTGAACCACATAGGTACAAAACGGCCTTTGGAACTTTTGCATATGGACTTAATGGGGCCAACTCGTCAACCATCTCTGGGAGGTAAATGGTATATTTTCTTGTTGGTTGATGATTTTTCTAGATATACTTGGGTAGCTTTCTTAAAAGAAAAAGCTGATACCTTTGATTCTTTTCTCGAAATCTGCAATCGTATTATGATAGAAAAGAATGATAGGATTACTCGAGTTAGGAGTGATAGAGGTGGGGAATTCATAAATTCCAAATTCATTGATTTTTGCACCTCTAAAGGCATTAAACATGAATTCTCCGCACCTTACACACCTCAACAAAATGGTGTAGTCGAGCGCAAAAACAGGGTCGTACAGGAAATGGCACGTGTTATGCTTCACAGCCGGAACTTACCTTTTTATTTTTGGGCTGAAGCGGTGAACACTGCTGTTTATGTTATCAATCGCGTGTATTTGCGCCCGGGGACATTGAATACACCATATGAACTTTGGTTTTGTAGAAAACCTAACATCAAATATTTTCGTATCTTTGGGAGTCGGTGTTTTATTTTGCGTGATCGCGAAAATCTTGGAAAATTTGACTCTCGAAGTGACGAAGGGATTTTCTTAGGTTATTCTACAAACAGCAGAGCATATCGAGTTTTTAACTTAGAATCTAAGACGATCGTAGAATCGATAAATGTTAAGGTAGATGAAGCTTTTCATTTTGAATCTGAAAAATCTACCCTCGATATCTCTCTTGATGATGATACACCTGCTAATGCATCTTCTTCTAACAATTCTTTCGATAATAATGTTGATGCATCTAACGGTTCTTCAAGCTTATCTGATGTGCAGGAATCATCTCGTGTACCTCCGCCTACTCCTCTACCTCAAACGTTACGCATCTCCAAGGATCACCCTGAATCGAACATAATTGGAGATCCACAAGAAGGAGTTAGAACACGGAGACAATTGGTTTGCGGATTTGCATGCTATGTATCTCAAATCGAACCAAGGAATGTTGATGAAGCTCTCCAAGATGACTACTGGATTAAAGCAATGCAGGAAGAGCTCCATCAATTCGAGCGAAACAAAGTCTGGGAATTAACGAAGCCTCCGAAGCAACACAATGTGATAGGTACCAAATGGATCTTCAAGAACAAGAAAAACGAAGAAGGTACTATCATCAGGAACAAAGCAAGGTTAGTTGCTCAAGGCTATTCTCAAGTAGAAGGTATAGACTTTGATGAAACTTTCGCCCCTGTAGCTAGACTCGAGTCCATTCGTATATTGTTTGCGATCGCTTGTCATTTTAAAATCAGATTATTTCAAATGGACGTTAAGAGCGCCTTTTTAAATGGATTTTTAAATGAGGAAGTTTATGTAGCTCAACCGAAAGGTTTTGTGGATCATAAACTACCTAACCATGTTTTTCGTCTGAAAAAGGCTCTTTACGGTCTGAAACAAGCACCGCGAGCATGGTACGAAAGGTTGACAAAGCACCTTTTGGAAAAGGGCTACACTCGAGGGGGAGCTGACAGGACTCTCTTTGTGAAGCATTATCAAAACAATTTCATAGTTGCTCAAATCTATGTTGATGACATTGTTTTTGGAGCAACAAGAGATAATGATGCTTCTAAATTCGCGGAGACCATGGAAAGCGAATTTGAGATGTCCATGATGGGCGAGTTGAATTATTTTCTTGGATTACAAGTTAAACAAAACGATGAAGGAATTCACTTGTGTCAATCCAAGTATGCACTGGAGTTGGTCAAAAAGTTTGATCTTGAAAATTCTAAGGATTTTCCGACTCCAATGGGAACTAGCCATAAGGGACTTGGAAGTGAATCACAAAGTGAGAATGTAGACGAGAAACTGTACCGCAGTATGATTGGGAGTCTACTATATCTCACGGCTAGTCGCCCGGATATATCCTTCAGTGTTGGGATTTGTGCGAGATATCAATCAGCACCGAAGGAGGTTCACCTGAAAGCGGTGAAACGGATCATCCGATATATCAAAGGTACAATCAATTTCGGAATTTGGTATCCTATGGGAACGACTTTGGATATTGTTGGATACTCAGATGCCGATTGGGCTGGATCGGTGGATGACCGGAAAAGCACGAGTGGTGCATGCTTCTATCTTGGCCACTGCCTTGTTGCATGGCACAGTAAAAAGCAGAACTGCATAGCACTCTCGACTGCCGAAGCGGAGTACATTTCTGCAGGAAGTTGTTCAACCCAATTGATTTGGATGAAAAGCGTGTTGAGCGATTTCCGGATTTCAACATCTTCGGTAACCATTTTATGTGACAACACTAGTGCTATTAACATTTCTAAAAACCCTGTGTTGCACTCTAGAACAAAACATATTGAACTTAGATATCATTTTCTTAGAGAGCTAGTTGAATCAAACATTCTTCAACTGTCATATATTTCAACTGAGGATCAATTAGCCGACATCTTAACAAAACCTTTGGATCAAAAACGTTTTATTCACTTGCGTAAAGCAATTGGCATGCTTTCCTTGAAATAAACTCTTTTGAAACCTTTGCTTAGATTAGGTTTTGTTTTTGTTCTTGTTTTGTTTTGTTCTTTATCTATGTTCTGTACATAGCACACTAATTGAGCATAAATCATAATTGACTTTAATTGCATCCTTTTATGCATTTAGAAATTTATTATGCTTTTGATGTCATAATATTTCAATGTTGCAATGATCATTTACGTTAATTAAACCATCTTTTAAGTGATCAAAGTCAATTTCTCTCTCAATGATCTCTTGGTATAGTCATTATCATATTTGATTGCTTAGTCGAGTATGAATTCGAGATCAATGGTTTGGTTGAATACCTTATATATTATATAATTGATAGCCAATTGAGGGGGAGTCAATGAAATGTAAAATGCTCAAAAGATGTGGAAAGAGTTACATCCCAATGAGGAGTGTGAAAACTACCACCACATGGAGGAAATGAAAGAAAAAATATCTACTCCATGAATGAAAAGCAAATTTTTGCTTTGAAAATTGTTGATGAAACTCATATTGAAATACTTGACTCAGTCGTATTTCATGGTTGGTATAAGGTGGGATTTTTGATTTAAGATGCTCAAAGAGCCACTCCTTCAACAGATTGTCTAGATATATTATCTAACTTATCTGGGATTTCAAACATCTATTGATCTTGGTATTTCATTTTCTTTACCAAAATTGATGATTTGATAAAGGCATTACACATAGGATCAGGATAGATGTAATTGAAGTTGTTCAACTTTAAGTGTTTTAACTTTCGTAAATTTTCGTTTCATTTTTGGATATTTTTGATAGATTTTTCATAATCTATTTCTTGTTGCGTGAAACGATGTCGTTTGTTTAAAGTTGACATGGTAATGTGCTTACATACTTTTTCTGGATTTTATTGAGTTTTTCTAAATTTTTCTGAAGAAAAAGTTGTAGCCGATCCGGATCGGGGCAAGTGATCCGGATCCCGAACGCAGGATTTCTCCTGCGGGTGGCCGATCCGGATCACATGCTTGAGCCGATCCGGATCACGGCTAGGGTTCTTATAAAAACATAGAGATTTTCAATTTCTTTTACCCTAATCTCTGGTTTTCAAGCCTCTAGAGTTTCTCTCTCTAGATCTCTTGCTTCTTGGAGCTTCAAAACTCAAAGTTCTTCGGATTCAAGTAAGTTTTATTGATCAAAACTTGGTTTTTACAGTTTTTCATCAAACGTGAGTTGAAAAATTGGAACTTTTTCGTTTGTGAATGGTTTTTGATCAAATTTCTTTTGAAATAAGAACTCTGGGTCAATTAGTTTTGCTTTTATGCTGGGTTTTCTCAAGATAAACGAGTTTTTAGGCTTCGATTTCTAAAAATTCTGGTTTAGGGCATAAAAGAGGAATTTTTGAAAATCATGGAATTGATCTATTTTTAAAATTCTTTTTGGAAAACTAATTTGATTCTTGGCTTCTCTACATGATTATGATTGTCTAGGTACAATGTTTTCAAATTTTTCAAAATTGACGATTTTTCATATGTTCTTGAGTTGGTTTTCACAGGACAATTTCTCAAACTCAAAGCACTAGATCAATGGCATTCTCCTGGCTGATCCTGCTACTTGTTACAATGGTGCTTACTAGAGCAACTAATAAATTGAAAAGGGCCAAGAAACTCCAAAGAAAGGGAGAAGTCGATGTCATTAGTGACACTGAACTTGAAGAAAACGAGAATGAAATTCACTGGGATATGATAACGGATGATGATGATGATGAGGTATTGCCGACTACCTCAAGACAAAAAGGAAAGGCTCCCATGGACACTGGGAAAGCTCCTATGTCTGCTCCAACTATCTCTATAAAACGCAAACGACTTGCTCGCCGTTTTGGACTAAGACAGAACACCAGTGTTGACCCGCCAATTGCTCCTGACTCTCCGCCCCGTGTTGAAGAAGTATTTGTTAACAATGATCGTCTTAGAGCGTTTGCACATCGCGAATGCATTGGTGAAAGGCACGTGAACATTGAGGCTCTACGAGGTCACTGCCCTGAATTTGGTATTTTGATTGAACAAGCGAATCTCATTCAAGTGTGTCGCTTCCCAGAAACTCTCGGCTACTGCCTGCACCATGTGAGGACCTTCTATACCAATGCACGGCATCTTCGGGAATTTGAGAACGGTCCTATGGAGTTCTACACGAATATCCAAGGCACAAGGTTTAAGATCACTCCACAATTGATTGGCGAGGTTTTGGGAATGGAAGCCAGCAAGACAGGAGCTCACTACCTGAAAGGAGTAAATTTGACAAACACTTTATGGCGAAAAGTGATCGAGGGAATTTGTCTCGAGGGAACACAATCAACCGAAAAATCTGTTCGATCTAAAGAACTTCGTCTTGAATATCGCTTCTTAAACTTCATCACGTGTTACAATATACTTCCAAACATGCAGACGAAGGTTGTGAGATGGGAACGGTTGTTGTTCTTGTATCTCATAGGACATCCATCAGAGGCAACGGCATTGAATATCAACATTCCGTACATCATCTGGAATAGAATGGCGCGATATGTCGAGCATCCTCATCCTGCTGAAAGAATTCCATTTCCATTGATTATAATGAGGATTTTAAAGAAATTTCAAGTTGATATCACTTCTACAACCTATCATCAATGTCTGAGCATGATAGATGAGTCCACGATTGTCAAATCCCTTCACAAGTTGCCACATGTCACTCAACCTTCTGCATCTGGAACGAAGCCCGGTACAAGCACGCATGCATCACCATCTCGGCAAGCACCTGGCACAGATGGTGAAGCATCGTTAAATACGATTTTTAAGTCACAGCAACAACTATCCGTTCAGCAGGACCAAATTGTGAAGGAACAACAAAGAATTGCCAATGAGCTTGAGATCACTACAGCAGCTCACATTACCATCACGAAGAAGATAAATTCTGTGCACAAGCGATTGACAAAGATGTTCTACAAGCTGGGTTGCACAAGTTCTGACGATTCAGATTCTGACAACTGACTATCTTTGACTCATTTCTTTTTGTGCAGGATTTTTAGGTTTTAGTCTTATTGATTCTTTTACTTTTAGTTCTCAGTTTGTGCATACTATTAGAACTTTACGTTTTTTTTTCTCTCCTTACATATTGTAGCTCTTGCTACGTTTTGGCTTTGTTTTGTGACAAAAAGGGGGAGAGAGTTTGAGAGAGAGAGAGTTAGAGTTTGCAAAGAACTTTGAACAATGATTGTGAATATCAATGACTAAGTAAGGTAAGTATGACCTCAACTCAACTTTGTTTTTTTTTTTGTGATTTGTGACATGCTTCTATACTAACTATTCGACTAACTATTTGGGCATGTAATATGACTAACAAGTTGATGTTGGACTAACATACTTTGACATTTGGTTTTTGACTGCTTAGAAGATATGTTGGTTTTAACTATGATTCTCTTACATATCTGAATTTTTCAAATGTCATGATGAGAGAAACTCTATCTCTGTAGTTGTTTTTGAATGTTTCAATTCTTGAGGTATCTAACGATTTTGTTTGTCAAGAATGCTTTCTGTGTGCAGAGATTACAGATGTCTAAGTCTAGAGTCTGTTTAGGAGTTTATCTCATGTATTTAATTTCTGGAACTCTTTTGTAAATTTTTGTTGTATGGTGATAGCAACAAAAATATCCTTTTTGAATTTTCTTTTGTGGATTTGTGTTTTGTCACGAAACCGCCAAAGGGGGAGATTGTTACGGAATTTGAGTTGGCGTATTTCGTGAATGTATTAAGTCTTGAAGATTGAAGATGAAGAAACTTTGGATCGTATACCTCAATCTCAAGAAAGAAGAATTCAAAAGGATCAGGTACGTTTAACTAAAGAATTTTGATGATCCGAATACTTCTTATAGTGTAGAAACACCTGGAAGAGGTTTTAATTGCTTAAACATCAAAAACTGGACATGGGACATGTTCAGGATCCGGATCGTGGCTTGCAATCCGGATCCCGAAAGGTGTTTGTTCATACACTGCTTCAATCCGGATCACAGCTTCTGCAATCCGGATCCCGAACATGGTGTTTTGGTGAAACTGTATGAACGATCCGGATCGGGGACTACGATCCGGATCCCGAACAAGCAATTTTCTGGAAACCGTCTTTTGTGCTTCTGCAATCCGGATCGCCAAATCCAATCCGGATCGCCGACGGGATTTCTTTCCAGAAAAGGTTGTTTTTGATCCGAATATTCTTCCTAGGGTTTCTAACCTATAAATAGCCCTTCCTTTTCATTTCTAGGGCATCCGAGGAAATAGAAAAAGATAGCCGAAAAGAAAAATCCACATATATAGAGAAGAACGGAAATCATTAGATCTATTCAATGGTTCTTCATCTATATTGATTGATTTGATTCTAGGTTTTCCATACTCACATTTTGAGTAGAATCAAATCAATGAATACTTAGATGGTATTTCCGATCTATCTTTAATCTAAGTATTCGGCGGATCATCACCACCCAAACAAACAACGATTTATCCCAAAATCGGCGCGTGGACTCGCGTGGCCTTGTGGATTCAAGGTGCAACCGCTCTCGTGGATTCGGAGCGAGGTACGTTCGTGGATTCGAAGCGTGCCATTGGGTGAAGACCGTGGATTCGGTTGGACGTCGTGGACTCGACGTTGGACGCTGTGGATTCAGCGTTGGGCGCGGATCGTGGATTCGAGAAGCGTCGTGGAGCGAGCGGAGAAGATCTACTAGGAGCGTATGGTAAGAGGTTGAGTCGTCAGTGAGTACGCTATATCACCTTGTACGTGTGTTAATTCTAGTGGATTTCGCCGTGTTATCGGTCCCGTGGTTTTTTACTCCGGTTTGGAGTTTTTCCACGTAAAAATCTTGCGTGTTCTTTTATTTTTCCGCATTGGGTTTATTTGCGCAATGATTTTTTGAGTGTTTATTGTTTACACCTATTCACCCCCCTCTAGGTGTTTTTTCCCCTATTTAGATCCTTATTAACCTAAACCCAACAGTTGTTGTGTTCCTCTCCTTTGGTATGCCCACTAGGAACATCAGAGTGTTTCTTGTTATTGATGCTCAACTTATTGTTGGTAGCCTTGCATGCTCTAGGAAACTAATTAATGGTTGAATGACCCTTGATAAAATTGTTGATAGTATGAGTACTTTATTTAGTCGCTTAATTATTCTGGATTGCATGTTTAGGGGCAGAATAGTAATTGAGGACTGTAAATTGATGATCATTCATTTGAGATTGCCACCTTAGCTCTTGTTGCTCTAAATTGATTACTCTTGTAAATTAGACTAAAATACTGGGACAAATGCATGTTTAAACTGGTCACTTATCTAAGTCATCTTTTTACTGCTACACTATCATTGGGACTTGACTTAGGAGAAACCATGCTTTTATTTTCCTTCTTTCTCCTATTATTTTAGACTTGAGACATAGTGGCTCGGGTTCGAGCGGGGGTTGGATAGTGTAGTCAGGTGCTGGAGATTTGGGACAGGTTGGGCTTTTGACAGGGTGTTGCGGCGACCACGGATCTTGGGTGGTTGACCGGGTTATACTATTGCATCAGATTGGGTGATGGGGATCGGGCTTTCTTTAGTGGAGGGTTTTTCCCACTTGATTGAGTCATGATCCAGTCCTGCTATATCAGGTTACTTGTGGTTACTTATTTTTCTCGTGTGGGTCGCTCCCTACGAGTGCCACTCCGGAGTGCGCGGCAGACAGATTTTGAGTCCTGGGGACTCCTTTGCTTCGGTGTTATGCGTAGGCTGGCATACCCGTCGCGGCAGAGCAGGCAGTGCCAGTGTCCACTGGCGGTCAGATTGGGTCGTTTCGACAGGCTTCATGATACTGATGCATCCTTTCCCATCTTTGTTGGGTTATCATATAGAGGCATATTAGGGATAGCATTTTATCAGTTGTCATATTTGTCTTCACCCCCTTTCTTTTCCTTTCCCTTTTTGCCTCTGATCACCTGGTGGGCATGTCTGAGATGAGGCTTTACCCACTAGGGGAGGCTACTGTTTATAGTAGTACTTACCCCTATTGTCTTTTCTTTGTCTCTTTTTCCCCTTGTTTTGCATAGTCTTCTGCGGGAGTTGCTGGGCCGTCAGCAGCTGATCGAGGTAAGAGGATTGCGGACTAGATAGCGAGCCACCCGAGGGATGTAGCTGGAGTTTTTGGTGTACCCGGTTTTCTCAGACAGCTTTTTACTTTTTCTTTTGGGTCTGGCTTTTGCCAGCTTTTCGTATATTTGTCGTGAGCTGGGAGAGATGTTGTATTTATTTTACAGTTGTACTTTTTACTTCCAGCTTCTGTCTGAGATACAGTAGTTTTAGTTTAGCTCTGATTATTATGCTCTTTTATTATTATCTCTTATATCTGAGCAGGTTACCGACGCTTCGTGTACGCGGGAAATACCGCATGCACGACGGATCTGTAGACGGGCCCGGGTTCTGGTTTACACCCGGGGCGTGACAGGCCGGCTCACGCGCGCATGGTCCATGCGCCAGGGGGAGCAGGCGGGGCAGGTGGGGCAGGTGACCGCCGACGCGGGGGTGCCACGTGGTACCCTGCGATTGGTGGGCGCCACCGCCCCACGTTCGGCGGTCGGGGCCACATGACGCACGCCTGCTGGCTCCGCACGCATTGTCCGCTGTTCCAGACACGCGTCGGAGGCAGGAGGATTCGGGCGCTGATCGTGGGCCGGGCCGAGGGAGCTTTTGGGCGCACTATAGCAGCCCAAAAGTTCCGGGCGCCCAAAAATTTGGCCCAAAAGCCCAAAAAAGGGGGATTTTGTTGGCTTTTGTGTGAGGGCTATAAATAGGCCGGGTTCTTGAGCCTTTTAGCTTTTTTTTCCGAGTTTCTTTGCCTCTGAGCCCTCAAGTGACTTTGATCTTCATCTTGTTTTGCATCTTGCGAAGGAGTTTCGGAATTTTCGAAGGCTGCGGCATCGATGTCTTCGGCGAGTTAGCGCAGTGCGACGTTCTTTCGTTGGTGGCCCATTTCCGTTGCGTTTCGGTCCACGAGGTCCACAGAGCTACTTCGATGGAATTTTTGGACGATTTTCATAGTGTTGGATTCACGAGAGGTAAATCTACGATTTTTGTATTTTCCACTCCTCCCAGATTTAAGTTTTTTAGGGGCTTTGGGTATATTTTTTAGCCCTATTTTGCTGGTGGTTTTTCATGGACAGCAGAACCTTGTTGGATTTTTTATCTCTACACTCGAGTATTGGAATTCGACGTTTAAGGACTCGATTGACATCTACGCTTCGCGAGAATCGTTGTTGTATTTTTATTGGAATTTTTGGAATTTATCTCGCAGGAGAGAATTAAGCTTCTTTGGGACTGAAATTTCAGCAAACTATACACGTGGAAATTTTGTGTTGATTGTAACTTTGGACTATATCTTTGTACCCAGGAGCAGTTTTTGAGTGTTTTTGGACCCGTTGGAATTGTGGAAATTGGAGGATTATTCCCGTGTAGTTTCAGCTTTTTGGACTTTAGACAGCTTTGTACTTCCAGGTGGGTTGCTTCGTCTTCAAAACTGGCGGTGTGGTGACCCGGATCTCTGCAGGGCTTCTACAGTGTGACCAGCAGCTTCTGGAGGCCTATGTGGCGTGTCGGCGGTGTTTCTGCACCAATTTGGACACAAGTGATGGACTTCGGGTGTTAAATGGATCACGTGGGTAGTCGGATGACCCCGTCAAATGTTTAGAAGTGGTTTCGCGTGAAATGGATATTAAAATTGGACTCAGCACGAAAATTTGGAGTAAGAACACCTTTCCGGATGCTTTCGGTAATTTTTAGAAATGGAATTTGGTAAAACGGACAGCGAATTTGGATTCAGCGCGTGAAAACGATCGAAATGGACTATTTACTTGTATTTTTCGGAGCCCGGATGCCAAAATGCGGATTTTGAGGCATGTGGGGCACTTTTTCGGCCGGCGGGCAGCGTCGGCGACGGCGGGCAGCGGCGGAGCGCGGCGGCGCGGCCGCGGGCACCGCGGCGGGCAGAGGCGCGGGCCGCCCGGTCCATGGGGCGGGCGTGCACCGGGGACTGGACGCATGGCAGCTTAGGATTGGGCCGGTTCGCGGGGCGCGGTCCACGGGACGCGCAGGGTGTACAGTAGACTGGAGCGGGACACGTGGCAGCTTGTGGTTGGCCGATTCACGTGCGCTCGGTTCACGCAAGGAGTGGAGCAGGTGACCGGGGCAAGTGGCCGTACGGCGGGGCAGGTGGCCGTACGGCGCGGCAGCGTTGACGCGCCACGCGTCAGCACGAGCGCGGGCCATCTGGCGCAACGCGAGACGCCCGATTCGCTGTTGCCTGTTCGGCTATGACGTGGCGCGCTGTGGGCGTTTCAAGCGCTTGATGGACGGCCCAGATCGGGCGCACTGTGTGCGCTCGAATCTTTCCGGGCGCCCGAAACTAGGGATATGGGGGGAATTTCTGGATTTGTTGAGTTTTGGCTATAAAATCCCCCTTTGGAAGCACATTTTGGCCTTCTTCTCGAGCCCATCCCTCTGTGAGGCCTTAAGGAAATTTGTTCTTCATTTTTTGGTGTATCTCGTGATGGATTCCCAAATTTTTGGAGGCCTCGACATCCGCGCTTTCTGCAACGCGGCGCACTGCCACGTTTCTTGGATTTTGGCTTCCACCGTCACTTTTCGGCCCGCAAGGCACCCTGGATCACTCCGATGGTATTTTGAGCCGATTTTTGTGATAGCGCATTCACGAGAGGTACGACTTCATTTTCCATGTTTGCTTCGCCTCATTTTGGGTTTTTGGCATGGTTCCCGAGGTGTTTTTTGACCCCTTTTTTTGCTGTGAGATTTTGGACAGCGGAGGCTTGTCGATTTTCTATCTTGACCTACGAGCATCGGAATGAGGCGTTTAAGGACTCAATTGATATCTACTCTTCGAGAGGAACGCGCTTGTATTTTTATTTGATTTTTCTGAGGACTCTTCGAAGGTGAGATTTAAGCTTCTTTGGGGTTGTATCCCGCAGTTTTCGCAGTGTTGTGGTTTGCCGATTCTCCACCTTGTTTAATTTGTATCTTGGCCTACAGGTGTCAGAATGGGGCGTATAAATACTCGTTTTGGGGCTACTCGTCGCAAGGATCGCAACTGTGATTTTTCTGAGATTTTTAGAGGACTGTATGCAGGTGAAAATTCCTCTCTTCTCTGCTGGTTTGTAAAAACAGCATGTGCTGTTTTTGGGAGTGTTGTGGTGTTGGTCATTGATTGTTGGTGATGTTGTTGGTTGGAACAGAGGCTAGTGCGACTGAATACCGAAGGTGCGGTTTTGGCAGATTTTGGATAGCGTGTGACTACGCACTTCACCGACTTCGGCTTTGCCTGCGGAAAGCGTTTCAGGTGGGTTGCTTCATCCCCAGAACCGGTGGACGGTTCTCTAATTCTATATGTTAGAATGCATGCATGGTTAAATATACAATTAATAGTATTGAGATGTAAGCATGGAAAGTGGCCTAGATCTTGTGGATTAATGCTTACCAATTATTATACATGTTATTTAATCATTGACCTATTCATGTGGGTTTGACATTTTGGTAGTAGCGGGTTTTTAGCATGCCATGTTAGCACATAGTATTTTACGAGGATTGATCATTCGAGGGGACAGGATATTATATCTATGTGCGGGTTTTACTCTGAGGAGTTATTATGGATTATGGATCATGGATTTTGGGCAGGTGTAGTCCATAGATGATTTTGGCATGAGTTTATATTTATATGAAGCTACAATCGATTATACTTCCTTTTATCTTTCTTGAGGACAAATGCATGCTTGTATGGAGATCTAGATAGGCCATCTTTTACTGCTACACTTTCATATTGGGACTTGACTTAGGAGAAACCATCTTTGCTTCTTTTCTCATTTTCTGTCAGTCGTACGGTTCATGTTGCTCGGGTTCGAGCAGGGATTTGGAATAGTGTAGCTGGGATCTTGGTGTCGGGGACAGGCTGTACCGAATTGTGGTAGGCAGGGTTTTCGGCGACCGCGGATATTGGGCGGTTGGCCTGGTGTGGGTTGTTGCACTATGTTGTGGTTTGTAGGGTATTGCGGCAATCGCGGACATTGGAAGGTTGACCGGAGGTTGCTTATGCATCAGATTGGGTATCAGGCTTCTCTAGTGGATGGAGTTTCCCACTTATTGTTTACTGTTGCATCAGATTAGGGATCGAGTTTCCCTTTAGTGGATGGATTTTTCTCACTTTGATCAGAGTCGTGATCCAGTCCTGCTGCTTTATGATACTTATGATACTTATTACTGAGATACTTTACTCGTGTGGGTCGCTCCCCTCGAGTGCCACTCCGGAGTGTGCGACAGGCAGGGTTTAAGTCCTTGAGACTCCTTTTCCCTATTGGTGTTATGTGTTGGCCAGCATACCCGATTTGGCAGGCACAGCAGGCAGTACCAGTGTTTACTGGTGATTAGATTGGGTTTATTACAGGCAGGTACTTTTCTTGTTGCACTCGTGTCAGGGGGCTGAGTGGAGTCTAGTAGCTGTGTTCAGACCAGTGCTAGTGTTGTTAGGAACTGTTTGGGGTTAACGGTGGTCCCGTGGTCGTTGTGAGTTTTCGATCGTTGTGCGAGAGATTGTGGATCCTAAGTCTATCCATTCTGAGAGAGAGCGTGGATTTCGATTATAGCCTGCATGAGCCACTATTCGATAGCGAGTTAGTCTGACTGGACACCCTATGTTGATATACTAGGGAGGCGCAGGCTTGACTGGACCCGATGTGGCAGTCAGCTCGATTGGGTCGATTATGCACCTCGTGTGCTAGTGGTGGCATATCCTTCATTGGTTCTCCCCTTTTGAGCATTTAGATAGAGGCATGGTAGCTGTTGAGTGTCTCCAGCTTTCTTGTTCAGTTTTACTGCATTGGTTATCTTATGCCTCTAGTGGACTTAGTGGGCAGATCGTCGGGCCTGGCAGTGGTACCCACTGAGAACTCCTTTTTTGGTGTAGTTCTCACACCCATTGGGGGAAAACCCCCTCCCTTTCTTTTCTCTCCTTTGTTTTCCAGAGTCTTAGCGGGTGTTGCTGATTCTGCGGTTGTTGATCGAGGCGAGGGAGTTGCGAGCTAGATCCCTACCCGTCGTTGGAGAGTAGCGGTACCCCTTCCGAGGAGATCTTTAGTAGATTAGTTATTTTATCTCCTCTTTTGAGAGACTGTTGTAGTGAGGATATGTTATGTATTGAGAGCCTGTACACTGATGTATTTATTGGAGATACCTCCCTGTTGAGTTCTGGGTTTTGTATCTGAGGATATTGTATGATTATCATTTTTGGGAGATGGACATTGTTGTATTATTCCAGTTGTACAGATGATTGGTTTTAATTTTTCCGCACTTTTATGGTTTAGCTCTGATATCTGTTTAGCTGTAGTACTTTTCTTGTAGGTAGGATGCTTCGCCTATGCGGGGTTTGGCATAGGTGGCGGATCTGTTGGCGAGCCCGGGTCGCAGTTTCGACCCCGGAGCTTGCCAGATTAGGGTGGTATCAGAGCCTAGGTTGTAGGTCATGGTGGACTTAGAAACCCTAGGCTTATGGTTTGATCCTTGGATGACTTCGTGAGAGTCGTGATTTATAGCGAGAGTCCTGATTGAGTTTTATACCTCTCCCAAAGGACGGGATGAGTGATTGGCATGTTTATTCTCCTAAGTGGTTATGTTGGCTGCAGACAACATAACGCTGTGGAATGGGTAACATGCTCTAGACTTTCGCTGGATTGGGTGGAGTGTTTGTGTCGTGCTGATTCGCAGTTTTGTCGTGGTGAGCTGTGTCTCCCCGACGCTGGGTTTTGACCCGTGTGTATCCTGTCACAGCAGTTGACTTTAAGCGGTTGGATTTGGGCCGGATACCCGGATTGACGTCAGAGAGCTCCGGACCCAGATGACAGGATTGTCAGAGGCTTATCAACGGCAAAGTGAGCAACTAGTCTAGGAGACACAGTTGTCGGAGCAGTGGACAGCCTGACAGTGCCTTCCTCCTGAGACCACCTGGTTGCAGTATCCACAGTGGCAGTGATTTCTGTGGCGCCGGCGGAGCGAGTAGCCCCCTCCGTGCCAATGTTTAGTGCCAAGGCACCGAGGCAGGGTGGATAGCTGACAGCTGATGAGCTGTGGGACCTCATCGATCGATGGAGCCAGTTTTGGCAGACGAACCACCCCGATTCGTGGAATTGAGTTGGAGCCTTTGGAGGCAGAATCGTGGTTGGTGATGATGGAGAGACTAATTGAGAGCCTCCGTGTGCTGAGGGTTATGCAGTTGTTGAACTGCGCGCGCCAGGTTTCGAGGGACGAGACGCATAGGATATGTGTGACTGGGAGTGGATTGCGCCATGATACCTTTCAGTTGATTTGGTCCCTCCTATACAAATTTTGGATTTTGGATGCCTCGATAGAGTAGGCATTGTGTTTAGAGCTGGGCGCTGCAATCCCTTTGGATGGGGATCTGCCGCCAGAGGCGAGTTCTGGATAGAGGCGCTTGACACTAGATGATGGAGAACAGATTGGCCGGCAGTGGCATTCCTGATTTTTCTCCAGGGTAGCGAATTTCTGAGACATCAGAGGTCGGGTAGACCCCGATGGCAGCATCAGCATCTATATCAGAGTAGCGCAGCGGTAGCGTGGATTTGTTGTCTGCGGAGGACCATATCCGTCGCCTAAGTGTGAGCAGAGGCAGAGGTCGTGCTCTCTATGTGGGTAGTTTTGTTATTTTCTGGCAGACTGAGCGACAACCGCTTGCATCGTGTGGATGAATCTGTACCGCCCGGTTGGAGGGCGCCACGGTAGGGGATCAGATTGTCGCAGGTGTGATTTCATCTCAGCAGTCGGAGTTAGAGCATTTTACATTCCTGCCTGGACTAGAGGCAGAGTTGTGACCACGTGCACTAGAGGTACAGGTTACTGTTGGTGTTGTGCATGTGGAGGAGGCTTGTGGATCATGTTCAGCGCGGTTGAGGCCGCGAGTATACCGGCAGACTTATTGGTATTTGTGTCAGTTCGGTGTTTTGACCCAGTGCTTGGGATTGGCTGGCACAGTGCCACATGATGTTTGACTGCGGAGAGAAAAGGCTATGACCTTCTGCGAGGCAGACAAGCGAGGCTTGTTTGTTGAGACAGTTAGAGCACACATGTCGCAGCGACAGTGTGAAAGGTGCCTACGACGGCACCGGGACTCAAGGATATTCCTGTTGCCCGTGAGATCCCGAGTGTGAGTCCACTCGAGCCGATGATTATGCCGCCGGGTAGGGAGATTGAGATTGCGATTGACGTGGTTCTGGAAATCGTGCCAACCTCAATAGCACCTCATTAGATATCATCTGTAGAGCTGAGAGAGTTGATGGCACAGATGCAGGGATCTGATGGATCGAGGGTCTGTTTGACCTCGTGCCACGCCGTTGATACACGGTAGTGATGCCACGTCGTTGATACACGACTGTGAGAGCTCTTTTGTGGTTTGAGCACAGGCAGGTCCGGGTATTATTCAGGACCTTTTGATGGAGTTATACTCCGGCAGTTGTTCGACTGATGCATGTATCTATTTGGAATCATACAGCTGAGTATTTCGCCAAGATGGTGTTCAGGACACGGTAGGGGCATTATGAGTACAGTGAGGCCAAATGGAATGACTAATGCCCTGTCGCCTCTAAGATTGAGGAATTTTGGTTCCAGCTGGACTTGAACGGATTGATAGCGGTATTCTCCAGGGATATTTTGATTTCCCCCCCCCCCCCCGCCCCTTTTTTCCTGTGTGATTTAGAGCTTGTGGAGCACTTGTAGATGGTGTGACAAGGTCTGTGAGGAAGAAGCTATATGTCAAGTTGTTGTGGTACAACTTTTAGCTTCGGGAACATACCCACTTGGGCCACATTATTCTAGCCGTAGGGGCGGCAGTGGAAATCCGGCCAAAATGGATGCTATTCGAGGCTGGCCGAGACCGGCAGTTATTGTTGAGGTGAGAAGCTTCTTGGACTGGGCTGTGCCAGCAGAGCTTGACGAGCGGATGATGAGATTGATACCAGCGCCGATTTTAGCTTAGTCAGCGGTGGGAGATGGATTTGAGAGATACAGTGATGCCTCCCATAGTGGCTATGGAGTTACAGTTGGATTATTGATGAGCATCCTGTATCACCCCGACAAGGCCACTGTGGTAGCGGATACCTGGAGTCGGAGAGCTATTTGGGGTTGAGTTTGATGACTCCGTAGCTGGCGCTGGGTGGGACCGTTGAGGTGAACAGGGCTCGAGGTTGTGTCCCTGGGGGTTCCTTTTGATGGTAGACTACGGTGGAGCAGTCCACTCGGATGGTCAGGATTTAAGAGCGACCGAGTGAGGACCCTGGCTTGTCAACGCTTCTTCCCTTCATGGATGATCGCGTGGGGGTGTTTTTGGTTGCACTGGTTATTCTTCCCTTTTCCCCCAGCTTTGGTTGGAGTCCCTGAGGTTTTTCCACATCTCAGCTCAGGAGTGTTATGTTTTTGGATCCCTCGCCCGTGATTGACTCGTTTCTTTGAGATCTGTGAGAGTTTGGAGTACGAGGGACGCCCGTCGCGAATTCTGGCTCGTGAGATAAGAGAATTACGCAATTGGACCATGCCGTACTGGTTGTTGTTGCTGAGGAGTAATCACGGGGAGTGACAGATGACTTGAGAGCTGGAGACGGCGGTGTTGAGTACCTACCCTAGTTTTGAGACTCCCTTTTGAGCTGCGTTAGTTTCAAGGACGAAATTTTCTTTTAGTGGGGGAGGATGTGGTGACCCGGATCTCTGCAGGGCTTCTACAGTGTGACCAGCAGCTTCTGGAGGCCTATGTGGCGTGTCGGCGATGTTTCTGCACCAATTTGGACACAAGTGATGGACTTCGGGTGTTAAATGGATCACGTGGGTAATCGGATGACCCCGTCGAATGTTTAGAAGTGGTTTCGCGTGAAACGGATATTAAAATTAGACACAGTGCAAAAATTTGGAGTAAGAACACCTTTCCGGATGCCTTCGGTAATTTTTAGAAATGGAATTTGGCAAAACGGACAGCGGATTTGGATTCAGCGCGCGAAAACACTCGAAATGGACTATTTACTTGTATTTTTCGGAGCCCGGATGCCAAAATGCAGATTTTGAGGCATGTGGGGCACTGTTCCGACCGGCGGGCAGAGTCGGCGACGGCGGGCGGCGGCGCGGCCGCGGGCAGCGCGGCGGGCAGAGGCGCGGGCCGCCCGGTCCACGGGGCGGGCGTGCACCGGGGACTGGACGCGTGGCAGCTTAGGATTGGGCCGGTTCGCGGGGCGCGGTCCACGGGACGCGCGGGGTGTACGGTAGACCGGAGCGGGACACATGGCAGCTTGTGGTTGGCCAGTTCACGTGCACTCGGTCCACGCAAGGAGTGGAGCAGGTGATCGGGGCAGGTGGCCATACGGCGGGGCAGGTGGCCGTACGGCGCGGCAGCGTTGACGCGCGGGCGCGCCACGCGTCAGCACGAGCGCGGGCCATGTAGTGCAGCGCGGGACGCCCGATTCGCTGTTGCCAGTTCGGCTATGACGTGGCGCGCTGTGGGCATTTCGGGTGCTTGATGGACAGCCCAGAATGGGCGCACTGTGTGCGCCCGAATCTTTCCGGGCGCCCGAAACCAGGGATATAGGGGGAATTTCTGGATTTGTTGAGTTTTGGCTATAAAATCCCCCTTTGGCATCACATTTTGGCCTTCTTCCCGAGCCCATCCCTCTTTGAGGCCTTAAGGAAATTTGTTCTTCATTTTGTGGTGCATCTCGTGATGAATTCCCAATTTTTTTTGGAGGCCTCGACATCCGCGCTTTCTGCGATGCGGCGCACTGCGACATTTCTTGGATTTTGGCTTCCACCATCACTTTTCGGTCCGTGAGGCACCCTGGATCACCCCGATAGTATTTTTAGCCAATTTTTGTGGCAGCGCATTCACAAGAGGTACGGCTTCGTTTTCCGTGTTGATCACTTCGCCTCATTTTGGGTTTTTGGCATGGTTCCCGAGGTGTTTTCTGACCCCTTTTTCTGTTGTGAGATTTTGGACAGCAGAGGCTTGTCGATTTTCTATCTTGACCTACCAGCATCGGAATGAGACGTTTAAGGACTTGATTGATATCTACTCTTCGAGAGAAACACATTCGTATTTTTATTGGATTTTTTTTAGGACTCTTCGAAGGTGAGATTTAAGCTTCTTTGGGGTTGTATCCCGTAGTTTTCGCAGTATTGTGGTTTGCCGACGCACCACCTTGTTTAATTTGTATCTTGGCCTACAGGTGTCAGAATGGGGCGTATAACTCCTCTCCCCTCCTCTCCCCCCACACACACCATCTCTACTCACCAACCCTTGCATTCGTGCTGATGCTGGCTGATGCTTCTGTTCCATCGCCGCTTTTCTGTCCCGAGCCTGGCGGATTGCCGGAGTTGGTGCCCTCTCTGTTTCTTCCTTCTTCTCTACCTACCACGATCTCTGCCTACCGCTCGCCATACTACTTCTCTCGCATCGCCGCTTTTCTGTCCCGAGCCTGAATGACCGCCATGAAATTAGGAACAGTAACTGTATTTCCTTTACAACTGAAACAGCCATGAATGACCGTCGAAGTTTTCTGTCCCGAGCCTGGCGGATTGCCGGCGGATTGCCGGAGTAAGTTGATATTAATTCCTCATAGGATATTAATACCAATTACTAACTGTATTTCCTCAGCATAAAGCATCATCTCGAAGTTTTCTGTCCCGAGCCTGGCGGATTGCCGGATTTGGTGCCCTCTCTATTTCTTCCTTCTTCTCTACCTACCGCGAATCGGTAAGAAGATTGTCCTCCTCCTCCATGCGACTCTCTCTATCTCTCCTCCTTCTGCTGACGGGAAGTTGTGTACGATCGGATCTATTGTATCTCCGATATTAAATGGTGGCTTAATTAAATAGTAAAATGGTATTCTCCCTGGCCCCGGCTTTGCTGTTGGTATGATCGATCTACTACCCACAACTCTCTCTCTCTCTGCCTCTCTCCCTTACTTTATTCGGCAATATATACTGTTGGAATGGTGAGTTCCTTTGCCCACTTGCTTTGTATCTTGCAACTTCTTCTTTCTTCTATTGCTGTCTATATCTGCAGACAAGGGTTTGGTCAGCTTTTCTAATAGGACTTCAATCTAACGAAGGACAACCTACCAATTACTAAAAGTAGGTAGAGAGGAGATGCATAAGATCTCTTGATTACACACCCTAGCAGGAATTAATATCAACGTACTCGGTGCAACGGCTGCCAAGTAATAGAAGATATAGTTCTTTTATTCTCCAAAATAAATAATGGTGCTTTAATGAGGTAAACGAAATTTTTACCTGCTTTTTTCCCCTCTTTTTCCTTTCTTTGTTTTTAATGCTCTTAGTTTTTGCTTGCTTTCTTAGGCAAGATGTTCCCTAAACAAAGGTTAAGAAGATAAGTTTTTGGTTGTGAATGTGTAGTAACCATGATTTTTAAAACAAGATTTTAAGTTTATATAATTTTCGAAATTAATTAAATAGCAAAAATGGATAATTAGTAGTGCAATTGTGGCTCTAAAAATATTAATTTTTGATTGGGGTTTAATCTCGAAAATCCGAGATCACCATTGCGACCGTCTAGTCGAAACAAGAAAAGTTGATATTCACATGTCTTCGATCCGACGGTCGGATCTTCCGCAAAACAGCGAAAGAAAAGCAGGCCCCACAACTTAAGTTGTGAATAGTAACCCCTGATTTAATTCCCCTCTCAACCAACGTCGGCCGTTTCGCCGTCTGGACCCCTGATATAGTGGTATGAGTAGTCAATTCTAGCTATTTTCGACGTTCTGAGCACAATGGCACTGACAGAATTCGCGTTTGGTGACCCGGGTGCATCGAAATGCATGCGTCATTCTATAACATACAGAACTTTATGACCCTAGATTTTATTCGAGCGCCGAATCAAGCAAGCAAATACGCTACTTGAAAGGTCTCGACGAGCCGGATGTCGTGGCGAAGTCCGTTTCGCAATTCGACGAACCGTTTGTCTCGAAATGCGTGAAAAGTGCCGAAAAAGGGGGTATTTTTGAAGAAACCCTAATATTTTATGTACCAAAATTTATGAGGCTTCTTGGTGAGGGTTCTGGGTGCATTTGTCACCTACAGCAGGGACTTGAGTGTTAGTGGTTAGTTGTGTAAGGGCTAAACCGAAATTTTTGCAAAAAAATGCATTAAACCCTTTGTGACTCTTGGGCTATTCGTGGGAGGTTACACGAGGTGGTTCTTGGGATTCCTAACTCCCAGGAGTTATTCCTCATAACCCTGGGTGCGGGGTAAGCCGAGGAGTCACCACCCATAGAGAGAGAAACCGAGAGAGAGGAATGAGAGGGAAGGTTGGAGCAAAGTTGCTCCAACTTGTTTTCTGGAGCCTCAGTAGTGTTCTCCTGCATCTGAAGATCGAGCCGGAGCTTGCTGGAGGCTGCGCGTTGTCGTGGAGAGGAACCGGCTTCATCCCTTCTTCTCCAACTTCGGCAAAGGTGAGTTTCTTCCACCTTTGGTTTTTAGGTCCCTAAACCTTAGGAAGTAGCCTCTATAGGTTGTAAGGATGCTCCCTATAGAGCCCCGAGCCCCCATGCATGGCCGGTTGCCGGCGGAGGAAACTTCTTCGCCGGAACCCTATTTTGCTCCGCCACGGCCAAACTTCGCAACCAATGGACCAAATGAAAAACTAAAATGATGGGAAAAGACTGTAGAAGATGAGAATCATCTCCACCAAATTTGGTGGAGTTTGGTTGAGTAACCACGTTGCAGATTGAAACCCTAGTTTTCGGGTTTTTGCACTTTGGCCGAGCTTTGTGCTCCGGCGTCGGCGAGCCTCCCTACCTCCGGCCACTTGGCCAAGAAGCTTCCTGAGATCATTTAGGTTCCATCCATGCATTTGCATGGCATCCATGCAGCCCAAATGTGGGGGTGCCATGGATGACCCGAGTTGGGATCATTTTGCGGTGGCCGACCTTCCGGCCGTCGCCGGCAGGTGGGGAGTAGTCGGGAAGTTTGCTGGGACCAAGAGCAATCTATCCATGCCCCTGCATGGGCTCTATGCAGCCTTGGTGGAAATCCACCATTAGAGGTGGTGAAGCTCAAAACCGAGCTTTGCTCCGCCGCGCCGCCGCCGTGTCCTGTCGCCGGGCATGGGTTCAGGTAAGTTCGTGGAGTGATTTTGCACCTGTTGGTGCAAGTGGTTGAGTCCCAAAACTTTCGGATGAGTGGTCACCATTTTCGAAGCTTTAGCTTCATCTTCAACCTTGGTTCCCGGCCAATCCGAGAGAGAAGCTTGATCCAAGTTGCAGGGAAAATCTTCTGCAACTTGGAGGAGCATTTCCCTCCATCTTAGGAAGCCCCAGGTTGCCCCTCTGCAGAGAACTAGCTTGGGATTCATTTGCTTGTGTGTTGAGAAAGTGTGCACACCAATTGTTTGATAAAATGCCTCAATGAAGAAAAGTTTGGTTTCAGGTTTCGAGCTGAATATGAAAGTTGCTCCATGCTTTCCCCTGAGCTTGATGCTCACTTCAGATCAAATGTGGTCAGTGTGGATTTGTGTGTGGAGTAAGGTTGTAAAGTTAGAGAGCAAGGGGTTGGGATCTTTTGATCCAGCAATTTCTGGGCTGCTAAATAGCAAGCCTCTGAGTCCCTGTGCTGTCCAGAGATAAATGAACAAGTTGGTTTTAAGTTTGCATAGTTAGATTTCAAATTGGAGCAAGTTGAAACTCTAGAAAGGCTAGATGGCCTTGGGTCTGTTTGGGGCTATTTGCGAAGCTGCGACAGTGAGCTCCTGGCTATTTTGGGGTCACTGGACGCGATGCTCGCGTTAGATTTGGGTTTGGTCGAGCCAAAGAATTTAAAATGCCTTAAGGCTAGGTTAGTATAGTAAGTTATGGCCCAAAGTTTTCCTCCGGTTCCGTGCTGCTGCAAATTAGTGAGCACAGTGTTCAGCGAGTTGAGGGTCACCTACTGGAGGTGACAGTTCGTAAAAAAATAATATCCCGATTAAGAGAATGAGCAAAAATGGCTCTTAAATGGCTATAAAAGTGCAATTTTGGAAACCCTAGGGGTCTAATTGCAATTGTAACAGCGTGTGCTGCCTAGGGCAGTGTGTATGTAATTCCTAAGGTTTTTGTTAGGAATCCAACGGCTCCCGTTGAGCGAAAATTTGTTATCGGTCTGAAAATCGGCAAAATCGTCGATTTAACGGCGTCCCGGTGGTAATCGCGCAATTCGGGAAATTGCGGCGGTTCCGCCTAGCCGACTGTTGAGTCCCAGTAGAATCTGGTTGAGTCAGCGGCAAAGGGTTAAAGCCCGAGTCTCCCGGAAATCCAAAAGGAATTCCCGGGAGGGGCATTTTGGTAATCTTATTACCATAGAGTTATAATTAGCCAAGTGATATCGTCGAGTGTTATTGTTGGAACATTCCAACGCTGTAGATAAAGTCGGATTCTGCTATTCGGGTCTAGGTGAGTCATTGGTCGGGTTTGAGTTTCCCCTGATCAGTACTTTTGATTCAGGTTGGCACGGTTTGACTCCGGTCTTCGAGCATTCCGTCAGGTGCGTTTTAGTCGCTTGCAAACGACAGGTGGGTTTATCTTCGGTCCGGGCTTTATCAGTTCGGCCCTCTGGGGTATAGTATTGGTTGGACCCCTGTTCTTGTAGCCTAGATGCATTTTGAGCCTGCCTTTTTATTGATCAGTTTCATTCTGCTATATGCTAAGTTATGATCCTTATCTGCAAAATTGATTATATGATACCTTGCATGATTGATCTTTAGTTGCTTCAATTATTATGACTTTATTCCTGGACATTTGCCATGCCTGATTGGTCATTAGCTAGCTTGCATATTTATACTTGATTATTAGTATATCCTGATCCATGTTCTAGTAGTTGTTGATTATATTCTGCATATGATTGAGATTTAGTGGCTATTCTGCATTGCACCCTTGTTGGGATTTTGGTCATTTGCTAGTTTGCATACCTGATTATCAGTACTCCCTGATTATATCTGATCCATGCTATAGTAGTTGATGATTATTCCTGCATGTGAGTTGAGATTCAGTTGGTTTCTGATATTGCATCCTTGTTGGGATTGTTTCGGCTTGTTGTTGATCGTTTGAGTTGAGATTCTGTTGGCATACTACTGTTGCATCCCAGTGGGAATTTTCCCGGCTTGTTGCCGATTACCGGTCTGTGGACCGTGAGCTTGAGCATTTGCATTATGATCACCCGCATCGCTGTACTTCACGAACATCAGCGGAGTAATTACCCGCAGCGATGTTCTTTGCCGATAAAGTGGTTTGTTGAAAGACCCGTGACCCCCAAAGGGGGGAATGTCAGCCAGGTGGTGCCAGGTGGGTAGTTTCCCTGAGGTCTTGTAGACCAATATGGTGGCTTATGATTGGGTATTTTATTATTTCAGTTATTGATGGATAGTGTCTGTTCAGCATGCTTTCCTATTATGATTGTTCAGTTCCTTTCAATATTTGTTTCAGCATACTCCTGATGAAATCGTTATCTGCTTTACATGTTGATTGATTATCCGCTTCTTCAGTATACTCTTGATAAAATCATTCCCTGCTTTACATATTGATTGATCATCCGCTTCTTAACCATGCTTACCTAATATGTTGATTTTCTACTATCCTCTAGTATTGTATGCCAGTAGGTACGATCTGCTATTTCTCGGCTCGTCGTGCCCACTGGGATACACTATCGATGTATCTCACACCCCCTGGGTGACCATTTTTCAGGTCGGTCGGGTGCTGGGATGTTGGAACGTGTTGGTGAGGTTCCGTGTTAGCAATCGACCCATGGCAGCCGATATTTTTAATTATTTCGCAAATTTTGTAAAAGAATTGTAATCATAACTTGTTGTATTTAAATTGTTTAGTTATACGTAGTTTAGTTACTCTGATGTTGTTGCAAAAGCTTAACCGTCCATATATAGAAAAGGCTCAATTCCAAAGAGGAATGGGACTCTTCTATATATGTGGCGGTCTGTCATGCCATGGCTTGGTTTTTAAAACTCTGATATAAAAAAAAAAAAAAAAAAAAAAAAAAAAAAAAAAAAAAAAAATTAGACAGTGTTTTTCGAACTCGGGGCGTGACAGAATGTTTTGCATACATCTTTTCAAATATGCTAATACTTTACACCAAGACCTATCTACAGCACCAAAGTACTAATTGGCCTTCAAAAAGTAGGTTGTCAATGCAACTTCAAGCAAAGATCCATTAGGAGTTCAAATTTTGGAGTCTCGAGTTCTGATTCCACAAGCAAAATGGTTTTGGATAAGCGTCAGTACAATGGTTGGGTATATTCTGGCTTTCAATGTTGGATATATTTTGGATAAGCATCAGTCCAATGGTTGGATATATTCTTGCTTTGATCACCAATATTATCCTGTCAGAAAGCTGATAGATTAGCCATTAATGTGAAATTAGGAACACTAACTGTATTTCCTTTACAACTGAAACAGATCAACAATGCTGGATCAAATGCATACAGTTTCAAGCCGTTGGTAGAAACTTCTGATGAAGATCTCATGTAAGCTTTCACTTTCATAATCTCCTGGATGTCGCTGCATGCTTTCGATCTTTAACTTGTTAGTTTACTATTCTATGAAGGGAAGTTGTTATGACAAATACGCTTGGCTTGATGATTTGTTGCCGCGAGGTAATGTTTATTTGTAACTTGCTCTTCGAACAGTAAAAGCAACACAAAAAAGTAGATTCCTGCTTCTACTTTTGGTTTCTCTTTGTAACTTTGTAGGCAATAAACATGATGCTAAACCAGCCTCGAGGTGGTCATATATTTAACATTGATGGTGCAGGTTCTGATGGAAGGCCGACTCCTCGGTGTGTTTCGCAGACATTAAGTTTTTGCTGGTATTAAAACAGAGTTAGGACTTAGAAATATGTGGTAAATTTTGCTATTGATAGGCTTAAAGAATTAATGTGTTTCCCTTGAATTTAGTATGTATAGGTCTGTAGTTCAGAATAATGTTGAGCATGAGCTGCTTGCATTGCTTGGTTCCTCATCAAGTACAAATGCTAGATGTGCAGTTTCTAACTTTATTCTTTCTTACTTTTATCTTCCTTTTTGCTAATGGTCGATCCATCAATTTTAATGAATGGTTGGAAACTTAGGAGCTTTGTAGAAAACGTTTTAGGTAATTTTGTTGTACGAACCTCCCTTTGAGTGAGCTTTTCATCAAGAAATCTTTTATTTTTTCTTAACTTTCCATCTGTTGACATTGCAGGCTCGCAGAAGATGAGGGGGCATCCACCAGCAACAAATAATTAGCCTTTTTCTACTAACAACAAATAATCAGACTGCTCTACGTATTAATCATGCATCTTTTTGGATTTAAAGTTGAAGTGATGCTATTTGTTAATGAACAATTGGTATATGTATTAATTGTACTTTTGTGCTCCTTTTTTCTGACTTATAAAGTTGAAAACCTTATAATATATAAAATATTTCTATCTTTATAAATAATTTATTATTCATTGCTTAATAATTATTAATTATTAATATTAATTTACTGTAAATATATTCGTCTGCCGCGAAGCGCGGGTCTTTAACTAGTATATATTAATATTCCTCTTATTTTTTAGGAGGTGAAAACAATCAAATACTATTGTACTTTTTAAAAAATTATACTCTCTTCTTTATTTTTCAAATACAAATTTGTATCACTACAACAAAATTGGGTTATAGATAATGGAGGATCAAATGATGATACAATTAAGGAATTGATTATAGATAAATCAAATTCTCATAACTAAGAATCTACCAATTATGACAAGTATTCAAATCACGAAAAATTAAGGAAACTCAAGAATGGCAATCTCGCAAGTATGGCAACCAAACCAAATTGAAACTATTTGAATTCAAATGTTGTACACTTATAGAATGTAATTGTGTAAATATTATAATCCCAAGAATAATGAGATTATATTTTGTATCCAATAATGCTATATATTAAGTGTTGGTTTTGTGCTCTTCATTGTGCACAACAACCATTTTTCCATCAATTACGATTTCCTTTATGGTATCAGAGCCATAAGACGTCAGTCATCATACTTGATCTAATGGCCACTTCCGGTGCTTCCTCTTCCACCACAAGCCCCACATTTGTTATTGCTAACATTAGCAATTTAGTCTCTATTAAACTTGATCGCGGCAACTATCTGTTATGGCGACAACAATTTCTTCCCGTTCTTTTTGCTCATGACTTGATGAGTTTTATTAATGGATCCCAAGAGTGTCCATCAAAATTCTTCAAAAATGCAGATGGCACTATTACCGACACTATCAATCCGTCCTTTTTGGAGTGGATGAAACAAGATCGTCATCTACTCTCTTGGATTCAAGCAACCCTCACCGAAGGCGTACTTGCTCAAGTTGTCGGCTTACAATCCTCCCGCGACGTTTGGGTTGCACTGGAACGTCGGTATGCTTCTCTCTCACGTGCCCATATTTCACAACTTACGACTCAACTTCAAACTATCAAAAAGGGAGGTATGTTTATCACTTATTATATGAATAAAATAAAAGCCATATCGGATAATTTGGCGGCTGTTGGTAAATCGGTTCATGACGATGATTTGATTTATCATATTGTTCATGGTCTTCCCCCGGAATATGACCCCATTCGGGTCTCTATTCGCACTAATCCTTCTATTTCTACTGTTGAGGAAGTGCATGCTATTTTAGCCAGTGAAGAGCTACTTTTGGAGGAACGACGTCAACTTCAATCCTCCATCACCCATGAATCCACCGCCTTCATTGCACAAAATAATTCTTCTCAAAACAGCCTTGGCTCCAATTATGGCCGAGGGCGCAATACTAATAATGGCAGGGGACGTGGAAGAGGACGTGGTAGTTATGGCCGAGGTGGAGGCCAACATCCACGCAACAACAACACAAGTGCAAATGGTGGGCAACGACTTGCCAAATCTGCAATCGAATTGGCCACATTGCACTCGACTGTCATCATCGAATAGACTTTGCATATCAAGGGCGTACTCCTCCTTAGCGCCTTCAAGCAATGGTGGCAACAACTTCTCCCTCCGCTGATCAAACTTGGTATGCTGACACCGGAGCCACCAACAACTTAACTTCTGATCTCTCCAATCTTACTATTCGCACCGACTATCAAGGAAGCGACAAAATATCTGTAGGCAATGGACAAGGTTTGCGCATTCTCCATACTAGTTCATCCGTACTTCATACCCCATCTTAATCTTTTCAACTAAACAACTTATTACATGTTCCTGAAATATCAACCAATTTAGTCTCCGTTAACCAGTTTTATAAAGATAACGATTGTTATTTTCTCTTTGACTCTCATGGTTTTTGTGTGAAGGACAAACAGTCGGGGAAGACACTTTTCCAAGGGCTGAGTGAAAATGGACTATATCCCATTAAATCCGTCAAAAACAATCAACATAAATCTGGTCTTTTTGCTCTTATTGGCGAAAGAGTTTCCTCTTCAGTCTGGCATCACAGGCGTGGCCATCCTTTTGCTACTACTTTGCATTATTTATCTGCGCATTCTGATATCTTTTTAAAATGTTCTATAAAAGAAATAAATTTTTGTGATTCATGTCAACTTGCCAAAAGTCATCGTCTTCCTTTTCTCCCTTCTACTTATGTATCTTCTTCAACTTTAGAACTTTTACATATGGATGTTTGGGGTGTAGTGTTATGGTTTTTCCCCATGCAACTTTTTCGATGAATCCACTTTGTTTAACACCTAGTGTTGGTGTTTGGCCCATGGTGCATCAAAGGGGTGCCACAGATGGAGCCTGTGAGATTTTGTAGCTGTTTGGGCCTTCGGCTGTATTTGTCGAAGTTTAGAAATTGAATTTGGCCAAACGGAGGTTGGATTTGGATTCAGCGCGGAAAAACGCTTGAAAACGGCTATTTGCTTGTTGAATTTGGAGTCCGGATGACCAAAAACGGGCTTCCGGAAGTTTTCGGGGCTTTTCGGTGCATGGGGGGTGTCGGTGGACCGCCGGCTGCCACGTGGCGGCCTGTAATTGGCCGGTTCGCGACGTTCGGTCCACGGAGTGGCGCGGCTGGGTGCATGAGCCCGGCGCAGGACACGTGGCAGGCGGGGATTGGCAGGCCTTTGGTGCGCGGTCCACAGGAATTCGACCGGCGGGTGCACAGTTTGAGCGCCGGTGCACGGGTTCGGGCGGGAACCACGTTTCGAACCCTGATTGGCGGGCGCATGGGTGCGCGGTCTACGGAGTTCCCCGCGCGGGTGCATGGACCCGGCGCAGGGACACGTGGCAGCAGGTGAGTGGCGGGCTCAGCTTGCGCGGTGCACGGAGTCCGTGAAGTCCCGCCTCGGGACGGAGCGCGCACAGGGGGGCGCTGACCCGGCTGTTGGCCGCACTCGAGTGCGCCACGCGTCGCGACGCGAGCGGCGGCCGTACTCGAGTGCGCCACGCGTCAGCGCGTGATAGGCGGCCCGTACCTACCCCGCTGACCGCGGGAGGACACGTGGCGCACAGCGGAGAGCTTTGCACCGCTGTTCCCTGTTATGGGGACACGTGTCAGCCCCAGGAATTTTCGGGCGCGTCGGACGGGGGCCGTCCGACCCTTCTTCGGGTTTTCGGGCGCCCGAAAGTTGCGCCCGAAAACCCGGCCCACTTATGGCTTTGGGCTGAGCCTATAAAAAGGCCTCCTGGGTCCTTTTTCGGGCTTTTTACACCTCTTTTCACTGTGGAGTCTTCAGAGAAGTTTTTCCCCTCACAGTATACTATCCATTGGAGGACTTTTAGGATTTACGGAGGCACGCATCCCGAGGTTAGCTATTTTGCGGCGCGGCGCGACGCTTGTTCACCTTCGACCCGCTTCGACCCTTTTCAGTGTTTGGGCTCCCCCGACTCACCCCGACCTCCTCTTTCGACAATTTTTGCGCCATCGGACTCTCGACTGGTAGGACTTCAACCTTTGTGTTTCGAGCTTCCTCGATTTCCTTGCTGATCTTAGAGCTTTTCGAGCTTCCATTTGACCCATTTTTCTTCCCTGATTTTTGGACAGCACCGCAGTGTTCTGGCTGTAACTTTGCGCACAGGCATCGGATCGAGGCGATTCAAAAGGCAAAGTTCGTCTACATTTCGCAAGGAATCTCCTGGATTTTTCTCAGATTTTTTTGGATTTTTCACGAAGGTGAGAATCTTCTTTTTCTGTGGTTCTTTGTTACAGAAATTTGGTACAGTTTTGTTTGGGGTGTTCCCCTTGCCGGATTTTTATCTCAGCGTAGGAAACTCCGATTTGGACGTGCAGGTACTCGTTTTGACGGGTTCGTCGCAAGGATCGCGATAGTATTTTTCTTGGATTTTTCTGGGCATTTTTCGCAGGTAAAAATTTGAGAACTCTGGACTGTGGTTTTAGGGGACAGATTTTGGGAAAATGAGAATGATTGGCTTATGCACTTTCCTTTGGGGTATGTTGTACAGATTTGTGACGAGTTTTGGACAGAGCGAGGGATTCGCATTTGGGGACTTGGATTAGCGCTCGAGGTGGGTGATGTTGTGAACCTCGTACTTGTGAATGTCACTAGGCCTATTAGCACTACAAGAAATTATAGCTATAACGACTAAGTTTTAACGACGGGCGCCATAAGTGGTCGTTAAAAAGAATCAATTAACGACGGGGGTAAATAACGGTCGTTAAAAATAAACAAATTAACGACAGGTGCAATACTTCGTCGCTAAAAGCAACAAAATTAACGACGGGTGCAATAAATGGTCGCTAAAAATAGGTAAATTAACGACGGATGCAATACATGGTCGCTACAAGCGTTGAATTTAACGACGGACACAATAAGTCGTCGCTAATAGGAATCAAATTAACGACGGGCGCAATTAATGGTCGTTAAAAGTAACAAAATTAACGACGAGTGCAATAAATGGTCGCTAAAAGTAAGTAAATTAACGACGGGTGCAATACGTGGTCGTTACAAGTGTTTAATTTAACGACGGACAAAATAAGTCGTCGCTAATAGAAATCAAATTAACGACGGGTGCAATAAGTTGTCGCTAAATACAACAAAATTAACGAAGGGCGTAATAAGTTGTCGGTAAAAACAACCAAATTAATTAACTAAAATTTATTTTTTAAAATTTGATTCGGACTCAAATTTAAAATTTTTATTTTAATAAAAATCGTGGTGCGAACGACACCTCAGTGTCCCTCCTCCGACCCGTCCCTCGCGGAATCCCCTTCCCCCTAGGGTTTCACCTCCTCCTCCTCCTCCTCATCGTCGCCGCGTCGATTCCCACCTCCGCCGCCGAGTCGCCGACGTGCGTCGCGGTGTACAACGAGGGCGGCGCCCCCGCCGTGCTCCGCTCCGCCCAATGCCCCCGATGGACCCTCCTCCGCCGCCGCCCCTCGCCACCTCCGCCGCCGTAGTGGGGATGCCACGTCGCCGCTCACCAGGGGCGGCGCCGCTCCCAGGAGGATCGCACCTTCTGCGCCCTCGGCATCCGCATCCCTTTCATCGGTACCCTAATCCCCTTGTAAAATTTTAGGTTTGAATCCTTTGATGATGCATGGATAGTCCCTGTTGTTTTACCATTTAATTCACCAAAATCATTCAAATCCAAAAAAAAAAAAAAAAATATCAAAAGTTGGAGGAGGTCCTTAAGCACATGGAGTCAGGTATGCAATTGCAACTCGTAGGAAAGTTTAGGAAGTAAAATTTTTGAAATGAAACGTTTGGGGACTAAGTTGCAGTATGCTTCTGGGGAGCTTTTGGGCTATATGTGTTTATAACTACGGTTAGTACATCAACTCTTTCTTACATCCTTTCAATCTGTCCTTTATCAATGTATGGAACTCATCTTAGCAACAAGGATCAAAGTATAAATCATATCACTATGTTGACAAGTGTCATCAAAGAGTGTGTTAATCATTATAAATGTTCATTTAAAGGTCCAAGAGAAACAACAAGATCTCTGACTTGTACAAAAAAAAATGTGGTCCATACCTTTTTTTCTCGCACTAGATGTTCCGAGTATTTTTTTAGATTCTTGAGCTCGTTATTGTCTAACTGCTGCAAGTTAATCTATATGGAAGATCCTGATACGTGTGATTTTCTTGTAGTTTGGGCTTGTTGTATCAATACTTGGCTTTCTCTTTCTCTTATTTTGGTCACAAATTTTTTTTTAATCTAAAATTTCAGTGCACTTGTAGTTTTTAATTCATTTGCCTAATTGAGCTACTATGTGAACATTTATCTCTAACAGGCCTTTCGTTTTTTGTGTAGCATACACTAATTAGGAAAGGTTGCAGACCACTAGCAGGATATGTGATCCCTCTAATACCATGTCTCACATATTCTGTGTACTATGGTGGGTTTCTTGTCCAATTTTTGATTGAAAAGATGGGGATGATGGGTTCTCTTCCACAGCCATATGGTTAGTTACTTCTTTCTCCCTCTTTAGCTAATGCCTATTTTGTTCTCAAATTTGGAATATATATATAGATCTATTATACCTTCATCAATTGTTCAGTATACTAGACATCACATACTTACCTGTTCCTAGTTAGGGACTTACGATATATATTGGTTGTCCTTCAAAACTTTTAACTCTGGAGTTTAGCTAAATACAATTCCTAGTTTGAGACTTACGATATATAGTGGCTATCCTTCGAAACTTTAAATCTGGAGTTTAGCTAAATTGTATTATATAAATGGTCTCTATTGCAGGATATTTTGTGCCTGATGTCACAGTTGCAGCAGTGGTTGGGCTCGTGACAGGGTGGTGTTTTGGTCCATTACTACCTGATCTATGACCTAGCAAAGAAGCACCTTGTTAATGAGGTTAGTTGACTATATTTAAGTTCTTTATTTTAGTATTTAAGTTGTGTTGTTGTTGCTGCTGCTGTATCTTTGATGAACTTGTGCCTGTGAATTGGTTGTTTTAGCTGAAGTATCCTGAGAGCTGCTTGCGATTTGAGTATGATCCCAAATTTCCAATCAGGGGTCTGTAGTATGATAAACTCAATGGATGCCTCCTGAAACTCGATTTCTTTGGATTCATAGAGCTAGATGGTTGCTTTTTCGGACGTCAAAAGGTAACAAATTTATTTTTGTGCCGTAGAAATGTACGGAATCTTGCACCTAGTGAAGTTGACTTGTTCTTTTAAATTTTTTTTAATGCCTTATAGATACTCAAAACTCAATAGCATAAACATTCTGTCTCTTTCTGCAGCTAAACTTTCAGTTGTTGCTGATCAGTCCTGTTGTGGGTCTTCTACATAGTGGTGTTTCTCGAAGCTCCTATATACATGTGTTTCCTTAAACCTTAACATCATTCTGATGTCATTTCTTTTCTCAACATCATCGGTTTTCTATATAATGAAGATCAATATATTGAGATATATTAAAGAAATTTGGCTGATTTATCATTATCTTCTAATTAACTGTTCTGTTTCTGTTGGTGTAAAAGCAAATGATTTGAGACCTTCTTATTCTTCGAGAGCGGAACTTCATACTAAACTTTGTGAAACTCAAAAGGAAAATGAGTCACTTAAAAGTCGCATTGACGGAATGGAGGTAGAACTTCGAGCAATTAAGGAAATGCTACAACAACAATTCAATGCTCCTCCAAGAAACACAATATTAATATTGTTAATAGTAATTATCCAAAAGCATATCTTCATTTAAATTTTCTAAAATATTATTTTTTATTACAAGAAGTTTCACATATGTCTTATATTATTTTAGTAATGTTGTAATAATATTTACTGTGGTCTTTTGCAGATAACTGAAGATGTACGTATTTGAGCAAAGAGGATCGTCTTGAAGCCAACAGACTAGATTTCCAATTATTTTTTTTCTGTTCTTCTTTCGAAGCACAATGGAACATATATGGCAACTTTTAATTTTCTTTTTCAGTCGTCATTTAAGTTTATTTTGGAGTGGTTACTTTTAATTTAGTAAATATTTTGGCAATTTTATATGTAGACTTGAAATGGTGTGTATGTGATGGTTGCATGTTTGATGACAATACTTTTGATAATTATTTTGACAAAATAATGTGTATGTGAATGTAGTTTTAATTGAATGTAATGTCTTCTCTATTGTATTTATTGATATTTGGTTTAATGGTAATATATATGTTGTATTATTATACATTTATTAGCGATCAAAATACTGGTCGTTATTATTATACCTTTTTCAAAATGTACATTTTTTAGCGACCAAAATTTTGGTCGTTATCATTATATATTTTTTCTAAAGGTTTACTTTTAGCGACGACAATTTTAGTCGTTATTGTCATATTATTTCATAATAATTTAATTATTAGCGACGAAAATATTGGTCGTTAAATTTACAAACTTCTAAATCATAAGCTTATTAGCGACGATGAATAGGTCGCTATTGTTGCATTATATGGTCACTAATGAATACTGATTAACGACCGGAAATTTCTCCGTCGTTAAAAAGTTTCGTCGTTAAAAAGCAATAACGACCGGTTTATACGGTCACTAATGAATACTGATTAACGACCGGAAATTTCTCCGTCGTAAAAAAGAAATAACGACCGGTTTTTCTAAACCGTCGTTAATTCTTTTAGTAAGGAAGGCAATAACGACGGGTGACGACGACATTTTATCCCGTCGTTAGTTGTTTTTAACGACGAAAAATGGAACAATAACGACGACTTTTCCTTTCGTTATAGGGCAATTTTCTTGTAGTGTAGAATGCCTTGATCATGTGCTATTAATTGTGAATGTATCAAGCATGCTTGCATGAGATTAAGATTCCTTTGATAATATTTGCATTGTTAGCAAGCTACAAGTTAGTAAGTGGTGTTTCCATGTTTTAAATATGCAGTTAATTATTTGGAAATAATACTAAAGCCATGTCATGTTGTATGTTAAGTGAAGGTTTAAGCATGTGGTTAGAATTCATGTTGTAAAAAGGGGAAACTTGCTAGTAGATTATGCATCCAAATTGTATCATGAATCATATGTCATGCCACATATACATCAGTGGTTCCAAACACTTAATGTTGCATATGTTAGACTAATTGAAATGGTTTTATCAAGTAAAGGACTTTGCATCCTTGAATGGTCATCTAGTTAGGCCACTTTTTTCTGCTACACATACATGCTGGAATTGACTTAGGAGAAACCATGCTCTTTCTTCATTCTCCTATTGTCTAGTCTTAGGGAATTGTGTTGTCAGATGTTCAGAGTTGGGACAGTCGGGGATTGATGGTTGGGTGTTGCGGCAACCGCGGACTGTGGGCGGTTGACCGGCTTTGTAGTATTATTATTATTATTACATCAGATTGGAGGTGAGGGATCGGGCTTCTTTAGTGGTTGGTCTTACCCACATGTTTAGAGTCTTGATCCAGTCCTGCTACATCAGATACTTATGGTTACATACTTTACTCGTGTGGGTCGCTCCCCTCGAGTGCCACTCCGGAGTAGGCTTAGGGCCGTGCCGTGTGCCGGTCGATTGGATACTTTTGGGATCGTGCCGTGTGCCGATCAGTTACTGGTTCTTGAGATGACAGCAGAGCAGGCAGTACCAGTGTTACTGGTGTTTCGATTGGGTTGGTCTTGTAGTCTGTGACATTCTGGTGCATATCATTAGCTATTCTTTTAGCTATGCATCTTTGAGGCATGTTAGTGGTAGCTCTTCATCAGTAGGGTTACTTGTAGCTTACCACCTTCATTCACATTTCGCCTCTGATAGTCCTAGTGGGCATGCATGAGTTTGAGGTCTACCCACTAGGGGAGGCTACTGTTTTTATAGTAGTTCTCACCCCCCACTGTTTTCTCTTTTCTTTTCCCTCTTTGTTTTGCAGAGTCTTCTGCGGGAGTTGCGGGACCCTCTACCCAGGATCGAGGTAAGAGGATAGCTGACTAGATAGTTACTTCCCCGATTTCGAGTTTTGTAGTTTTGGATGTATCCCCTGTACTCTCAGACAGTTGTATTTTCTTTTATTTTGGGTCTGGCTTCTGCCAGCTGTTTGTATTTATTTCGTGAGCTGGGAGAGACACATGTACTTATTTGATAGCTTTATTGTACTTTTACTTTCCAGCTTTTGTCTGAGATGTATTAGTTTTAGTTTTAGCTCTGTTATATGCTCCTTTATTATATTTCTTATATATCTGAGCAGGTTACCAGCGCTTCGTGTACACGGAAAATACCGTGTGCTCGGCGGATCTGTGATTGAGCCCGGGTTCTGGTTTACACCCGGGACGTGACAGATTAAGTTGGTATCAGAGCTTAGGGATAGGTCAGTTGGGACTTAGGAAACCCTAGGCATTGGACAGACCCTAGGATGGCAGGGCGTGAGTGACGTGACATTTTGCGAAAGTCGGTAATTTATTGTATTAAACTCTTCCTGTGAGTGAAGAGGGACTGGCATATCCTAATTCTGGGGAACCATTATGTTGGCTGCAGACAACATAAGGTCACAGAAATGGGAGGATGACCATGACTTTCGCTGGATTGGGTCGAGAGTGGTTTTGTTTACTTACCCGTGGTTCTTGTATGACAGGATGCCTCCTAGGCGGCAGATCCCTACCCGGGGTACCCCTATACCCCCGGAGGAGCCGGAGCAGTCTGGGCCGTCCGAGATTAGTGAGCTGAGGGCCATGGTGGCCCAGTTGGCGGAGAGTCACCGCCGACAGGAGCAGAGGTTCGAGCAGTTGCTTGCCCAGGTTGGGGCACCTCCCCCTACTACTGTAGAGGCCCCTGTTCCCCCTGTTGTACCACCGGTTATTCCACCTGCCCCTTCGGCACCGTCATCGAGCAGTGGGGCTCAGGGAGCGTTCAGGCCTTTGACCACAGTGGAGGAGCGGGAGTTTGCTGACAAACTCACCGAGTTTTGTCAGCGAGGACCACACAGGTTCTCTGGACGGAGCACCCACCCTTGGGAGATTGGATCGTGGTTAGCATCAATGGAGAAGTTATTCAGAGACTTCTTCATTGACCCGAAATACAGAGTTCATATGGCTGTGCATTGTTTGGAGGGGGACGCAGATGTTTGGTGGCGCCGGGTCGAGCCGTTGGAGTTCCAGATTACCCGGCAGCTACCGTGGTCGGAGTTCAGGCGGATGATCCTCGACACTTATTTCTCCACGAGCGTGAAGAAAAAGATAGAAGATGACTTGAAGAATCTCCTGCAGGGGGATCGGCCAGTGTGGGACTATTACCAGGAGTTTACGCAGTTGCTCAACTGCGTGCCTTATGTCGCCAGGGATGGGCCGCACCAGGTGGAGCTTTTTGATACAGGACTGCGCCCTGAGATCTATACCTTGGTGCACGCCCAGAGGCTCCAGACTTTATCAGAGGCAGTGGATCATGCCCAGTGGGTCGAGAGGGGAGACCACGTTGTCTCTAGACGTGGAGGTCTGGTCGCTCAGAGTTCTGAGAGGAAGCGACCAGCGACTGATGATGGGGGACAGGCCAGTTCCTGGAGGCCGCCCCGGCCGCCACCGCCTCAGTTTTCGGGCCGTGGGCGTTCGGAGCGGCGAGGGCCTGGGGGATCCCAGAGGCCCACGCAGCAGCAGCAGCAGCAGCTCCAGCGACAGCAGCAGCAGAGGTCGCAGTCGCGACAGCAGGGGTCACAGCGGCAGTCACAGCGGCAGCAGCAGCAGTAGTCTCGGAGACCACAGCAGCAGTCCCGACAGCCCCAGTCGTCAGATAGATGTATTTTCTGTGGAGGGCAGCACTATCCCAGTACTTGCGATCAGCGATGGGGACGCTGTTATATTTGTGGACAGTCTGGTCACATGCGAGCTACTTGCCCTTATGCGGCGTCGACGGCTCCTTCCTCAGCCTCAGCCCCTTCAGTGCCACAGCAGCGGCCTTATACTCCAGCGAGTAGGGCTCCTTCCTCCCACCCTGCAGATCATCGACCACCAGCTCAGAGCGGGCGAGTCTACGCCGCCCAGGTAGGGGACTTCGCGGCAGCCGATCACGTGGTGGCAGGTATCACTCTACTTTTTGGTATTAGAGCTCGCACTTTATTTGATACCGGTGCATCACATTCTTTTATTAGTAGATCTTTTACATCATCCCATGGACTAGAGTTAGATCGGTTGCCACATGCATTAGAGGTACAGATTCCTGCTCATACATTGCATGTAGAGGAGTGTTGTTGGTCTAGCCCTGTACAGATTGAGTCTTGGATTTTGCCAGCGGACCTGATGGTCCTTAGTCAGCTGTGAGATTTCGACATTGTACTTGGGATGGATTGGCTGGCTCGCTATTTCGCGACGATTGATTGCGCCGCGAGGACTGTGACTTTTAGCGAGCCAGGCCAGGAGGTATTTGTTTACAGGGGGTGCCAGAGTGCTTTCTTCGCCTCGATAGTTTCGACTTCCCGCGCGAGGCAGATGATGCGCAGTGGATGCGTGGCCTTTTTGGCTTCTGTGGTTATGGAGCCCACGGCGGCATCGGGACTCGCGGATATCCCTATTGTCCACGAGTTCACGGATGTGTTCCCTCCAGAGCTGATTAGCATGCCGCTGGATAGGGAGATTGAGTTTTTGATTGACGTAGTCCCAGGAACTGCGCCAATCTCTAAGGCTCCTTACCGTATGGCACCGGCTGAGCTGCGAGAGTTAAAGGCGCAACTACAGGACTTAATGGACAAAGGTTTTGTAAGACCGAGTGTATCGCCTTGGGGAGCGCCGGTGCTGTTTGTGAAGAAGAAGGATGGTTCACTTCGACTTTGTGTTGATTACCGGGAGTTGAATAAAGTGACCATCAAGAACAAGTACCCTTTGCCGCGCATTGATGACTTATTTGATCAGCTGCAAGGGTCTTGTGTCTTCTCCAAAATTGATCTACAGTCTGGTTACCACCAATTGAAGGTGAAGGCCGAGGACATCCCAAAGACGGCGTTCAGGACGCGGTACGGGCATTATGAGTTCACCGTTATGCCTTTTGGATTGACAAATACCCCTGCTGCTTTTATGGATTTAATGAACAGGATTTTTCGACCATACCTGGACCGGTTTGTCGTTGTTTTCATTGATGATATCCTGGTTTACTCCCGGAGTGATGCAAAGCATGAGGAGCACTTGAGGATTGTACTGCAACTTCTGAGAGAGAGGAAGTTGTATGCCAAGTTGTCTAAGTGCGAATTTTGGCTTCGGGAGGTTATCTTCTTGGGGCACGTGATTTCAGCCGCTGGAGTGGCAGTAGACCCGGCGAAGATTGTGGCAGTCCGGGATTGGCCCCGACCGACGACGGTATCTGAGGTCCGCAGTTTTATGGGCTTGGCTGGATATTACCGTCTGTTTGTGGAAGGTTTTGCGAAACTTTCCACACCCCTCACTCGTCTGACGCGAAAAGGGATTAAGTTTGTTTGGAGTGAGGATTGCCAGAGAAGCTTTGAGGAATTAAAGAACAGATTGATGACGGCTCCTATCCTTTCCCTCCCTGTTATGGGGAAAGGATACGTGATTTACAGTGACGCATCGCACAGTGGACTTGGTTGCGTGCTGATGCAGGAGGGTAGGGTAATCGCTTATGCCTCTCGGCAACTGAAGGATTACGAAAAGAATTACCCTACCCATGACTTGGAGCTAGCTGCAGTGATTTTGCACTGAAGTTGTGGCGCCATTACCTGTATGGGGAGCACTGCGAGATATACACAGACCACAAGAGCCTGAAATACCTGTTCACACAGAAGGAGCTCAATTTGAGGCAGCGCAGATGGTTGGAATTGTTGAAGGACTTTGATGTGGACATATTATACCATCCTGGCAAGGCCAACGTGGTTGCTGATGCCCTGAGCAGGAGAGCAGTACAGAGTCTATCCTTGATGATCACTGATCAGGCGCCACTACTTGAGCAGATGAGGCGGCCGGAGCTCGAGGTTGTGTCCCCTGGGGTCTCTGCTAGACTTATGTCTCTAGTCGTGCAGCCCACTCTGCTGGACAGGATTCGGGAGAAACAGAGTGAGGACCCCCACCTGATGAGGATTCGAGAGCAGGTCCAGACCGGTTCGACAGGGGATTTTACAGTTGATGCTTCGGGAGTACTGCGGTACAGGGACCGAGCTTGCGTGCCTATGGATTCAGAGATTCGAGAGCAGATTTTGAGGGAGGCCCACTATACACCTTATACCATCCATCCTGGTGGGACTAAGATGTATAGGGACCTCAAGGCACAGTTTTGGTGGAATGGGATGAAAAGAGACATTGGGAGATTTGTAGCACACTGCTTAACTTGTCAGCAAGTAAAGGCTGAATCGTGTACCTGCTGGCAAGTTACAAAGTCTCCCAATCCCTGAATGGAAATGGGAACATGTTACCATGGATTTTGTCACGGGTTGCCGAGAGCACAGACAGGAGCGGATGCTATTTGGGTAGTCGTGGACAGGCTTACCAAGTCCGCTCACTTTCTACCGGTTCATGACTTGGTCATGGATCGACTGGCACAGGTTTATTTGGCTGAGGTGGTCAGATTGCACGGGGTACCCGTTTCCATCGTATCAGATAGAGACCCGAGGTTTGTCTCGCATTTCTGGAGGAGTTTACAGACAGCCTTGGGGACACAGCTCCGGTTTAGCACAGCATTCCACCCACAGACCGATGGACAGTCAGAGCGCACGATTCAGACCCTCGAGGATATGTTGAGAGCCTGCGTTCTGGACTTTGGAGGAGGGTTGGTACCGACACTTGGGATTAGTTGAGTTGTGCGTACAACAACAGCTATCAAGCGAGCATCCAGATGGCTCCGTTTGAAGCGTTGTATGGACGCAAGTGTCGGTCACCCCTATATTGGAGTGACGTGGGTGAGAAGAAGACTTTGGGTCCTGATCTACTACTTGGAGGCAGAGGAAAAGGTCAGATTGATTCGACGACATCTTGAGACAGCCCAGAGTCGACAGAGGAGTTATGCTGATACTCGACGGCGAGACTTAGAGTTTCAGGTGGGCGATCATGTCTTTTTGAAAGTCTCGCCTTCGAAGGGGATTCGGAGATTTGGATTCGTGGGAAACTGAGCCCTCGTTATATTGGACCTTTCGAGGTATTGGAGCGCATAGGGCCAGTTGCCTACAGGCTTGCACTTCCTCCCAGATTAGCTGGTGTTCACGATGTGTTTCATGTATCGACTCTGAGGAGGTATGTTCATGACCCGTCGCACATTATTGATTTCGCCCCATTGGAGATCGCCGAGGACTTGAGCTATGTCGAGCGACCGTGAGGATTTTGGACCGGGAGGTATAGAGAGTTGCGCAGCCGCCGCCATCCCTTCTTTGAAGATCCTCTGGAGCAGTCATGATGAGCGCGAGGCGGGCTACTTGGGATCTGGGAGTCAGGAGAATGGATGCTTACCCCCTACTTGTTCGA